>JAOWBL010000129.1:0-18356 GCA_028564865.1 Zenarchopterus dispar | reverse complement strand
TGTGTGTGTGTGTGTGTGTGTGTGTGTGTGTGTGTGTGTGTGTGTGTGTGTGTGTGTGTGTGTGTGTGTGTACACGAGGAGGTGGTTTTGGGGGGGAGAAGAACAGCAGTTGTCAGCGGGTGGCTTGTGCCACTGGAAACTCTCCTTCCCTCCTTGGAAGCAGAGCAGCACCAAGGATTCGAGCGCAGATCGAGGGGGAAAAGCTCTGACACAGCGAAACGCTACTCTGAACAACACAGGACGTCCAACGATAACGCAGCACATTTTTACAGCTTATTGAATTGTGCAGGAGGCAGGTTGGGGGCAGATGTCTAAAATCATTCCTCTGAGTGTTTTTGATTTCTTCTCTCTTTTTTTTATTAGAAACAGTTTGTGTCTTGGCCAGCTTTGCCTCTACAGTTGTGACTGATGGTAATTAGTGTCACGAAGTTTGTAATGATTCAATGCTCCTACTGGGGTTATTACGAGGGTAACTTAAGAGCATCAATGAGACGAGATGACTCATCAAAATTTCAGTATTTATGCACTGAAGTCTCTTTTTTTTCCCAGTTAGGTTTTATGGATAGGAGAGTCTTTTTCGCAAAGCTTTGGAAGCCATGTGAAAAACTTGACCAGACAGCTGACACATTTCGACCTAATCTGGGACCGCTGGCATTTGATGGCTTAGCTACAGAACAGGCAAGTTTTTTTTTTTTTGTTACATTAACGTGACCCAAAGGTCATGAATTTGGTTACAGCATGAATTGTATGGGCCAGATGTGGCCCAAATGTCATAAACTAGCTTTGACATATGTTATGCCACGAGTTGAGAGAGCAGATCATAGGAAAAGCCCCAATAAAATGTATATCTGGGCCATATCTGGGGCAGCTATCAGTCAAGTCTAAATGTGAGTCAAACAAGGCTTCAAATGTGTGCTATGTTTGGACCAACCATAGTGTGCCATCTGGGTAATATTCAGCTCTAACAAAAATAAATATAATACAGCTTTGAGCAGTTACAAGGGGACCAAGCAGTTGACACAGAGCATAGTTGTCATGGCAACTTAGAGTATGAGAGTAAACTTTTGCTTACAGAAGTGTTTCATGGATTTCTGATTGGACAATTGTGGGTGGTGAGATCAGGCCCAGACAAGTTTATAGTCATTCATGTACTGAAAAAGCTACAGAGACTTCACTTTCTTCCTTCCTGCTGATTCAGTGCGTTTAAGTTTTTACATTTAGCATGGTTGAATGATACAGCAGATTAATCTTTTGATGCAAGTTAAATCACAAAGGGCTGTTCCATCTAAAGTCAACTTGTAATGCTGGCAAATGCTTCTCATTCTTAATCATGTTACTACTCTGGTCCTTCTCTAAACTTTTATGTTACTTTATCTCATCTTTATGCTCACATTTATTCATGCCAATCAGCCTGATTCCAGTTCTTTAAAATTTCCTCCTAATTGTCATTTTCCTCTGGGTGTTTTTTAAAAAACCTCCCTTCTCTGACTTCTCCATCTTCTTATCCCTCAGCCAACTACTAACTCTACTAATTTGTCTCCATTTATCCTTTGGTTCAACAACTTTGATGAACTTTTGTTTTCTCCTTTTTTGATTCCACTCAGCTGGCTGAGTTTGAGGGTCCTTTTGTCATGGATTCAGGCTTAATGTCACCAGACCCTGGCTTACTGGCACTAATTCCCACAAAAAGCATTGCTTATTCAGCGAACAGTCTCCTAGAATTATAACCACATGAACTTGTGGGAAAATGTGGAGTTCTTGCCCAAAATGTGAAATACTTCCTTTCATTTATGCCCTTTGTGTACCTCAGACAGCAACAGAGCAAATTTAGCAAATCTTTTATCAGTTGGAGCTGATAAATGTTCAAGGTTCATATGGTTTGAAACAAACAAAAAAAAAAACCCTGAAAAAAGTAATGAAACTTGAATGTGTTCATTTCCAAGCCTTGAAATGTTTTGGAGATATAGAAACACCCATTAATTTTATGATAGGTCATGAAAATGTAGTGTGCTAGGTTTCCCCGCCCCTGTGAAAAACCTCACTTTGTCAATACTATGAGTGTTTTGACATTCAGATTTTTGACAGTAGTCAAGATTGGACAACAAGACCTGAGACTTTAGAATAAAAAAGATTTATATTTGCACAATGCCAGCGAATTGTGCATTCAACAATCTTTGCCGTTACTTGGATAAGTACAAGACACGTCTTGAAAAGGTCCAGGAACCAGAACTTGCCAGACATTGCGAAAATGTTTGGCATTTCCAATGGGGAAGCAGCTATCATGTCGGAGAAGAGATTGTGGCAGGACCCAAACACGAGATGAGGACAGGAGGAGTGCAAAACAAAAACCACTTAATAAAACAAAAGAGGAACGCAGAATGGGATCTTATAAAAATGCAAAATGGCTTTACAGCCAAAAATAAATCATGGGAGACAGACAATATGAACCAGCAGGGAGGAAGGGAAAAACAAGGCAAGATATACAAACAAGACTAACAAGACACAGGTGCAAACAATCAGGGCAGACAGGAGCAAGGGAAGTCTAATTATAACTAAACACAGGGACACAGACTTTCAAAATAAAACAGGAACTAACCAAAAACCAAATCCATGACAGCAGCAGCAGCACCAGTTCACCAAGCTCAAAGAGCTGAGCATTACCAAGCAAACTCCCTGATCTCCAGCTTCTCCTTAACGTCTCCAGTGTGGCATCAGCTACCAGCCGCAGTACTATCAGATCCTCCACAACAAAAAAACCCCCCCAAAAAAACAAAACACACCCACACCCCTCATGCAGTAGTGTCAAAAAGTGTTGGAAAAGTGATGGGAATTTATTGGCAAACACATGTACAAACCTTAAAATGCTGAGGAATTTTAAAACTATGATTTCAGACAGACAGACGCAATAATTTGCTTTTTTCTAACGTCATATAAACATATCAAGTGGCAAGCGCACAGATCGGTTTGTTGGTTTTGGTACGACTGATACCATTTGGGAATGATAGCTAAAGGAATAAAGGAATTTTAATTTTTTTTTCCTGTGCAGGCACATGATTCCATTTTGCCTGAGGGCATAACTGAAAATTCCTTACACAGTTTTAATGGAAGGGTTGACATATAACTCCTTCGGCTTTATTCACCTCTCTCCAGACTTCCTCCACAGATCTGTTTGCATTGATACAGGATCTTAATGGTGTTCAGACAGATTTTGGTTTTAATGAGAACCCATAAAAGTCACAAAATACTCTTGCAGACACCAAAATATTTTAATTTCTTCAGTAGCTGATTTCTCTGATGCTCCACCATGACCATATTTGTACTTCCCTTTTCTTTACTTGAGAGTATTTATTTGGGCATTTTAAATACATTACCAGCACAAAAACTTTGAGATGATGCAACTCTGACACTTTAAGGATTACCCAAGGCTGAAAATGCATCAATAAGTGATTCACACATATTTGCAAGATTGTGTGACATCACACATCAAGCTCAGATTATAATTATTCAGCCTCCTCATCTTTGTCTTTATCCAACATCACATAATGCTGCATTTATGGTACTTCTGAAATGGGAAGCACAAAGATGTAACAGTGATCTGAAAAAAGATGCACCTTGAATAGGTGAGTGGTCAAGTGGAGCTGAGTGGATGACTCCACCCCCTAAGACCAGTTGCTACAACAAAGCAGTGCACATGTGGCTAAGAAGTTAGCTTTTGAACTGTATCCCTGGCATTTCTCCCAGGTTAAAATGTCCAAATTTAGAGCAGAAATAAACATATTTATAGCCTGGTTCAAAAAATAGTTTTGGTCTCAATCATTTGATTTCACATTCATGACAACACTGGGGGAAGAGGGGTGGGGAATTTTTTGTGACAAGTCAGCAGAGTTTGTATAAAGCATCTGAAACCATAAAGCTGCTGTGTTTAGTAAAGCAACCATCTGTTTGTATTAACCTAGCGTCGGCTAAACGCTACAGTAAGCTTTGATTTTGCCGTCTAGTCATCATGGCAAACTGTATATTCTGTTGTAAACATCTGATGGCAGCTCTGCAGATATTTTGGCGGGGTTCAGCTGAAGGAGCTAGGAGCAAAGCTAACTTTGATCGGCATACGGTGGGTGTGTTTTCATCGGCTTCCAAAGCAACATGGCTACACCCCACAAGAAGAAAAATGGGCTTCAAAACAGGTCTTCAGAAACCAATTGGTCACATGACCTAATGCTTCATCCATTGTTCTATGGTGGAGCACAGCAAACATGAATGCTACACCACTGCTAACCACAAAACATAGTCGCAGCTGTCTTATAAATAGCCGTTACACTGTTATGTCCTGTATGGTTGAATGTGTTACTAAAGTTCCCGACAAAAGGGGACTGTTTCAGTAGCTCTTCTTCTCTGTTATCAAGCATCTCTGAGAGTCCAAACATGAACAAGCCTTTCGATCACACAAATATACGACCATCACAGGCAGGACTGGCGGTGTATCCTGCAAATCTAAATAGTTCATTGAAAGAAAAATTTCAGATCTAGGCTCTAGACAAAGCTACGAATTGTGTTATTCTGGAGTTTTTGAGTTTACAGTGACTTGAAACTCCCTAATTAATTGTTTCAAGCACAGAAACCATTGATCCCCACCCCCACCAATACTTCCCCTTTAATGTCAAGTTAAATTATATGTAAATGTAATAGATAAAATTATACAGCCCTGAAAATAACCAAAATGTAGACTTTACCTGAAATGGATTAAACCTGTTTTTTTTATGAGGTTTAAATGAGGGCTTCTGTCATTCCTCCATTTCCTGCCGCTGCAGAAAACCTTGCACTCTTCCTGCACATTCACCCCGCTCGGAAACACAGATATGTTCGTTTAATGAAATGGTGATGATATCTCAGTGCTTTAGCTGGCTCGCTTCAGCTGCGGCCCTCCACTTAGACCTCCATCCTGCTTTAACCGCAGCCATCCGGATTATGAGACCACTTTTAACGAAAGGAAGACATTGGAAAGTTTAATGACATAAATAGTCGGAGCTACACTTGCCGGCGAAAATTAAAGCCGGCTATAAAGCTGTGGTAGGTACCATTCTGGAGATTCTCCCTACAGGCACAGAGCTGCTTATTTGGACATATTTCTCTGACTGTTTCGCCACAGGATAATGTCTAAGCCAAAGTAATTTGTTGTTGTGGAGCTGGAAACAGGCGGCAGTGATATGCCTCATGCTGACAACCCCATCTACAATGCAGCACAGATATTTGTCTTTTCCCCCAAAATATCTAGCACAAGAAGTTTAATTTTGATTAGTCTTCTGATATTTCTGCACAAGCTGCACTGTAACAAGTCAAAAGGTAAACTGATTCCTAATGTTTGAGACTTTCAGTGTGAATCTGTGATTTGTAATCTGTGAGTGTTAAAATGTAACAGAATCTTGTGATATGTCTTCCAGCATTTAAAAAAAAAATAGAAAATAAAAACTTAGCTATTTTGCTAATTGAAACCCTCATCACCAGACCTATTGCTCATTTATGAACGCTTAAAGCAGGACAAAGTGGCATTTCATAGTAAAATGTCAGTGTCAATGTCATTTTAAAGCATATCAGACAACTTTTAGGAAATGTTTTCTTTACCTTGTGGGCTCACGACCTTTGGTTTCATGACTTAATTGACATCTGCTTCGAACACTGATGTCATATATTTGATACACACCTTTCTGAAACAAAAAAATAATATTAATAAATAGAAAAATACATACAATAACCCAATGTATTCATAGAGGTGTAAAAAAAATGAATTAGAAAACTGTTAAAGACAAATGTGTGGGGTATTTTTAATTTAATTTTAATTTAATAGTTTTTAAAACTTTTATTCAACATAATCCCCCGTTCTGAGCAAGCACCAGGAGACGGTGGGAAGGAAAAACTCCCGTTTAACAGGAAGAAACCTCTGGCAGAACCAGACTCAAGAAGGTTGGTCAACTGGTTGGAGGTTTACAGGAGAAGAAAGAGGAGCGAACAAAAACAAGAACCGACCAGGAACACCTGCTGGGAAGAAGAAACACAGACTAGTGGTATTATTAGAGTTGGAGTAGAAGAGAATGGAGAGTTTCTGCTATTGTGATGTTAGCAACAGATTGTGGGACTGCTTCCCACAGACACCATCACGTCCCATCAGATTGGTGTCTCTGGGAGTTTGGAAGAACTCAGACTCTTTGTTCTTTGTTGTGTTCTTTGGGAACTCCCTGGAATAACTGTTGAGGGTTCCATTGCTGACCTGCTGGCGCAGGAGCTGCTGTGGGGGGAATGATGATGTCATGTTCATTGAAGTGAATGTTGACATGGAGGGTTTCCCAGCAAAACATCGCACTGTAACACCACGAGCAGTGTTTACTCTCATTACCCATCACCGGTCCTAATGTTATGACTGACCAACAATGACATAACATCTGACTTTTAACTTAATTTTTTTTAACAAAAAGATCATGCTCTCTCTAAGCAAATCTTGTAAATATTTGTACTGTCTTCAGGTCAAGTTGGTCAAATTAAATTAAAAACTGATCTCCGTCGAGTCTCTCAACATTTTCTTTCCGTTTAAGGCAATAAACCTGTGGTGCGCTGGGGACTACAAACTAAAGCAATATGATCGTATGACATCACGGGTGGGCATGTGTGTTTGTAAATAAGCATACTGCAAACCCAGATACTTTTGGGGCATTTTCTTTTCTTTTTTCATTCCCATGTGTTGATGTAAACCAAAGCAGCTGTGGTACCATGTTCAGGCCGGATTTGCAACATCTGGGCTCATCGCCTCATGAGCGTTCTCCTTGTCAAAGTCTTCCTCCAGCATACTGATCATTTAATTCCAAACTAAGCTCCTCTGAGCAGAGTTTATCTCACAAATCTCTGTGTGATTGTGTCCATGAGGCGTAACTTCACTCCAAATAAGATTCAGATGGAAGTCAGAAGATCCATTTTCAGGAGTCTCTTATTACTTCTACTTTACCTTTTTTTTTAAACTAACAATTTGCTTGTGAGGTTTGATTTGAACTTCTAAATTGTATATAAGGTCTGTAGGGGTCTTGTACAGCGTTTGCAAAGTAAATGATGTGACTATCACTGGGAGCAAAAAGTTGAAACATTGCCAGCTCAATTACCGCCATCTTGTTCAGCTTAATGAAGCTGCAGTTCCTCACTAAGTGATGGATGATATAAGATCTGTAGCTGCTGGGTATCCAGCTCAGAATATCTAATCCATAACTGGGGACCAGCCTGATCCAATCTGTCTAGCCTCATGGATACTTCGTGTAGCTTGACTATTCTGTTATTATGCCAGTCATAAGTCTTTCTCTAAAATGCTAAGGTAACAACTCTGACCTGTCTTGCCTCTGACCCCAGCTATATTAAAATTACATGCCGCTATAAGAAAAAGCCAAGTCTGATTTCCTGCCATCAAGATGTCTCAGCCTATCCTTCACAGAAGAAGCAGGAAGTGAGACAGAGGTGCACTACAAGGTCAACATGAAGTCCTCTTTTTTTTAATCGAGGAGACATTGACTTAAACACGGAGGCAGTTTATAATTGGTGTCTGATTTTTTTTTTAAATTTAAGATTACACAAGGATTCCAACATGTATTCTTATCAAATATCAATTTTCCAAATTGATGGCTGGAAACAGAGTTGATCGGACAACCAATGCATCGCTGCTGGACTGAAAGGAGTGATTTATTTTGCAAAAATGACAGATACACTAGCTTCTGTAAGTGTCCCACTCTTCTGTTTTCACTCAGAAGATTTGTTTTTTAGTTAAACACATATCCTAATTTACATTGTTTTTGTTGTTGTTTTTTAACATTAGAAAGCTAGATTAGCATTTTCAAATGTTAGAAAACATTGTCATATCATGCTTTGTGCACAATGAGCTGAAGGACAAAGCTGTTGGTGTGGTAGTCAGTCTAGGTTCCAGTCCTCACGTATGGTCATGAACTGTGTGATAAGGACAAACAGAATGAGATCAAAAATAAAATTAGCAGAAATGAGATTTCTTTCAAGGGTGACTGGGTTAACTCGTATGAACCCCATCATCCAGGTGGGGTCAGAGTAGACAAACTACTCCCCAAACTGACTGACTAAGTTGACATGATTTGTGCATCTGATCTCTTTGTTTTTGTTTGCCTAATTTCTGGGATAAATAATCCTAACCACCATAAAGTTACCATCGTTCTCAGTGCAATGTTTTTTTTAATCCTTTTTTACTTGAAAGCATTTAAGAAATTTTAATCATGTGAGGAGGTGCTAACAATGATGCAGTCATTAGCACCATTATCTCAGTCCTTGAAACCATAGGTTTTATAAAGACAATTGGTCAAACCTTTGTGTTACTTAACCCACAGGTTTCTGAAGGTAAGGTTTAAAGCCTAAATGTTTGGAGGTCTGGTGGTCTCCATCATCGCAGAAGCTGACTCAAGTCAGTTAGGTCTGGATTCATAGCTCAGAAGTCAAGTTCAAGGAAAATACCAAGTAGCTAAAGTGATATCTGCTTGATTTTTGACACCATCATAGACAGAAAAGCAGCTGTCAATACCAAAAAAAGATACTACTTATTTATTAAATAATATGTGTAACTTCATTGTTATCTAAAGAGCCAGGATGACTGACAAAGCTCTTTTACCTAGTTTCCTCTTCTGACTTATATATTCCAGCATCTTCAATCCCACAAGAGATCAAGTACAGTCATGGCAGGGTTCACCAAGCAAGGGAGCAGATAAAGAAAGATTATCAAATAATCTCTACCAGGAACTATGTTGGAGAAAAAACAGGCGGAGATAATAGAAATCTGTCCAGCTTGCTTTGGTCACATCACATGGCTTGCTGCTACTTAAGGGACATTTTCACTGGTCTGCTTTTATTCGCCGTTTCCCGTATGCTAACTACATTTTGAGCCAATGGCCATAGCCATAATCTTAGGCAAATAGGGTGATTCCACAGGGTCTTAATTACAGAGGATGGCACACTCTCCTCTTAAGCTTCCTCAATTTGGGATTTAGTTGGAAAAGATGGCTGTATTTTTGTATCGGACTTTTGCCAACTGCTGCTTTAAAGCCTGCTCTGTGAAACCCAGGAACATTACTAAACCCTGGTTTGTCCAGTCCTCGTGGAGCCACGAACTGAGCTGCTCATCGCACCACTGAAGCTCATAATTAAAAATCTCCAGTTACTTCCTGCTTACCTCTCCTGACCCTGGCCCTGCGGATCAGCCATACCAGAGTCCAGTGAGCTGCCTCTGGGGGGCCACGGGAGGAACTCGGCCTGGGTGCTGGACAGAGACCAGCCGACGTTGGGAAGTGACAGGGATGTTGGCTCAAAAGGTGAGGAGAGCGGGTGGACGTGACTGCCGATGAAGGGCGAGCCAGGTAAACAACTGTGCAATCATGATGCCAGACTGTTGATGGTGCCGGTATGCTGGTGCTCCCATGCTGAGTTGTTATGTGGCTTTCTATATCTGGAGAAAACTCTGCAGGTTTTTTAATGTGACCGTACAGGGAAAGAAAACAAAAACAGAGACAAACAGATGAGACTGAGAAGAAGACTGGGCGAAACACAGACAGGAACACACTGAGAGCGATCATGTTTCTGTCTCTTGGGCTGTTATTAAAGCAGAATCTAACACCCAGGAATGCAGGAATGTCCTCTGACGTCTTTATCATCAGGTCGGGAGAACGAGACGGGTGGTGAAAATGTCAGCTTGTTTCAGGAAGGAATTGATACGGCAGGGCCATCTGAGAATTCAAATATTGCCACTCAAGGGAGCGAGGGGAAGATGGGGTTTTCACTTTCACGAAAGAGAATCACGATGAGGGAGTTGCAAAGACGCAGACGAACCAAGCTGAACCAACGCTTAAATCCATCAAAATAGGCAGAGGCTAATGGTAACACTGGTCCCCTGTCACTGGGACCCCCTCCTCGAGTGCCAGCCCACTGTGGCGAGTGAGTGGTGGAAGACCAGAAAGCCATATGTACAGTGCACACTCTGTGTGTCTCACAGACCGATTCAGCCGTGTGGTTTGGCAAGTTGAGCGGCGATGTAGGTGGCTTTGAGTGAAGATACGGAGACCCATGTGTACTGAATTTAAGTATTCAATTTACCTCTGCCATTAGGACACATTACACATTGATTCTGTGTGTGCAAAAAGTGTGTTAGCTTATTGCAGTTAATCCCTCACCATTAGCCGGCACTTGACATTGTGTTGCGCCTTATATTTGTCAAGCGAGTGGGGTCTGAGAGTCCAATAAGGAATCCAAGGCCTGAGCTTCTGCAGGGAGTGCAGGAAAGCGCCGACTATCAGCTGGCCGAGTGTGCAGCGAAGGGGAACGTCTGTTCCAGAAACGGTGGTGCACATCACACACATTCCTCCTCAGAGGTATACCCCAGTGCCTGCCAAACATATATCAGCACTGCTTCGTATCAAAGGCCTTTTTTCTTTTGGAAATTGACGCCTTTTTTTAATAAATTCATTTGTACATAGTGTTAATGCACAAGAAAAACACAAACTAAGACCCGTGACGTCTGTCTGGGTGAAATGGGCTTTAGAAAGCTTAGACCGCTTCTCATAAGGCAACACAGAGTCCATGCAGAGTTTTGTGGCACAAATGCTCTTTGTGGGACACACAGTAACTCTCTGGAGGTTGTGACGTCCAGAAAATTATCTCAGACGAAAGGTCAAGTTGTAGCTGCGGTATTGTGGAAATAGTACTTTCTGCAGATGGTCAAAGATGTTGTTAAAAACTTCTTCGGATCAAGTTTTGGACTTTAGTGAAAAGTAGTTGGCATAAGTAAACTCAAAAGACATATTTTGCTTTTGTCGACTTTTAAAGGTTCAAATTTGTCTTTAACTGGCACAAACCCAGTTTTTTGCCATCTAGCTGTCCTTTTATGAGGTGCATGATTGATTAAGCAATAAATAAAAGTTTTGAAATAGGACTCAAAGTAGTAGGAGTAGTTTCTAGAGATTTTTATTTTTTCTGATCAAAGTACCTTTCACAAGAATTAATCTCATCTGCATTTGAGTCATCTAAACGCCAAGCACAGATCCACTAGGTCCTGCATCTATCTCCATGTTGGTTCAGCCCTGCCCCCTTTTAGATGCAGTTCAGTCCAAAAAGAAACATCCTCTGACTGTAGGTGTGACTGGCAGTAATATGTCTGGTTTAGGAAGTTAGGAAGAAAAGTGAGCAGGGAGCAGGGTGAAGCCAAACAGTGTTTACTGGAGCACATAGAAAATAGAAGATTTTGACTCTGTTATTGTGATTGATCAATATAAATGGAGATCAAAATCTTGTCATATCGGACCTTTTAATAACTTAAAACAACTCTATAAATAGTATTATGATGCTGTAATACATAATATATATATAGAAATGTATTAATTTAGCACCCATGATGCTACATTATTCTATGGAAAAGTGTTTGTTTTATGTCTATACATGTTTTGACTAGTCTCTGTCCAGTCTTTTACAAGGACTGGACTGTTTTTATTTTTGGTGATTAAAAACCTTGAATTTATTAAGGCACCGGCTTCACCTCGAACTCTCTGCTGACGACTAGTTTGCCTATTTATAATTTTCTCTCTTTCCTTTCAGTCTAGTTCCTTCTCATTTCATCACACTATCAGCATAATTACTTTCCAACCCAGTCACTGGTGTAAAATGTCCCCATTTGATGTAACTCAGGCACATCATAAGTAATTTTGGACACATTGGCATCATGGACAAGTGTTCGTGCTGTATTAAAGTCAGAGACAAGGTAGAAGGAGAGGAAGTGGAATAATGAGGAAGGACACTTTTTTCCCCCCAAACTTTCCTTCTTGTTCCCAGTCTTGTTAGCTTTAGGCACCAGAACTACTTAGGACAAGAAATTCACTTTTACCTTCCTTTTTTGTTAAAAAAGGCTTCACATACGTCCATAGTGAAAGTGACACCAAGCTTTTCTAAGAAATGCTGAGCTAACACATATGGGTTTTCAATTCAAATTTAATAATACATAATTTGTCCCTGAAGAAAAATTATATTGTTGGGTTTTATTAACACCTCAGGAAAGTTATCTCTGCCTTTGAAAAAATAACCCAAAAAACTTAATAATTAAGTATATTTCAAGCACTTGAGCATTTATCACTATGCAGTATTGGTGGTATGTTCACATTTAGCCAGTTGAGGACTCTTCAGAAAACAGCTCTTACTTTTCTAAAATGCCCGCTCAAGCAGCAGCTGTTTTCAATACATCTATTTCAATACGTCTTTTTTAATGCAGAGTTAAATACTGTTATAATGTAGCATTATGTCAAAGTGGAAATGTGAGGGGAGGCCTGAACAGTAGCTGCCACTGTGCTGATCAGACTTTGAAATGGCCAAAAGATGTTATTTTTTTCTATCTGAAAGCATTTTTCTATTTATTTCCAATGTTTGCCCTTTTTCCTTCTGAAAATAAAGTTATGAAACCTGTTAACCCAGCGGTTAAGTAGCAGATCCGCGATGTTGCTTCAGACCCATGTGTGGCTTGTCCTCCTCTCCCGCCTGTGTACACTGAGGTCGTGCCAAAGCGGCGCTGCGCCGCTCCACTCCGCCGTGCGCCCTTCCACTCCGCGCCGGCCTGTCCTGTGCTGCGATGCCGGCTCTTCGCTAGGTGCCAAGTGATTTTTATCACTAGGAAAACAGCGTCCTTCCAATCTCAGCCCTCTTAGGAGCATATGAATACACTTTACACTCACACGAAGGAAAACAGGTAACCTGAGACGAGGCTCGGGGCAGGAGCTGGGCCTGCAGGTAAAAGGGCTACTGTGTTAGCATGTGTGTAGCGTGTCATCTGAGTGAGTGTGTGCCGCTGGACTTGTTCACACTCACAAGTACTCACCATATGGACAGAGCAGGGTCTGCACATTATACGGGCTTCAGTTTTAATCTTACCTCTGGAGCTCGTTTTGGCACAAAAGATGAGCAGACGAATCACGAAGGAAGCTAACGTTGGTGACTGCAGCAAATGTGCATCATCCAGAGTTTCCATTCAACCCACTGAGATATGGAAGAAGCTGATTGTCCTTTTCTTTAACTCTGCTTTTTAACTTAAAATAAAAGCACACTGGGCCGTGTAACAGAGTAAATCATGATAATGAGGCATTTTTCTCAGAAGTAATTAACTACCACCCTGTGATAGTTGACAGACTTGTGTCTGGAACATGTATTCAGATAAATTTATATACAGTTGTGTTTTTCTGCACGATTTAAGGATTTCATGCTGGTTTAAGCTATAAAACCTCAGATTATGCATCTATTTCACTCGTGCATTTTCTACGTCTAGCTACTCCTCAAGTTAACATTATTTTCATTTGCGGGTTTTTAGAAATCACAAAATGATCTTTCTGGCATGTCTTGGTCATTTTCAGCGCTGATCAATGGCACATTCATCTGCGTTTCTGACACGTACATACACAACCTCTGGTTTCACTGGAAAAATCACGGGGTATGGCCTCCTCTCACAGTTTTAAATCATCTCCCATTTCCACTTGAACCACTAACAGCTACACAGGTATAAATGACAGTCAGTTTAAAGCTACTTTTTATAAATATACCTTACACTTTGCATTTCTAAAAAGCTTAGTTTCAGGAAGGAAAGAGTGATTTTTAATTTGTTTAACTCTCCAGTATAATGCTATAGTGTATGTTTTGTTGGCAGCTCAGCTTATGCGTGTACTTAGTATGAGTATAAATGGCAGTTGCAAATGGTTTAATTCAGACAAGCATGAAATAAACAGATGTAATTACAGATAGTAAGAGTGATTTATATGAGTAATAGACCTCCAATTTCATGTTGTACAGTGGCATTATCAAAACACAGCTCTTTTTAATACAAGATATTTGTTTTACTCTTATACCATCCAGCCAAAACAGTCATATTCTGGAGTGATATCCATGTTAATGTTAATCATCTATGTGGAAAAGAAGACCTCTGGACGGCAGCCTCCCCTCAAACATGGAAACTCTGTGTCCTCAAACATCAATCTGGAGTCCTCTCCTCATCAGCCTCTGTTTATTTAATTTAAGATTTTTTTCTCCCTTTTTTTTCTTTTTTTTATACAGCAACTCCCTAGTCATATGTCTCCATCCCTCCTCCAGCTCCATCCTTCCCTCTTTCACCAGAGGTGTTTATTTTAGATTTTTGCAGGAAAAACCTACAGTAAAATGAAAATAAGGGTAGCGTCACACTCATAATATTTGGAGTGGAGAGCAATTTATTTTCCTTTTATTAAATGCTGATTAATATTCAGTGTTGGGGAGGCTAATACCGGGGGTTTTATTTCCCCCGCATCCTGTGCCGTGCTGGTCCTGCCTCAGAGGTGGAACCGGCCTGCGAGAGAGCTGGAGATATGAGTCTGGTTCGCATTAAAACCATCTCTGTTGGGTTTTCTTCCCCCTTCTCTCTCTTTCCCTGCTCTTCCGTCAGTATTTTCCTTTATCCCTGAGATGAGGTGTGCGATGGGGCTGGTGTTAACGTGGATGCTGGGAATAGAGACTCCAGTTGTTTGGTTAAGTTTTCTCCTGAATTTTAGTGTGTGTGGATTCCTCGTAATTAGCGGTGAGCGTGTATCACTGTGGCAGACGAGGAAGTCAAGCCAGACGGTTAACAACGCTTTCCCGTGGCTGCAGGACCTGCTTGGACTGTTCTGAGCAGCAGCAGCCGGTTTTGTGTGACACGCAGCGCAGCAAGGTTTGTGTGAGAGCAAACACACTCACCGTGAATTTGCGCTCCAGGGAAGTTTCCTTTAAGTACTCCCCGCTGTAAGAGTAAATGGGCAGGATAGTAAAGTTGGACAGAAGCGGTTGTTTTCTTCCAGGGTACTTTGCATGATTAATTATTGGGAGAAGCCAACTGGCTGCAAATATTTGTTATTCCTCATCTAAAACCCATTTATCATGAAGAGCAAAACCAGACACTCAAGTCAGACCAGCACAATGCAGGTCTTTGCTGGTACAATGGCAGATTTTGGACTTTTAAATACATATAAAACATTTAGTGTGTCAATTACATCCCATGCGCACATATACCCACAAATGAGGTGTGACAAAGAGGAAGATAATATTTAAGTGCCTTGCAGTTGTTTCATTTAATGTACCTGGTGCATGTAATTAGTTATTAGTTATTTATATGCTTAAAGATCCATTTCAATTTAATTTTAAAGACTATTTGATTAATTTGAGGACATGTTGGTTAGTTCTTGAAGTTTTCCATCCCTACTGTCAACAAAACCTAGCCAAACTAACTTTGAAGTACCATCCCAGTCATTTCTTGCGATTTTATGGCACTCTAACTCCATTTAGATCAAAAGTGACCAAAACTACTGCAAGATCTGAAATAATTCCTTGACAGGTTCAGACATGATCATTCGGGTTTGCATTTGAAGGTGGTCTGGGCACTTATGTCCACATCTTCCTCATAGTCTAAACACGCAAGCACATATTCTTAATGAATAATGTTTAGATCAAAAGAACATTTTTCAGAAAACTTCTTTTTTTCTTCCAACTTTTTCTTTTAGTACCAAGATATCTCCAGATATCGGTCTTCCTAGATATGTCAACGCATCTGGTGTTTTGCAAACAGAAATGGTGTTTGTGCTTATTTGCATATTGACAGGGAGGTGAGGCACATTTGGATACACATTTTAAAGCCCAATTTAAATGTGCTAAGCACTAGAATTTCTCAGGATGCATGTTAATGGGAAGTCTGAATGACTGATGAAATTAGCTCACAGACCCACACATGATGATAGTGGTAAGGAAACATAACACTTCAGGCCTGTAGGGGGATCCGCTGAGCTAAAAACTGCTAAAGAAATCTTTGTCCTGCCCCAAGCTAAAAATCTTTTGTTCTTTTTAACTCCTCCAGCTTTTTGGAAAAAATAATGATTCTGGTGATAGTGATTCTGGTGTCTTTTTGCCACTTGGTGGGCGTGTCAGCTGTGATGACATCATCTGTGTTTCCTGTGTAGTAGTGTGCACAGTCAGAAGGTCAAACTTCGAGAAAGTGAACAGCAATACCTTTAGATGAGCGTCTAATAGCTGAGAAATGATAAATTCCTACTGGGATTAGGTGAGGACCAGTTCAGAGGTTTAAGGAAATTACATAATAAACTTTATTTGTTGGTTTTGTGGAAGAATATTTTCAAATGATTAATAGCATTGCTTTTTTTCTGTTACATACACACACGTGCAACACTGACGTTACTGCCAGGCTGGTCGTAATAAAATCAAAGAGATAATCCAGACTCAACACATTAATAATCCTGACTCTGTTTTTAGAACCATGCACGCATGTAAAGATGACACTACACCAGGCAAAACATACACCGGCTACGCTGATGTTTCTCTGCACATGTACACGCTTGTACGTGAGGAGGACCTCGGAGATGGGGGCCCGGTTGGGAACTATGACTCACATCAGCCGGGTGCGCGAGGCAGGTCGGCCTGTCACATGAAGGGCTGTCCTGGAACAACTCTGTAACCATATAGCCTACTGTTTAAACAGGCCTCTGAGAGATGCCCTCTCATTTCCTGCTGGAAAAGCTGATCAATCACACCTCTCATCACCTTGCAGTCGGTCAGGAATGAAGATGCTGGTGCACTGGTTAAGGACAGAGGGAGAAATGATTCTCAGGGCCTTATTTGTTACATGATGTTACGCAGTGGATTCTGCAGAAAGTGTCTGAGCTACAAAGAGAGTGATAATAAAAGTGTTGCAAAAATAGTAAAGCTTCCTGTGGTGTCTTTTCATTGAGTTTATAACAGAGAGGGATCCAAAATGAATTTGTAAAGATCACTTTGTACAAACTTGCAAACTCGTCAACCACTTTGGCTTAATCTTTCTCGAAGGTGTCGCCACAATGGATCATAATCCTCACATTGATATGGCCCAGTTTTACTCCAGATACCCTTCCTGCTGCAACCCCGCAAGCACAGGGAGACACACACATACCTACCACACATGTTTTTTGGAGGAAAGCCACGCAAGCATGGGGAGAACGTGCAACCACTACACAGAAAGATCCAGGAATCGAACCAGGAATCTAGCCGTGGGGCACCAGTGCTAACCACCAAGCTCCCGTGCTGCTTTATACTAGCTTGCAAGATCACGTACAGAAATGGCTTTGCGTCAGCCTGGTGAGTAGACGAAATTCTCACATACAGAAAAGTGAATCCACATACCCATGTGGCTATCTTCAGGCCAAATAATGTTGCATTACTGAAAGATAAAAGCAAATTGAATGAGGAGAGAAAAATAGAAGAGGACAGGATTGGAGCCAATTTCACGCTGGCTCTAAAGAGCGTTTGCTCCCTCCCTCCCCCAATTTGTCTCAGCAAGTGTTATACAAGAGTTAGATGAACTGCGAGACGTTACAGCCATCTATCAATTCCAAAAGAATCCTGCTCGGCTCTTAAGAGTTCCTCCGTTCACTCCTTCCCCCTGCCCGGCACTTAAAACAACACTTTGTGCCAGCGGCTCTTGATTTCCACTGCTTCAACACCATGTCGTTTTTCAAGCGAGGCCTATCAGAAGCATTTAGGCTGAACGCAGAGCAGACCTGGTAGCCAACTCGCCCCTGCCTTCGCTGACTCAGACCATGCTCAGCTCCAATTTGTCCAGACATGGGCCAGTGTGTCTGAGCATGTGTGAGGGTAAACTCTGATATACAAGTGCTGTGTGGATGAAGAACTGCAGAACTGTTGCATTTTTATGTTGCATCATAAAAACAAATATATAAATCTGTTAAAAGTATGATAAATCTATTTGTTACGACTCTTAAACAGAATTGCCAAATGTTTTCTGCTGTTGGCTTACAAGTTGATGTAACCTGGATGGTTTCAATACATCGGGCTGATAAATATCAGACCTTGTCTCATACAACTGGCATCATTCAAAGAAGCTGAGCAAGAAAAATGTTTCTGAATCTTTATATATATTTATAAATGCTAGGATATTTTAATTGTGATAATATGATTCTTTTCCAAGTGAAAGAATTCAAATGATCTCGAATGAGCTCAGGTTTAAAATGGCTGCTTAAAAATAGATTTCACTGTGTTATGCCACCCATAGATCCGTCGCCTGTGTACTCTGATCTTGAAATTATGAATGAGTGAATTTTAACTTATATCTAATATCCTGATATTGCTGATCCATAATACAAGCCGTTTCTCAATACCAACCACGCCAAGTTTGGAGGTGCAAACTTGGTAAGTCACTTGAGAAGGATCTATATCTATCTATCTATCTATCTATCTATCTATCTATCTATCTATCTATCTATCTATCTATCTATCTATCTATC
>JAOWBL010000128.1:0-18359 GCA_028564865.1 Zenarchopterus dispar | reverse complement strand
GGGGATCAGGTGCTGCCCCAAGTGGAGGAGTTCAAGTATCTCGGGCTGTGGTTCACGAGTGAGGGAAGGATGGAGAGGGAGATCAATAAGCAGATCGGTGCAGTGTCTGCAGTGATGAGGACTCTGTATCGGTCCATCATGGTGAAGGAGGAGTTGCTCCTACCCTCACCTATGATCACGAGCTGTGGGTCGTGTCCAAAAGAACAAGATCGCGGACACAAGCAGCGGAAATGTGTTTCCTTCGCAGGGTGGCCGGTGTCTCCCTTAGAGATAGGGTGAGAACCTCTGTCATCCAGGAGAGACTCAGAGTAGAGCCGCTGCTCCTCTGCATCGAGAGGAGCCAGATGAGGTGGTTCGGGCATCTGGTGAGGGTGCTTCGTGGTGGAGACCCAGGACACAGAGGGACTATGTTTCTCAGCTGGCCTGGGAACACCTTGGGATCCCCCCAGATGAGTTGGATGATGTGGCCAGGGAGAGGGAAGTCTGGGCTTCTGCCTCTGAGACCCAACCTTGGATAAGCAGAAGGAGATGGATGGATCATTTGTGCTGTTTAAACTTCGTAAAAATCAAATACTGGCTACATTTGCGAGCAGTTTAAGTTTATCCTTCTGGCTGGTTTCCATTACTGGGGTCCAGGGTAAAACTTAGGAGGCTGGAAGTGTAACCAAATTGACCTCCTCCACCATCATTTCAGCCGTTGTGTCTCCATAGGAACCCTAGCAGACTCTACTGAGCTAGAAAGACACACTCTAAAGCTTCAAAAATGCAGGTATGAATGCTGAGAGCTGACGGGTAACTGAACTGCTCATGGCTGGATGCAAACATATGCCCACAATTACTAGAGCTGTATATGAAGTACTTCCTTACCCAACTGAGCTATCTAACTCTTCCAACAGTTTGCATAATTATTTCCAAAAAGGTAAAGGATACAACATGCTGCAGCACCTATGCTATTAGAGTATATCAGCAACACCCGAAGGTGGAAATAAAGTGAAGTGAAGCAATAAACCCCATAAACAGGATTTGCAGAAAAGAACTATTAGACAAATTTGATCAACTGTATAAATGTTTAAAAGTGTAAATTGTTTAAGGATTTATAAAAATAAAAGAAAGCATGAGAACCAGCTGATGGGCGTAAACATGTACTGATTTCTCTATTAGTTTGTATGAGTTCAACATATTCATAAAAAAATTAGTATCTCAAAAAGTATAAGGAGTTTTGGGATTAAAAGTAACTCCAAGCAAATTCTGAAGGAGCTGATTTTTTTTAATACCTGAATGCCTGAAATAGAAGAAAGTATGTGCTACAAGTTAAATGCCAAAAAGTGGGGAAAGACAGAAAGAGCATCTCAATAGGTGTGAAGGCTGTTCTCTGCATTCACACCTGCATTCAAGCAGGGTGAGGTCAGATTGTTTCTGTCAAACTTTCTCTTTTTAAAAACAACTTATGGGTGATGTAAAGGGGGCTTGTCCAGTTCTTTTTGTACAGTCTATGTCCCATCCAGTAGGTTTTTTGGGGGGAATGCAGGGGTGGAGGGGTTGCTAAAGTACCTGACTCAAAGGGGCCTTGGCTCAGTCCTGTATAAGTGCTTATTGCCATACTCTCTTTGGTAATGGAGCCAAACAGCTGACGCACCATGAAACTACAACTGCAGTAATCCCACCGAGATGTGATAAGAGCATAAAAAGCTTTCTCCGGAGCTTTGAGAGACAGATAAGGCTTCACTTTTGGCAGCCACTCTCAGCTGGAAAAAGTTTAACAACTACGCAGAGCTGCTTCATCCAGGTTTTATAAAGAAAGTCGACCCTTGATCCACATAAGACTCTGATTGTAGTTGTACAAATAGTGACCCCACAAGATCCCCAGTCTGATGTCTGGAGCATAAAACTCTGGCTCTCTGGTTTATAGGGTAAAAGGGTCTCATATGCTAGTCTTTAAGTCAAGTCAAATCAAGTTTATTAATAAAGCACATTTTTTGAAAGCAACCAAAGTTGACCAAAGTGCTGTACAGATAAGGTCCATTACAATAATAAAACAAATAGCATTAAAAACCTTATTTTAAAAAGTCCTCTTTCACATGGTTGATGGTCTTTCAACTCAAAAATTAGAGATGATGACGTGAAGGATCTTGTTGAAACAGACACGTCTGCAGTGTAGAGCAGCTCAGCCATTACTGGCTCAGCTCCAAGGTTTCAATTCTGTCTACATCTGTCCAGTCTGATAAGGTTTTAGCATCTTCAGCAGCAATAGTTCCCTCGGAAGGGAGCAGATCTAGGACAAACCGGGTTTCCTGCAGGTGAACCGTGACTGACAGCAGGGAAACATCGGAGGAAATTCTCATTGCTATCTGAAGCTCAAACTTGGGCGTTTGGACAGAACAGGGACTTAGAGTGGTCTTATTCTTTGCGGCTGCACAGCTGCTGCTGTTCAGTCACTAAGGCCTCACCAGAAACCCTGATCAGGGCCTCCAGATGCTCCAGTCCCTTCATCAGCGCTCCACCTCCACCAACCAGCAGCTGGAAGACATTTGTAACGGGCTGCTCCACTGGAGGCTCTGGTGAAGGCAGGGGGTGGGGTGAGGAGGGACGGAGAGACGTAGGAACTCAAGTCTTCTGTGTGCTTTCTGGCCTCATAAGGAGGAACTTGAAACTCTTGGCTGACGACACAGAAAAACCGTCAGACAGCAGCCGCAAGATAGTTCATGGCCATTGCATAAAACAGAGAAAAGTCGTCCCGCGAACGCGTGGAATTACGTCCGTGTTCTGTGGCTACAAGATGGCCATATGAAACACGTTAAATGGGGGTTGTGTTTCATGTCAGAGGAAAGACGGAGGGGTGGTCTGGTGCTGCTACGTGGTGATTGGACGAGGTTTTCATCCACCCACTGTTTAAGTGCAGAATATGGAGATGGAAGTGAAAACAGCTCGGATACGTCCCTCACTGAGTCTTAACTCTTTATTTCCAGATGTTCCTGGCTGGGTTCTGAAGAATTAAAACCATGAGAGACCGGCTCCTTCCTTTCAGACTTAGCACGGCTCCAGAACGTCATAGGAAGAAATTCTTGTCTCATTACATGACTTTTATTAAACAAATAACTTTAACACGCTTTAACTGTACAACACACAGACAAATAAAAATAAAGATAAAAAAGCATCACTGGTCAAGATAAAAACATAAATCCCTGCATCAGAAACAGTTGGGATGATGTAGAAAACTTCCATAGAAGATCATTTCTACTCTTTCCCATCAACCTCATTTTCTTTTACACATGAATCCATTTTTGCATTTTAGCACTGCAGCACATTCCTGGAGAAGTTGGTTTGTGAAGTTTAGTGATCATAAGGAGGGGATGTTTCCTTCCAGATGTCCAGACACCAGTACACCCTAATACCATCAGGGACAAGACTATCATGTCACTGACCTGTTGACAATGAATCTAACCAGCTGTCAGATGTTCCTCCAGGTTTCTCTTTAGGCCCACTTACTTTTCCAGCCTTTTCTTGTCCATGTCCCAACATTTTCACGTCACACTGCTGCCATCAATTTCAAAATGAGCTAATATTGTTCATAAAATGGTAAAATGTCTTGTGTTCAAACATTTTACATGTTTTCTGTGTTCTATTGATAATAAAATGTGGGTTTATAAAAGATGACTACAGAACTGTATGTTTCTGAATCCGGTTCGATTTTTATCTGGTTTTGTCTGTGATGAATGACCTTCTCAGTGACTCCAGAAATGTTTGATGCAGCTCTAGGTTCCCTCAGGTTCCTTCAGGTTTGCTTGTTATTTTAGTTTACGTAACACATGCACTGCTGGAGAATTTCAGCTGACAGAGGCTTTGTACTGTAGAGGGCATGAGAAGATGCTTCAGGGCTGCAGGGGACGAGAGACAACATGTTTAAAGTCCCACTCACACCAGTCCTAAGTCCTGTTTTGTGTAAAAATGTTCCAACCATGAACCAGGAACCCCATCATACACTGCAACACCTCCACTGTCCAGCTCTTGGTGTGGGTGATCTCTGAATATCTCACTTGGGGCACTGATGCAGCGATCCTGTGTCCTGACCTTCTGACACCGAGGACTTTAAAGCCACCTGTGTCTCACACTGCTGCCTAATAGTGCGTCATGCACAAAACCTCCAACGACCGGTCCCCCGCTGCCCCTGGCCAACTGCTCTGCTAGGAGGATGTGTACCAACTGCAGGCTTTATCTCCACACAGCGTTCAGCTGCGTTCAGATGCTCCAACACGTACACACGGCCTGTCAAACATTAACCTCTGTATCTCCAAACGTGGAGCGAACCTGGCCGTTGGTCTGATGTCGCTGTGATTACACAGACGAGCCCACGGAGGAGGAGGTCCAAGAAGACCAACTGCGACATTAGCACAAGTCACGTTCTGGAGACCACACGATGCTGTTATGTTATCAGAAAGTGTTTTTTATTACCCCTCGTGACCAGGAAAGAGTGGGACAGGAGCACAGAGGTGAAGCCAGCTGTTACCTTCTGTTAATGTGTAGACATGCGCTGCATAAACATCTCTCTGGTTAGTGGATTTATAACTCTGAGATAAAAGGGAAGAACATAAAAATTGCAGGGTTCCATCTGTCTGTAACAGTTTCTACTACTGGACAGCTTTTACGAGTACAACAAATATGAACACTTAGAAACCCGGCTGCTGTTCACAACAGTATCTCTTCAAAATCTGGATCCTGGTGACCAATGTTTAATTGGGTCAAAATTCTGAGTATTTCCTTACGGCGAATCAAGCTACAAAGCTGAATTTGAATCACTCATTGCACACTGCAGACACTCATTTTTGAGTTTTTAAAAAAGTCTTGTTTCAAGAAAATCAGTCTTGCCTTTTGTCTATATTTAGGAATATTAGGTTTATTTTTACAGTGCAGGTATGTTAGCGCAGATGTTTACCGTCCATGTTGCCATCTGAAAGCATTTTAATTGCAAATCAGAGAACATAAAATGTCAAAACATTTGTTTGACACGCAAACACAACTTTGAGTCAAGAGGGATTTCTGCACATTTGTAAATCTATAAATCCACATTTTTAAAACAAAGAGTTGTTGTCCTGAGTTGTTTTTTTCTCACATTTCTTTTCTCGCAAATTTGTGTAGTTCATTTCATGTTCATAAACTTTAAATTTCCAACATTTTCCCCATAGCTTTGTATGTTTGTAAGACAAGAATTTCTGAATTCTTTTCTTAGAAATTAGTGACTTAATAAAATCATCATTTCCAATATTTTTATTGCAAGTGTACAAGTTTAAAAAAATCAGAATTCCCAACATTTTTTCCACCAACATTTTCTACCAAATCGCCAATACATCGGTTACCATAGCAACCATCTGAACAAGGAACCGTCACCGAGGAAACGCAGATCAGATCTGATCACTTGCAATATTTAAAGTAAATGATCAGTCAGGAAGATCAAACATATGATCAGGTTTAGGCTACAATCACAGCACAGCCTATTTATTACCACAAATTACTTACAGTGTCTGTTTTATTCGGTATATTTACTGACCATAACAATGATCAGTAGATGTGTGTTTTTTTAATTTTCAACTGGATTTTCAGGACAGGTTTGATTATGTGGGTGTAGTACACATTTAGCACCATAGGGTCAGAAACCAGCTAGGTTTGTGAATTTTTTGCAACAGAACTGTTTGCGCCCTCACTGCATGAGTGACCCTCACAAGCCTTGACACTAAAACAATATTTTCAGATCATCTTTACAGTGGGTGTGTTTTTACTTCCAGGGTCAAAACATCAGCTTCCTATTTCTCATTTCCCCTGATGTTTTCTTTTCAAACTGAGTGAAATTCAAACTTAGCCGAGAAGAGGTCACATGATGCCTTGTTGTTGACGTGGGCGTCAGTCAAAGTCATCAAAACAGCTCAGTCAGGAACTCTGAAGTCTCGCTGAGTCCAAAGGTCTCCAGCAGCTCTGACATGAGCTGAAGGCAGAGCTGCTTTTATGGCACCAGGCCCAAGAATAACCCCATCTGGCATTCCCACAGGGAGGGGCCCTGGGCCCGTTACACATGTGAGGGCCGCCCACCTGACATACGAGGCCAGCCTGCAAACGGGACATTCCCGCCCCTGCAGACTGCTCTTTGATTGGCTGATCGTAAGTGACAGTTTTCCTGTTTCCCTGCATTTTTGACAACAGAGAGGAGCTGGTGTTTGTGGAGGTTACAATGACAGCCAGAGCGAATCTGCTCCTGGTTGAAAAGTCCTTCTAGAGCTGCTGTTCTGCCACAACATCACGCCATTATCACCGTAACGTTTGTCAAGTGCTAAGAGTGCTCAGTGTGTCTGTAAAACAAAACGACAGTGGATGGAAACAATCTGTCCATCATCCCGACCCGGTTCAGGGCCACAGGGAGGTGCAGCCTATCCCAGCAGTCACCAGGTGAGAGGCAGGTACACCTGGGGAGGTCACCAATCCATCACAGGCAACCTCTAACCACCAGTCAATCTAACATGCATGTTCATGGACTGCAGGAGGAAGTCAAACTCAGTTTTCAACATGCTTAAGATGACTCAGCAGTTGATAACTATTTGGATTTGTTTGAAGAGATTCAGTCAGAATTTAGATCACTTCATAGTACAAAAACTTCACTGGTAGTAGTTATCAACGGTCTCCTCGTGACCTCAGACACAGGATTTGTATCTAAACGTGTTGATACCACTGATTATTATGTTATTTATATTTATTATTATGTTATTCACATGAAAGGAACCCCATTATATAAGATCCATCTGATAAGATTCCAGTTTGTTCCTATGAAAGGAGTCTTCACCTAAGTTGGTCATGGTGTTCCACAGGATTCTGTACGTGGGCCATGACCTTTTCACCTTTTTGTACTTATATAGAGCACTTTGCTCTCAGACTGCAGGTGTACTTGTGGTTCCTAGAGTTTGCAAAAGTAAGACAGGACAAAGAGCTTTCAATTGTCACTCCCGTCTCTTGTGGAACCAGCTTCCTGCCCTCGCTTCCTTTAAGAATAGGCTTAAAACTTTTCTTTGAGATTAATCTTTGGACTTTATTCCCAATAAATTCTCTTTTTACCTGTATATGCTTAATATTCTCTTTTGTGTCTCAAAGCCAGATATCTCTGGACTAATCTACCTGCGTTTTTTGGTGTAAGTTTCCTGTCATCTAAGACCCCCAACCAGTAAAGCCAATAAATCAAGAGGCTTCAAAAGCATCCTTCAGAAAACCTGTGGGTGATGTCACAAGGAGGTTTGTCCAGTTGTTCTTATACAGCCTCTGGTTTAAAGCTCAGAGCTTACAAACAGCTCCATGAGACAAAAAAAATACCTAACTGCTTAAACACAACAAATAGTTGAGACTATATGAAACTACAGGTACAAATTATGGTGAAGTATCTATCCAATCATAGACGGCATGTTGAGTCACAGGGCAACAGAAAGTCCCCCTTTGCTGATATAATTCATAATCAGCCCCATGTGACCAGGCCTGCCTAAATAACCTGACACAGGCTCAGTATGGTTCTAAAATAAGAAGGGAACATTTATATTTTGGGGTTTTCCTTCTTGCCAAAACAGTTTAACATGAAGCATCACATTTTGATTCTGATACCAGCACAAGTCCTCCAGCGGGAACCAGCCACAGTCAACAGTGACTAACAGGCCAGAAAACTGGATCAGACATCAAATGAAGAACCTCCGAGGGGTCTGAGGGGTGTGAGCTCGACTCGGAGAGAAGGAGGCATGCTGCAGCGTGTGCTTTGGTATGCCGGCGTAATTGAGACTCACATCCTGAAGCTCCGGTGTGTTTTTGATGTGTACCTGCCTCCAGTTAGGCCCCCGAGACAATCATCAAGTCTGGAGAACCATGCAGCCTGTTTGCACTGCAGCAAAACTAATCTCCAAAAATAATAAAACTACCCATCAGTGCAAGCTTTGTATACTAAACAACAACAGCTGATTTACAAATCCACTCACATAGTGTGTGAAAAGGTGATTATATGGGTGTTTGTGGTTGTAACCTTCATTTCATGCTTTCTAATTGCACACTGGAGAGAAAAATGCAGAAGGCTGAAACCAAAGGGAGTCAGTGATGGCGCTGGAAAGTATCTTTGACCATAGTCTTGGTTAAACCAAAAGGATTTCACTTTCACTTCTACTTGTGCATTCACCCATCATGTACACAGATCATTTCCAGAATCCTGGACACAACATCCCTCCAGACACGGGACATCCACAGACAGCTTTGTCTCAAACCCCCTCACAGGAGCGCATGTTACATTTCTAGAGTTATAACGGCCGACGGTGGATGAAAGGAGCAGAACTACTGCGCACGGAAGAGAAAGTGCTGTCTAGAGATAAACTGGATGTCAGATTAATGAGGTTTAAAGTCAGGCGATGGAGATTAGCTCCTTTGTCCAAACTGTGAGTTTCAAGAAGTCAGACAAATGTCAAACTGTGAGTCTGAAGACACCAGTCAGCTGAAGAAAACGCAACGACGAAGTGATTCCTCTTTCTGAAATAGAAGCTCAGACTAAATGAGCTGACACTGATCTTTCTCCTTATTTCAGACATACAAAGTTGTGTGCTGGTGATTTTGACTTTACCACGTGTTAGTTACAAATACTGGTTGTGATTGTCATTTCTTAGCAATAATTAGGACTGGTATCAGAGTTAGGGAAAATAAATAATGCCCCTAACAGGCAGGGATGACAAATGGTGAGATTAAAGTATTGTTCAAAAACATTATTAATCATCAAGTCCCAAAAGTTATGAATGCAAAGTGCAAATTTAAAAAGCCGCAGTGATTCTCCCGCCAACGGAGATAAAGAATTAAAAATCAAAGTGTCAACAGGTGACTGTCAACAAATGTGTGAGAAAATGAATAAACTGTTTAAAAGAGAAAGATTAGAAGGTATTTCCACATCTCTCCTTGAACAGAGGAGAATATCATTCAACTATTCCAGTAAGTAAATAAGCGACTCTGGACTAAACACCAGTGATCTCTTCCTGAGATGACACTGCATCAAGAACTGTCATTCATCAACAACTGACAGAACCACATGTACCAGGGTTACCATGGAAACCGTTGTTAAGAAGTACAAAACAGAGCTCCCTTCACTCAATTAACATTTTTCTGAGTAAAAAAAAGAAGTTTCATGTTAATGTTGTCCAGAGTTCTCTGGGCTGAAGGGGATTGGACCATCACACAGTGGACATATTTACGGATGAATCAGTATTTGTTTGGGTACTTTGTTTTGGGGGAAGTGGTAGCCTAGTTTTTACAGAGGTGGGCTTGGGCATGGAGGACCCAGGCTCACTGCAGCTCTGTAAGCAAGCAGCAGCTGCAGTGTGTTGACACTAAAACTGTATAACAGTCCTATGTTTCTGAAATATAACGAGAATGTGCATGCTTAGAGATAGTTAAACTGGGTTTTATAAACTGGGTTTTATGAATGTGTTTAAAAAGCTGACAGAGGTGTCACTTGGAGTGGACTCGACTTGGACTCAACTTGAATGTGACTTGGACACAACTCACATCTTTAATGGCTTGACTCGACTCAGATTTATCTTTAACGACTTGATCGACTCAGATTTATCTTAAATGACTTGGCTTTGACTCACTCTCAGAGTTCATTGACTCCATTACAACTGTGGGTATATTGGGACAAAAAAAAAACCCACCTGAAACTATTCATCATTTCCTATCTTTAATTCCAGAATAACTGTCAAAGCCACTCCATGCAGCAATACCCATTCTGACCACATGGAGGCAGCATTTAAAAAAACTCCAGATAAAAGATAAAAACTCCCAAAAAAAACCTCTGGAATAGATTTTAAAATAGTTTCTATTTGTAAACAACAAGTTGAAATTTAGAAGAACTACACTGATAACTAAAAACATCTTAAAACTACATTCCATAACCCAACAACAAAAGTATAATATTTATTCTACTCCTCTCTTTTCTGTTACAATTTCTGTTTGTGGTTGCAAACTGCATTCTGGGATACTTTACTATCCACAGTCTCCACTGGATGCGTCCTGGATAAAATGGCCAGCACAAGAACACATCTGGGGATTTGGACCGTACTGGTCTGAATCAGAATTTGAACTAAATCAGAACTTCAGTTGACGCTTTACATGTACAGACAAGCTTGCTTGTTGAAAAACGTCTCACGTTTAAACACATTAAATGCGCCCCTAGTGCAGTAAAGTGGTATTACGAGATGTGCGACCACCATTAGCGCAGTCTTGACCGCTCTTTTGCCAACACAGCAGATCTTTGTACCCTCATGTGGTCAGAGGTGGTACTGCTACATCGAGTGGCTTTGAGAGGAAATGGCAGCAAAGTTGCAAAAGTTTTACCCAACTTTTAAAAAAAAAATGTGTGTTTTGCTAGCCTGAAATGCAGAAGTAGATGTATGGATGTAATACGCCTAATTTATTCACTGAGACAAAAAGATGAATGTGGAAAGGAAGGAGGTCCTATTACAAAGATTTATGATTTATTGTGTTTATCAAGTTGTTGTGGTCTTTCCTTCCTGTTAAAGCGACGAGCCCCTCGGAGTGCCTTTTACCATCCTTTACCCTTCCTTGACACCGGGGTCCTACTTCAGTCAAGAGACCATTTATTCTCCTTGAGCTCTCCTCTCACGACAGGAAGAGCTGCTGCAGAGTGGACGTCTCGGCTGAAGTAGTACTTCATGTTCTCCCTGACAGCATGGCAAACACAGTCGGGGAAAACACGCAGAAGTACGTGCACTAACATCAGGAAGCAGACTAGAGCAGGAAAAACGACATGAAGCAGGAACTATATAGGTATCAGCTCACTAGAGTGAAACAATTAAGATGTTGACTTCAGGGAAGAACTTCACTCTCAAAGACTTTTCCAGTGATTGCTCACGTTCACGCCGAGTTGCCATTTCACACAGGGAAGAATGTTCTGCACGCGTCTGCGTTTGTAAGACAAATAAAGCATGAACATGACGTGTGGAAAGTAAAACACGTATTGAACACGGACAACGAGCAGGAAAATGACTGAAATATTCTTCTGTGGTTTCTGAAGAGTGACAGCTGCAGGACAGCTGGAAACCAATGCAGTTCTCCCACAGACCACAGAAGAAAAAGCTGTCAAACAGAAACTTCAAGGGAATTTCCACAGCAGATAAAGTGGCAGAATGTTTGCATTAATTTTCCATAAAATGTGATCTCATATTCATCTAAGTCAGTGGTCTTCAAAGTGTGGGGCGCGCCTCCCCTGGGGGCGCCAGACGACGTCAGGGGAGGCGCAGCGTGAGAGAAAAAAAAATGAAAAAAGTCTTCACGAACTGGTTAGCTAAGTGTAGCTGTGTAAGTGGCAAATGGATCGATTTTTAGTACCTAAAGTGACAGCGAGAAAGGACACCGAATCTGAGGGGAAAAGAAAACAGAGGAAGTATGACCCAGATGATTTAAAGTTTGGCTTTTCATTCATCGGTACCATCGATGCTCCGCAGCCACAATGTGCCATTTGCAAAGAGGTGCTAGCTAATGACAGTATGTGACCCTGTAAACTCCACCAACACAATGAAACCAAGCACCACAGTTTAATGACCAAACCGCAGGAGTTTTTTCATAGGAAGCTTGATGAACTGCGGTCACAGAAGAAAGTCACCGAGACGTTTGGTACTGTGAACACTAAAGCAACTGAAACAGCATGCCGTGTAGCGTTACTCGTGGCGAAGGCGGGGAAACCCCACAACACTGGCGAGACATTGCTTCTCCCTGCTGCCAAGGATATGTGTTCGGCAAGAATGGGCGAAGCTGCTGCTGCCAAGCTGGATGCCATCCCGATGTCCGACAACACCATGCAGGGCCGCATCTCTGACATGGCGGCTGACATGAAGGAGCAGGTGGTGGACGCTGTCCGTGGGAGGCCTTTCTTCTCCATTCAGCTGGACAAGTCCACCGATGTTGCTAACTGTGCACAGTTAATAGTGTATGTGCGCTTCATTAAAGAGCTCAGTGTCCAGGAGGAGTTTCTGTTTTGCCACCCTCTGCCGGCTCACACCACAGCAGCAGACATCTTCAAGGCTTTGAATAACTTCATTCAGGAAACCCGTCCTGAGTGGACCCGCTGTTGTGGAATATGTACTGATGGCGCAATGACAGGCCGCCACAGCGGTCTGGTCAAACAGCTGCAAGCAGTTGCGCCCGCCGCTGTATTCTCCATCGCCAGGCCTTGGCAACCAAGAGGAAGCCCAAAGAGCTGAACGCGGTCCTGGATGAGGCAGTAAAAATTGTTAGCCTTATTAAATCACGCACCATGAACCCCAGTCTCTTCTCCATTCTCTGCACTGAGATGGGCGCTCACTCCATCAGCTGCTCCTGTACTCCGAGGTCCGGTGGCTGTCGCGGGGCAAAGTCCTCACCCGCTTGTGTGAGCGGCGCGAGGAAGTCCTCATTTTCCTTGCCGAAATAAACTCCCCACTGGTGAAGCATATTGAGGACAAAAAGTGGGCTGCAATGCTGGCCCATCTGTCTGATGTGTTTGACGGGATAAACACACTGAACACCTCTCTGCAAGGCAAAGGGTGCCATGTCTTTTTGGCACACGATCGGGTCTCTGCATTCAGGACAAAGTTGGATCTGTGGTGTGCTGGTGTTGAAGGCGGCTCGGTGGAAATGTTCCCAACCTTGGAGGATGTTGTGGAGAAGGAAGGACTGCAACTGGAATGTGTGCAACAGGTGGTCATTGCACATCTGAAGGGGTTGCGTGAGCAGTTTGGAGACTATTTTGGAGAGGACACCTTGGCAAATCAGTGGGTGAGAAATCCTTTTTCTTTCTCAGTGACACCCCGTAATGGACTGACCTTGCAAGACGAGGAGGCACTTGTTGATCTGAACTCTAATATGTACTTGAAACAAAAGATGAGTGAGGCCTCACTTGCACACTTCTGGCTGTCTGTGGAGACAGAGGTCCCCCATCTCACCAAAAAGGCCATAAACGTGCTCGTCCCCTTCACATCCACTCACCTGTGTGAGTGTGGGTTTTCTGCACTGACAAGGATTAAAAGCAAGTACCGTTCACGGCTGCGGGTTGAGGATGATCTGCATTTATTTCATCCCTGCATCACCGGCTTGTGCACATCAAAGACACAGACTCATTCTTCCCACTAAAATAGAGCTGAGCAAAATAAGGTGGCACAGAAAGGATTTACGCACATGTTAAAAAGATGTAGGAATATATACAGTGTTAAAATGTGTTTAAGAAGGTGTAAAAAAATACATATAAAAAGGTGTTAAAAGGTGTAAAAAAAAAAAGTACAATATTAAAATGTGCTAAAAGGATGTTAAAAACACAAAATGTGAAAAAATAAAGTTGTTTATTAGCATACCATTTTTGAAGTGTATGTGGAACATAGAAAGCGACAACAATAAAAGTAATAATAGTAATAATGGGTGTGTGGGTGTGTGTGTCTGGGTAGGGGCAGCAGCTGCTTTTGAGTTCTCTTAGGGGAGGCTAACTATCCCACACTTTGAAAACCCCTGCTCTCAAATAAGTAATCATTTTAGACTGCATGCAAAGTCATCTCGGAGGGTTTAGGTGTCCATCAGTGCCCAGTTATTAGGATCTGAACCTTCTCCGCTCCGGGAAAGCGTGAGGATGTTTGTGTGCACACAGGTTGGCTCCTCCCAGCTGATCACACACACCTGGCTCATCTTCTCCTGGTTTCCACCGCACTTGTCGCCAGATTGTTCAGTGTCGTCATCACGTCCAGAACCTCTCATGCTTTTAAAACACTTGATCATTTACCTCAGCCTGTCTTTGATTCTCAGGATTCCAGTTCCTCCAGCCACCCATCTACAAGATCCACATCTCCAAGTCTGTCAGTAAACTCATGCTGCTGCTGCTGCTGCACTGGTCTCATAAACAATCCACCTTCTGGAGTGGTCCAGTCAGGGTCCAGACCTGAACCTCATAGAGATGCTGTGACATCCTACAAATGTGTCTGAGCTGAAGCAGTTCAGGACAGAGGAATGATCCAGAATCCCTCCTGAACGTTGAGCAGCTCTGATCCAGAGATCCAGGAAGATCTTGCTTTGACTCTTTGGAGGTCTGGAGAGGGAGGCCTGACCCGCTGAAAACCCTGAAGACCCATCTACTTACATTTTCTTGCCACTGTAATCTTGGAGGACATCTGTCCTCAAATAGATTTCTGACTAAATTCGACCATCTGAAAGCGTACACCAGAGAGGAGCTCGGGAACCAGGAGCAAAAGTCCTGGAGGATTATGTAACAGCGAATGTGAACCAGCTCCAAAGGCACAGTGTGTTCTGTTTAATGCTAAAACGCCACTTTTACTGACTGATCACAAAACAGGAACTTTATCATCACACTTCGTTTTTATGGGTTATTTTTCTTTTTTATGACTAATAATTTCCCATCATCCTGTTATTACAATCGGCTTAATTGAAATGGTCTTTTTAAAGGATAAGAAACATAAAAGATAAGAAACATGAAAAACAGGTACACACCTTAAGTGATAAAGTCACAGAGTAGTTTTGTGCTTGTAAAGATAACAGAAAACGATAAAGTCGAGTCCAAGTCCTGCACACCTTCATCCTCCACTATGTTTTAACCATCTCATCAACAAAACAGCTGTAAAGTGACGTATTTGAGGCTCTAACGAAAGCTTGTTTGGCTGATTTAGATTTCACCCTGAAATCCAACAAGTCGTGAGACGTTCAGTTTAATGAGAACTACAGCGACTGACCCTGAGCGCACTCGCTGGACTTCCATGCATTTATTACATACTCATGTGCACGTGTGACCTTGCGTCTCTCAGCCGTTAGTGCGGGAACATCTGCTTGTTTTCAACCGAGGAAAACACACGCTCAAATTTCACAATCGGTAAATTCTAGTGATCAGGTGTTCAGGCTGGATGCCTCCTAGAAAAGATTACCACGACGTTCGATTCTATCATGCTCATCTGCCAAACGGCAACTGCAACAACACCTGGTTACAACTGCAGTCATTATTCATGGTCCAAGGCCACCGTCTATCTCTATCACACAAACAAGTTCATGTATTCATACCTAAACCCAACCCTAACTACAAAGTGGCCATAGTTTTCAGTTTTGTGGCTTATCCATGGTGTTATTACGATGGTTGATCATCTTACACATGACCAGAGACACCAAACACTCAAAAACAGCATAAACAACGGGGGGAGGAACTACTAATACTACAGAACTATGAAGCACAAAACACTTGGCTTTCTGCTGCAGAGAACGCTGTCTTCTAGAGAGTTTTTTTCTAACATCTGCTCTGTATGACATCATAGAGGGCTGAATTTCCTTATATGGTCATATTCCCCAGCAAGAGCATTAGAATTCCTTTTAAAAGCAGACATTTACAACTACGTAGCAAGAATCAAGTAGGATTCCTTTTTTAAATCTCTGTGGGTTGTTGTGAGCACAGACTATAAGAATTGGACAAAGCCTTTGTGACGTCATCAACTGGTTTTCTGAAGAGTGCTGTGTCCACACAAAAATAGGCATGAAAGGTTATGACCAGAACTCCAATAACTGGACTACAAAATCACTCTACGGAAACTTATGAATGACAAGGATTGTCACTTCTTTTTCCATACGATCCAGAGCCAGTTCCTGGCATAAACGCTCTGCAGTCATTCAACTGGTTCAAAAGGGGAACCAGCTGGGGTTCCATTCAACTTATTTAACACATAAATATAGTCCACAAAACCCCTTTCTTTATGAAAGTTCATCCAAACATTTTATTTTTCCAAATAAATTAAGAGATTTGTTGATAATTCGTGTGTCCAGCTGTCTGTTGATTCACTTCTAAGCTGTGTCTGTGGTGTTTGGTGATTTTGAGGTCACAAACGAAATCTTGCTTTGGGCCACCAAAATCCTAGACCGGCCCTGAGACAAGCTGTGGTTGTGAATGAAACAAACTCTTTAGTGAAGACACAAAAAACAGTCTTTGTTTTTCCTTCCCCTTCAGTCCATCTGGAGCCTGAGAGCAGACAGATGTGTTCAGACTCACACAGCTGCTGACATCCTCAACACTGAGCCTTCCCACCTCAACAACTTCCACAAAACTCCTGTTTAAGGGTATGTAAGAAGTTTTATCACAGCAAGAGCTAAATGACGCCCGGGCTCACTCCCAGTCCACTCAGAGGCCACATATGACTTTGCAAAAACGTGGCCGTCATAAGTTCTCAGCGAGAGTGCTGGAGCGGCTCCAAACGCGGGTTTTATCACTTTTATTTTCATTTTTTTCCACCACTTTTAGCACCATGACATTACCACGAGGCATTTCTGCACGGCCCCTGCAGTGAGCACGTTCTCCTTTGTCTGACACACCAGGAAACCACAGATCAGATTACTTTCTGACGCGCGCTGACTCACTGGAAGTACAGTGGAGCTGCGCTCGAGACGCACGCTGGTCACCGCTTCAGCTGCGCGCCACAGTCTTCTGCACGTCCATAAGCAACTGCCTGCCTCATGCATGCGCACTCACATGTCCTGAAGCGCAGGTCCGCGTCCTCCTCGGAGCCGAACTCCCGCAGCAGGTACAGGAACAGCAGCCCGAACGCGTTCTGGATCCCGAACACGGAGCCGTTGCACCACATGGAGGCCACCATGACCACCCAGCCCCAGCCGCCCTCCGGGTGCACGAACTCCTCATCCTCCCCAGCGGGAGGAGAGGCTTTCTCCGACCCTTTCAAGTTGCAGTCTCCGTTCTCCTTCGCGTCCTCGTCCAGAGCCCTCTTCTCCTCCACGGGGACCTCCGCGGGAACCTCCTGCGTCCCGGCTGCGTCTCCGTCCGACGCGTTGCTGCCCTCGGTCATCGTGGACAGAAGACTCGGGGCTTCAGAAGCCAAGTGCGGAGGTGTTCTGGTCTCGGGGTGAGGCGCCGGCTCTCAGGTGCCGCTTCTGCATCTGCAGCGGGTTTAACTGTCACCCTGCAGCTGCGCGTTTATAAATAGACCCACGAAAGGGCGGGGCTCCGCGGCATCCCGCAGCTCATTGGACGTCAAGTTTCACCCACTTCATCGAAGTCTGGAGACACCAGCGAGAATCAGCCTCTTCCACACGTGCACGAGTTTCTTGGCATAGACCAGTGATCTATAAGCCTGGACCTCAGAGCCCACTGTCCTGCGTGTTTCAGATGTTTCCCCGCTACAGCACACCCTGATAGACGTGACTACGTCATTACCAGACTTGTGGAGACCTCGATGACCATCTGATGGTGACCATTAATCAGAATCAGGTGTGTTGATCCAAGGACACATCTGGACCAGGGGTCGGCAACCCTCACCACTCAAAAGAAAGAGAACACTGGGAGCCACAAAACCCTTTTGACATTTAAAATGAAGTAACACTGTGTATAGGGTTTTTTTGTTTTTGTTTTGCTTTGCTTTAATGCTTTGTATAAACAAACTCCTGAACGACTGCAGATTAAACGAAATTACATTTGTGCATGCAACAAAAACATTTTGAACTCCGAACAAGAAGACGATGGGTTGAAGGTTACTTTTACACTCAGTCTGTTTGAGTCCTCTCTGTATTAACGGGGAAAAAACAAAAACAAAAAAAAAACGTCGAACTTAAATTATTCACCCTGGCAACAAACCAAAAATGGCGTCCTCTCTCTGTGTGACGTCATCCTTTTACTGGCGTGTGTCAACCTGGATAATAAAAGGACTGTTTCACTGAAAAATGGGGGGAAAAAATAAGAGTACAATCAAAATAATGGGCAATTCAAATATTTATCAGACTTGGTTAATGTGATTTCTGCTCCTGAACCTCAGCACACAGCATCTGTACGTCAGGGCTGTGTGACGTCACCTTCATCTTTAGACAGGGTCGCTGAGGCCTGCGCGATGTTTGCTTCTAATAAAGTTCATGTTGGAGAACACCTGCTCTCATACATATGTGGATCCAAAGATCAACAGGACTCCAAGTGCGTCCTTTTTCATGGTGACATAAATGTCGGGGACAGCATTCCAAGTTGTCTGGTTTTGGGGAAGTTTTCAAATTTACGTCATTTGTGATTCTTCTTGAAGAGATTTTTGCTCAGATCAGCCTTCCGTATCAGTTCTGAAATGGTTTTTTTCTCTCTCTCTGATCTCCATTTGTATATTTTTGAGCAAAGGCTGCGTGTTTATTCTGGAAATGTGCTGCAACATTTGACTTGTTCTGGTTCACTAGTCTCTCATCCCAGATTAAGCAGACTGGTAAACCAGTCTTATCAGCAGTGAAAGTAGCACTGAAGGTTCTCTTTTCTTCAGACACTTTTCTTTTCTTGGAATTCCCCCTAGTTGCCCTACCTG
>JAOWBL010000127.1:0-18360 GCA_028564865.1 Zenarchopterus dispar | reverse complement strand
AGTTTGGGGGTTACTGCCCCGAGTGCTCCGATCACCACGGGCACTACTGTCACCTTCACCTTCCAGGCCTTCTCCAGTTCCTCTCTAAGCCCTTGGTATTTCTCAAGTTTCTCGTGTTATATATATATAATGTATGTATGTATGTGTATATATATGTATGTATGTGTGTGTGTGTGTGTGTGTGCAGTGTGTGTGTACAGTGTGTGACTGTTTACATATGTGTACAGTATAATATCAAAAGCTACAAGCTCTTTTGTATGTTGGAAATGAAGAAAACATGTCCCATTTCAAGAAGTGCCACAACAAATGACATTTTCTTTAAGACATATCTAACATTCAAGTCAAAACAATAATTCTCCTAATTCTCTTGGTTATACATAAATGCTACAGATATTTCAGTATTCTCTTGTGAATGTGTCTTGGTACTTGCTGTCTACAACTGATGAAACAGTGTTATAGTCTATCATTGCTGTCATTGCCTCAATATTCAAACTGATTGGAACATTATAATTCTTTCCAAAAATCTGCAAAGATCTATTTAAAACAGTCTACAGTATGTACATGATTCAAACTTGATGTCTCACCTAAAGAGCCTGCCTTCATGGGGCTCCAGAAGATGTAATTCAAACAAAAGTTTTATGGGTCATAAAGTTCTGAAAAATGAGTTGACCTTTTTGAAGGTTGTGAAGCTGGAAACTGGCATGAAGCACTTATTTTATCGATGGTGTTGCGTGACCTGTAGCTGACTTTTCTTTTTTATTCCTGCCGATAAAGCTCAGAAAGTGCTTCTCATTGTTGGGAAATAAAAACAGACCAGAAGTGTGAACAATGTGTACACACGAAATCCTTGTGTAGGCCTTTTCCAACACAAAAGACTGTTGTTTAAAGGAATCATGTGAGAATCATGCCAGAACTTCAAGTATTCTTCTTTAAACTATGTTTATGCACTTTTATAAGAGCTATTTATGATGGAAGTAGTTATGTGGAATAATAAACAAGACAATTGAATTTTAAAGATGTAGCTTAAGACCCCCTTTAGTTAGACAGGCTTTAAACTAGCCTTGGGCTTGGTGGTAGGTTCTTTCTTGTGTTTTTTCATATTTTATGCTTCCTCTGATTAATGCTTGTATCTTATCTTTTATGTGTGGCTTTTAACCTGTGAAAAGTGCTAGAAGCCAAGTGGAGAAGCCAACACTGATGTACCTTTGTTTGAAACGTTTTTGGTTTGGTTTTCTTTTAATGTATGATTAGATTGAACTATTCATATAACCATTAATACCTATTTAGATCATAGATGAGATTTGGTTTAAATTTCTAGGTGAGAGGTCCTCAATGGTTCAACGACCTGCTGTCCCATATGTTAATGGTGCCGGTGGGACAGAGGGTCCTCTATGCAGCAGCAGCACAGTGGGCTGTTGTGACTGTGACCAGTCAAACAGAGCCCCTGTATTCTCTGTCATGAGTGCCACGCTAGTCCCCTTCTTCCAGGGCTGCTAAATATAGCAGCAACAACAATAGTGTGAAGAAAAACTTGTTTATAAAAAACCCAACCTCCGATGATATCAGCTTACAGTTTATGAATAAAGCTTAGAGATATTTCATGTGGCATTGATGGCAAAAGAGGCTGAATACAGGGATTTTTTATTTTTTTTGCATGAATTACACATTTGTTTCATTGCCCCATATATAAACCAGTTTAAGGTGGCTATACAATGAACAATTCTCATGTTTTAACTAATTTTAAAAACATAGGAGACCACAAATAAAAGGACAGTCTCAACAAATTTCTTTTTTCAATATTATAAACCTCAAATTGCACACATAGAGGTGTTTCACAGTGGAAAGTATAGAGAAAGGAGATCCCACAGGAAGTTTTTTTTTTTTTTGTTTTGTTTTTTTGCATGACATGTTTTAAAAGTCACTGTTTTTGCCACAATTTTACATGCTGGTCATTTTTTCTCTTTTCCATTTGGTTCCAGTTGTGTTCAGTTACCTGCCATGTTTGTGAGCTGCAAAAAGTACACAACATCCACCAGGTGTGTGTACTCTCATTTGACATTCCGGGTATTCCATTGCAGGCAAGAATCAGAAGTGGGGACAAAATAAGTATGTCAGCCAAAATAAATAAATAAATGTTTTTTTTTTAAGGAATAAATGTGGTGGTGAAGGGGTTTATTAGCCAACTTCTTTTTTAATTTAAAGTGTGCCATACAGCTGAGAGCACTGCAACTGGATGCTTGCAAAAAAAAAAAAAACATTTATCAAAACTGAAAACCAAATGTCCACCCAACAATAATAACCAGGGTTGATTGGATTTGATCCTAGTTCTTCTCTTCAAATAATCCAAGACAAAGTCCCAATCACTGTTTCTACAGATTATTTTACCAGATTTTTCTCTGATGTGAGTTATATTAAAGGATCCGTGACACGATGTTGGAACATATTCATATACATATTAATTTATCTTATATTGTCCACATAGTTGGTCCTGTTTAATTTGTAGGCTAATCAATAGGAAAATGTTTAGAAGTGAATTCAAATTTAGGGCTGTTTTTCACTAGTGGGATATCCTGACACGTTTTAGGATATGACATCATGAGGTGGGTTTCGTCTCGGCTGATCCATGTAGCTTTCATTGTAAACAAGCTATTTAGCTTCTATATCAATGAAGAAATGATGAAATGTTGTGTGGTGGCTGGGTGTTGTAAATGCTCCAGTGAACACGTAAACATGTTCTCATTTCCAAATCCAAATTTTTTTAAAGGGGCGAAGCAAGTACAGAGAACAAGGGCCAAATGGCAACCAGCTCCATCTTCTGTATTGCCATGCATTTGTTTTGGCATTTCTTCACAAGATTTTATTTTGGGTTTATTTTATTCTATCTGTGTTCTCTTGCTGTAGGTTTTGTTTTTTTCTGGTATTTTATTTTTTTCCTGGACTCCTTTTTATATGTTAATTTTCGGTTGTATATTCTTTCTGATTGTCAACATCTGTGTCTCTTCTGATTTTGGGGTTCTATTGTCTCTGTTGTTTAGGTCTGTTGCTCTTCACTTCTTGTGTTCCCTGTTTATTTTAATTTTTGGCTATCCTGCTTTGTTCAACATTTCTAAGTCTCTTTTTTTTCTTTTTTTGGAGGGATGTTATTAATTACTCCTGTCTCCTGTCTTTGGACCTATATCTGTAAACCTAACAATAGAAATAAAAGCTGTTCAACCTATCCTTGTGGATTAAATCTGTTTTCAAAGTTCTTTTATTTTTAAAAAATCTTTGATCATGGGCCATCGATTAGATATGTTAATGCAGAAATAAAGAAATATTGTTAAACTCTGTAAAGGAGAGACTCAAAATCTCTTTTTGAGTCTGTCCTCATCAGCTGGTGCAACCAAGATCTTTGACACTTAAAACTGTAGCAGTAATTTACATCTTTTTTTCACAAGGCATAAATCCATCAATCGCACTCTGTAAGTATTTCCATGTCTAACTTAAAAAAACTAGCTCTGAAAGAATTTGTTTAACCCATATTCAGCTGCTTTATTAGGCTAAGTGCCAAAAGAAGCAACTGTGGGTCAAAACTGTACAATATGTTGACCCTCCAGTTCCTCCCACGCTGAGGAGAACCATTAGGACAATCCCTAGTGGAATTTATCAGAGCTATAGCTCTTAAACCTTGTTGCTTATACACTGCCACGTCTGGCCTGAACATCCACGAGCCTCCCATGTGGGCTGCTCAGCTGAAAGATGTTGATTAAATTATCATCAATCGGAGTCGACGCGGTGGGTCCAGATACACGCCAGCTGCTGTTGAGAAAGTGGCATGTCCCCAGATGAGAGGATCTGTCTGTGACAGGAAGGCGTGGGGGGGTGGGGTGGAGCTGTTTAAGCTCAGCCAGCTTCCTGCAGGGTCACCCAGCCCCTTAACTCATTTATTAAAGATTCTTAATAATATTAGCCCAAAAGGAAACCATTCAACTCTGCACTAATAAAAATAGTTACATTTCTTTGCTGATGTTTTCTATCAATATAAAAATATTCTGTTTAGCAATATATGAATTCACTAAAAATAGAAATACCTATATAGGCACCAAATTAAGTATGAAAAGTAAAACATATAAATAAAACTTCTCTGTGTTTGTGAGGTTTTTATACTGCTTTTGAATTATGACGTGAAGCTTGACACAAATGTTCATTTCATTTCATTTCAAATGTAAAATTAAAAGTGTATATAGTGGAAAAATAAAAGCCATTTCTTAGACATTTAGTTTACATACTATATTTAAAAAATTTTTTTTTCAACAAGGACCTTCATTAGCTAATTTTATACATGTATCTTTATTTTTTTTCATCCATTTATACTCTTATTGGTATAAAAGTGACAAATTATTGTCTAACACAATTGGATGACTTTCATTACCCGTTGTCATGAACAACAGGTATGACTTTTTAAAAAAAAATAAATTAAATAATTTAATAAATAATCTAAAACTCATTTAAACCATGATTTACAGAAGATTGCATATATTTCTGTTTATATGTATATTTCTAAAATAATGTCAGTGTGAAAGTAAAGACTCACTAGACAAATCAGGCCTATATATTGACTGCTGTGCAAAAGTCTTAGGCACTGCATTCTCATTGAAACAAATTTTCAATAACATGCAGATTCATTTTGAATGTCTTTAAGCTAAGGCTAGCTAGCAGCCATTTTTAATAACTGGCAGTGGCCCCAAAACCCAATATGGCAAATTTTGGTGTTTTGTCTATACCTTCAGAACCAAACAGAGATTTAAAATGCCTTAAGGTGACTGATTGATACTCATGTATGCAGCAATTATTAGCATTCTTCTCTCTTTAGGATTAAGAGAACCAGGTTCCTGTAATTTTTGTTTGTAACTTTGATACAGGAACCTGAATAAGGATGTAAAATATATAAAGACTAGTGATATCAAAGACATTTTCACAGCAGTGCATGAACAGATCACATGAGGAGTAAATTTGCTGAGACAAATTTTAACGAATTGTCTGTGACGAGAACGGATGAAGCCCTTTGTGCTGTTATTTTTCTCCATGCTTTGGGTGACTTTTTTGACCACCATCCTGTCCGTCAATTCAGGCATTTGCCAAAATTCCCTGCCTGTTATTCCAAGCTTGCTTGTGGCCTCTCATCTGAAAACCAAAAAGAAAACCTGATTTCAGCTTTCCTCTCGTTTTTCATTTGTTTTCTGGTATCAGTGAGATAAGCTACTGGAGAAGTAAATGCCAAAAATCACTTAGAAACAAGGCAACAGCATCACACTTCCACTCAGAAATTCACCACATTTTCTTGATTTAGTCTTGGATTTGTGTCACTATTCCACCATCACCTCCAGCTACCAAAATTTAACATTTCTATGTATGTATTTATAATACCTCAAGTGACTGGATAAGTCCATGTGTCTGAAACAACCTTTGAATTTCTGTGCTGCATAACATATTGCCTTTGATGCCTATAACAATATTTTCTGATTATATGCCACCATCATATGATCTGGAGTTAAAGAGCTCATTTTTATTTGAAATCTTGTGTATCTGAAAGCATTGAGATATTACTTTTCCATTTAAAAGTATGAAACGTTGATGTTTACTATTCGAAACTACAGTAACCTGTCTATGGCTCACAGACCTCATACCACAGTTATTTTTATTCAGCATGCAGGATTTATTTATATTTGAGCTCTGTGGGTAACTCCCAGCCCTCCCCGGCCTCTTAAGTGTCTTGTTATCTCTGTTAGGTGTGTTTAGCTAAGAGAGTGAGAGCTGGCCGGTGTATGGGTGTCTTGTTCCACGTGTTTGCTTTTCGTCACTGGCGTTACCAGAAGATGGATGAGTCTTCTAGTGCTGATAACTCTGGCTTTTGCCAGCGATGATCACAGAGAACACCTCTGTGATGATCCTTCATCTCAAACAGACTGGAAAATCAAAGATTGTCAAGCTGTCAGGAGTGACCACTTTTATATTCGGTGCAACTATGATGGACAACTTGGGCTTGTGCACAGGGGTCTGACTACATCTCAGCGGTGGTCTTCTCCCACTTGCACTCCCTTGCTCATTGATCTGTCAAAGCTAATTTGTCCAGGCAGTTTGAAAACAACACAAGGACTTGGACCAAGAAAATTTTGTTGAAGTAAACATGCCTGCTTGGATCTGAACTCAGCAACGGTTATGCTGTTTTCCAGATCATTCCACCCAACGTTCAGAGATGAAGTGGAAGAAAATGCTTCAGAATAGTACAGAGAAGTTGAGAAGTTTGCTTCATGGTCCCCCGGCCATGGTGGTGCACGCGCAACAAACAAGAGGAGGTGGAATATTTCCTTTCATCAGTCATGGGAATCTTAATAATCACAGCACAGCTCTCTGATTGCACCTACTCTGCTAAGCTCTTTTTTTCTTTTTAAACTGCCAAATATTAATCATTTTAGCCCCTTGATTAGAAAAGAATCCTCCATCTGCATGACTGGAAAAACTTATGAGACACAGAGAAAAGAATATTAATTAGGATGATCAGTTGAAATAACTAACACTTTCTGCACTAAAATATTGTGTAAAAGTTTCCAAATACTCATGTCATGTCCAAACACAAGCGGAAAAGCTCACAGACTGAACCCCCTCGTAGCTCTAAGATGACGATATTTGTTTCATTAGAAGGTGCTGATGTCAGTATTTTCTATTTTTAATTTTGGTTTTGGTTCTATTTTACTGTCCCTTAAAAGACTTTTTCCTGATAGAGTTGGAAATGCCCTGAGATTTAATAACAACCATGGTGGAACACTAAAGCTCTAATTAAAATGAGGAAACTTTAGATAGAAACGGCAACTGCATTTATGTTTGCTGAAACAGTCATATTATTTTTGAGCCAGACTGCTCCCAGGTAAACGTTTTTCTTATTCACTAATTAAAATTAAAATTATTAGGGGCAATTTGGTCGAAATTCCCCTCTTCCAGTGGTGCCAGGTAAACTCTTGATCATCTTGACCCCTCCACAGATTATCTCATTAGATTTCTCTGTGGAATGACGGTAAATTACGAATTGATAGAATTACATCAGAACAATAGTTGAGCCAAGCAATGTCAAATCATAAATATCTTTAATGTTTAATATTAATGATCAGAAATTCTTGAGAGGAGCCAGATGAGGTGGTTGTTATTCAGGATGCTTCCTGGAAACCTTCCTGGTGAAGCTTTCTGGACATGTCCCACTGGAAAGAAACCCCAGGAAAGACCCAGGACACACTGGAGGCCTGGGAACACCTTGGGAAGGTTAAGGTTCTTAGCTCTTCTGGCTCCATTTTCGTCACATTTGCAACAACATGTTAAGAACAGTTAAGATTTTATGTGCACAAGACCAGAGGCTTCATAAGGATTTTGACCAAACTAGCATCTACCAATTAAGATTTAATCCACGCGTCTGAGTTTACCTGAAAATTGAAAAAAACCTTAAGATCTCCTGTACTATGGTATCACTTAGTGCATATTTCAAGAGCTTAGTGGTAGGTAAAGCCCAGTGAACAAATATTTGTCCATCCGAGCAAAGATTTTTCCCTGTGTTTTAATGGTTAGAGAGAACAGCAGACCTGTGTAGGTGTCCTTCAGTGAATCTTGGCGTTAGATAAACACTTGTGGTGGAAAGTGTTTACTCGAATCTCCAGCAGACGTGTGCTCAGGCGTCCACGGAACAACTTAAATGTGATGGTTGCATGCCCAATTTGACCCTGTTGAGAACTTGTGGTAAGTGTGTGTTGTGTGTTTGTAACATATCTATAACAAACAGAGTGAAAATGCTGCTGGAAATTAGAAGGTTTTGGAAGGACTTGGTCCTCCGCCCTCCCGTCTCAAAGTGTCTTTTGTTTGTTGTTGGCAGAGGGTAAAGGTCAGTATGTAACCCACATGCATATCTGCGGATCATTTTACATGCAGATCCTTAATGTGTATGCTGGAAATCAAAACATCACACCGTTAATAGGTAGGTCTTCATACAACAGAGGATATTGGTGCAAATTTATCAACTTTGTGAACCTTTACATATTAGATGTCAGCAGTCAATCTCGTGGGATATTTAGTGTCAGGATACAGTTTCCAAGATTTGAATATTTAAAAAAAACAATTGACCTTGCATTTTTTCCAGAGTTGCTGATCTTGAACTTTGTTTTTTTTAATTATTATTATAAGTCTCTGTCTGAAAAATATCTGCTTAATACCTTAAATGTAAATGTGAAACCTAAGTTTAGTCTTTCTGAGCATAACATCTGCAGGAGGAAAGCAGCCACACATGAGGGAGTCAAGTAATGCTGCTGTATCTGAAGATGATATGGTCATTTAAATTCACAAGAAAGCAAAGATTCTCTTGAGGCTGTCCTCACTTGGGATAAAATAAATGCATGTCAGGTCAGAGACATATATAGAGCAATATTCTCTCAGCTCTATGTATCACATTATGTCTGTGAAGCACCTTCAACCACAATCATGACCAATGGGTAACCTGTTTGAGTAGGTGGGGGACTGTGATTGACATTTGGTAAATGTGCCCCCTGGCTCTGATTAGAGGACCTATGATGAGAGTGGTGGAAACTTGTAAACTAGATTGTGACCCACAGGTAGTGCTAAAGGAGCAGATTTGTTTCTCAAATTACCTAGTTTATGTCATATTACCTGAAAATTGTGGTAATTTTAGCAAATATGACAAAAATACACATACCAACTGAAACTTTAATTAACAGACAGCTGGGACTGGCTTTAGGATGGTTGGAAAGATCCAGGAGCAAAGATGATTTGCCCAGAGCCGTCACCAACAGCCACCTTTGACTTTGGAGTCTTCCAGGCCAACCGAGTTGCTGTTCTTCCACGGCCAAGACAGGCTGTTCTGGCCAAACCACCTAACCATGGTGGGAAGTTTAGCAGAACTCAACTAAAGCTCCAGCAGTCCTCATTGTAAGTTCCAGCAGTCCAGATGTCACTATTTAAACAACATCTGAAACAAGGATGGTTGGACAGGTTTTATCATAATGAATGAAAGGTAGCATTAGTTAGCATCATAGGCTAGCAGGAGCTTGGATGAACTATAATACCTTGTAATAGCTAATAACTTGTGGTAACTAAGACAAGGTGAGCATCCTCCAAGTAACTTCCAGGTGTTTTTATGTTGTGCCTATTTCCCCATTTTGGGGTTAATCAGGGGTGGGCGGAGTCAACTCCTGCCAAGATAGTATCAAGGAGTATTCCTTGATGTCCTTGAAGTCATGCTTCAAAATCACTTGTCAGTAACCTTTAGATGATGTCACAGAAGGGCTTGTCCAGTTGTTGGTAAGTCACTCTCAGAAGATTTGAAAAAAAAAAAACCCAAACAATGGACATTCAAATATCTTACATTGTAGCAGAGCTCACAGTTATTGGCATGCCTGCTTCCTTTCTTTCCACCACATGAGGAAGGAATGAATGTGTTCCACCTTGGTGCACTGGAATGAAACCAAAAACAAGTCTGTTCTGCCATAAAAACCAAAGAGCCCCACTATTTCTTCAAAGTGACAAAGACCTCTAGCAGCTGTGGTATTTGTAACTAATGGAGAAAGGAAGAAGTTAAGTTGTTATAGAGCCACAAAGTTCTCAAAGAGCGAAGGTCCATGGACAGATGAACAAAATACAGACTTTGATATTATGTTTGCTTCCATTTACCTACTGACAGTCAAAGTTTAACCACAGACATTATTACATTCACCTAAAAGTAACAATGGTCATATTTTCATCCAAAAAGCAAAGTTTCCAAGACCACAAAGAAGTTTGACAAGGTCTTAGCGAAGCTTAGCAGCTCAGAAAACATTTTTCTTCCAAGGAATTTTAAAGTCTTTTGGAAATCTTTTAGAAATTATCATCTGCTGCAAATCAGATTACAAAATGCCAACATGAGCGCAGTCACAAACCAAGTTTGGCAGTCAATTTGGAGGACTTGTGCAGAATACGGTTATAAGTATACTTGAATAAACTCTTAAGAGCAGTGCTGGGGTCTTCCCGTTCAAACCGGAATGCAGTCCAAACCTGAGATCTGAACGCAAGGGGAGCTGGAGTCAAAACACATCACGCCAACATGAGGTTTCAATAATTCTGAATATCACAAAACTTAGACATTCATAATACAGAAGAGGAGTAATAGACAAAATACATTTCCAGTAAGCAGATGTTAAACAGACTCAAATCTGGCAGATTGAAAGCCACTTTTAATAGTGATTTAAACCAAATTCTGGAACTTATGCCTGTCTGAACAGAAGTTTTTCAAATGGATCTTTGTTTTTAGAAGCTGTTTGCACTTTGAGTCAGGTTTTACACTGTTGTGAAGGCCTGCAGAACCTATTAGTTTACATATTACAACCCCCCTCCTCTTCCTGGGCCTATAGATTTACATCGTTCTGAAACATGGCACAGACTATGCTCATGGATTCAGTATTCATTTATAATGATCTTGTTTTAATTTGGATGCAAAGACCAATTTACGTTGTCACATTCCACAGCAGGAAGTATCTGTTTAAGGACATCTCTTGGAATTTACAACATGATATCAGCATCTTCAACCAAACTCACAATATTGCATGACACAGCTCAAGCACGATCACAGAGGCCAATTTAAACAGCCTGTATCCAGTTAAATTCAAACTGAGTCTCCAATTCAGTTTCACACTCTAACGCCCAACTTGGGCCAATGTCTCGTTTGACGTACCATGTTTGACAGTGCAAAAGCTGTTTTATTTCAAAATATTTGCTCAATAATTCAAAGACAGATGTGCTCGTATTCCCATAGATTTGATTTCACACAACTTGGAATAAAAGCTGACCCCCGCTCATGAAACGCACCAGTAAGTGGAGTCTGCTGTGGCTACGTTGTTGTGCACATGGAAGGAGGGATACATTTCAGATTGTTATCAAAGATTGTCCAAAGACTACACATGCCTTCACTGCTATACTAACGTCTTGGCACATCAAGGTATTTGCACAGTTTCGAAGCCCACCGACAGACTTATGGAGTCACTTGCAATATTACATTTTAGTTGCATGCATGCCAGTAAAAATGTTGTATTCCATGTCTTCTTGTGTATGCTGATTTGGCACTTAAAGTCTTGCCCAGATCATTTTTGGTGCCCAAGGACATGTCAATATGTTGTATCAAAACATGCTCAACCAGATGGAAAGAGAGGGATTATTCCTCCAAGCCATCCAACCAAAGTGCTGTAGACAAGGGTTCAGTAATAATCTCCTGTGTGAGGTCTTCCTCTTTCTACATCATTTCCCGTTTGTGTTTGATCATAATAGTTGGAAAAAATGTTACTTAGGTCAGCTATGTAAGCATGTTGAACACATACAAGTTTATGTTTTGTTTTCTTTTGTTTTTTGAAATTTTTGCTACCTCAATGAGGACGCTGCTGAAATGCTGGAATAAAGCATACTGGAAAAATCCCAAGAGGGGATCAGTCTCAGAGAGGCTTTCCTTGGCTGAGGGTGGCTAGTGGTAGTGGTGAAAACACCTGTGGGGCACAACTTTCAATACCAATGATATGTCCTTAAACCGGATTTAAATTAGATCTCAGCCTAATCCACTACAAATCACCTCAAACCTCAAGCCCAAACATGATATTCTGACTAGATATTCTAACCCTAGCTTTTACCACAGTCAACTCAAAATTCATCCCAGGTAATTAAATCATATCCCCAATTATTGCCATCAATGCCTAAAACCAACCAATCCTAAACTTAACTTTAACCAACTTGGATTAAATATCAACACTAATACACCCATAAACTAGCCACCTCTGGAACCTTAACCATTTTGGATATAGAAAAAAAAGAAAAGAAAAGCCTGGACTCTAAAACCTGATCCACTCAATCAAATTTTAACCTTCTGCTTGGTTAGGCTCAAACATATTTGAGCCTAACCAAGCAGACTAAACACTGACTTTAGTGACCTTTTTTAAAACTCAGCTAAACTTTAGGAAACTTCTAACTTTAAGACTGGTCCTCAAAGAGTTCCAAATCTAAAAAAAAATCATATCAAATGATAATATCACGTTGACAACTGTCCTCGATCTTGATTCCCATTCCAGCTTCCCAATGAGCAGATGAGGCAATAGTCACCTTTTCTTCTCCTAACCCTAATCATGGAGTGATAGAGGAAGTTTACCATTTCAGTGTCTCTTTGAGATTATAACTGACTATTCAGTCTAAATTCAGTCTAAATGACTGAATTAAATAATACCTTGGTGCTAACTTTAGGCTCCATACAGAACTAATTATGACAGCCGATATATTAGGTGACCTGTCCATTATATGGTCGGCACTGGAATTTCTTTCCCTTACATTATACTTCAGACCAGGCCTTTGATGTTAATGTACACCTCAACCCCAGCCATGATCAGAGACTTGGCTGTATGCTGATAAGTGTTTTTATGTTTGAGGAAATGCTGTGATTTCAGTGCCAAGACGATTTGTTCTTAGACAAATTTTTGCCCTGCATGAAGAATCATGAAAATGACTGCAAAGCATTTCTAGTGTGATGACAAAACTGTGTGATGATTTCTGCTTTTTAATAAATAACTTTAAAGGAATATATTATAATGAACAGGGTTTAAATAGGAATGTAAGTATGACTTCAGTTTTTGAGCTGTTTAATTGAAAGAAATTTTGGCTCATCCGTTATGGAAAGAGATTCCATGCGGGCTGATGATACAGTTGTGAGGAAGTACCTATAAAAGGAAAACAACTGGACCAAGAATAGACTTTTGGGGAACACCAATGTCACCACAGACAGGAAGGGACTGAGACTTGGTCCAGGCAAATGAGAGCCAGGATCTGCCACCATTGAAAGGTCAATTGTGACCCTGACGAGGTATGTCAGTGGAGACAAGATAGTTCTTATTTATATCACTGTTGTGAAACACTCAAATTTGTCCTAATGATGACCACGAAGGGACTTGAACCCTCAATCTTCTGATCCGAAGTCAGACGCCTTATCCATTAGGCCACGCAGCCCAAGTGAAAACCTTATTGGAATTTTTCAAACACATAGTTGTAAGCGGTCCAGAACCAACAGCTTGGTCCTGCACTTCTAACAAAAACTGGCAGTTGGATATGGGTCTATATGGTCTATATGGGTGTAAACGGCAGGGATGTCTAGGTCCAGAGTAGGTTTTTTGAGAGCCAGTGCCATACTAGCCACTAAATTACAGTCAGTCACCAAATATACTGTTTTTAGAAGCATCCCTGGAGTGAATGTCCACTCTCCTCCGTTAAAAACACCAGTCTATTTTAGAGCTCAACTGCGGCAAAGCAATATCAATTTAGGCACAGCAGATAAACCAACATGTGGTGTTTTATTTTGAAAACTGTATTCTTGATATTATGCTTGTGTCTGTGTATTTGCTGCCTCAATCTGCAATGCGTAAAAAGACAGTTTTGCTGCTCTTGAGCTCTAAAATTGACTTTGCGTGTATTTCAAGTGGACGGTTGATTCTGAATTTCTTTTAATTTGCACCACAGGGGTTCTGGTAGGACAACTGTTATTGACTTGAACAGACCCGACTGACAGTGGTTGGCATAGCTGAGTCGTTCTGCTGTGCGTCTAGGCCTTGTTGGACTATTTGTAACAAAAAAGTTCAACAGCCATTAATGATTATTTCACAAAATGAATCTGGAGCATTTATGTCAGATTAGACTCTAGATATATCAGATACGACAAATCTCGAAGGCCACAGGTCAGCTTTATAGGACATGACATCTGGTTTGGTCAAAACACATCATTTTTACACAGAGTGTATACAATTCACATTAAATTCCATTTCTTCTGTCAAAGATGCCAAAATAATTCAAAGAAAACTATAAAAGTAGTTTATCTTGACAGTCGAAGCAACACAATATCCTTAGGCCTTCCAGACAATGGTGCAATCTGATCATTTGATATCTGAAATACACTATTCCAGAGAGACATCTGGCAAACAAGCTGCATATTATACGGCCAAGGTAGTGGATAGAAGTTTTCTGGTGGCAACCGAGTGGCAGGTTTATTAGGTGTGATGTAATTTGATATGAAGAGTGTCTCGAGAGCTGATGTAGTTTGTGGCAGAGTTGGGTTTCATTCACTGAGATTCCATAAAAGCAGAAGAAAACCCCAACGTCCTCCCAGCCCGTTGACTTACAGCCTCCAGTTACCGCAAACTCTCAGGCCAAAAACCATAATACGATGTGAGATTACGACAGAGCGTGCTCTAATATCGATAATAAAATGGGACATAACTTGCCAGCATGAGAACAAACCAACATTCGAGAGCAGATGTTTTTTTGTTTTTTTTTTACTCTGGCTGTTATTTTTCTCATCCGCAGTTGTTCTGAAGCTTTGCTTTGCACTTTTGAGCAACGTCATCAGAAATCTTTGACAGTTCAGCCGAATCCATCTGGGGACTAAAACTCCATTTCTGAGCTTAACAACCATTTTTCAGGGCAAATATACACTACTTGGCACTTCTCCAATTAGTGCTTTGCAACAGAAAGTAGAATCGATACCAATGGGAGAGAATAAAAATTTCTGTACATAAAATGTGGAAGATTCTTCTTTAGGAAAAAAAGAGACAAGACGGACGGTAAAGACTCTTCTTCCCTTGACCTAGACCTGGCTTGTTATGTTGAATTTCATATCCAGAAGAGAGAGAGCCACAAATCTTTGCCAGGAGACAGGCAGAGAGACACGGACAGAATAAGCTGATCAATGGGCCTTGACGGATCTCTTCTGCATCAAGGGGAAAATATAAATACTGTTCATCTAGAGGTCCGCACAGATGACTGTATTAATCAAAGTACATTTTTAAAGATCTCTGAAGTCAAAGAGTTGAACTCAGTTGCAGAGCTTGGTTGATCGATTTATCAGAGTCTCTGCAGAGCATTTTTTGTTTTATTTTGCCTGGCTGGAGTTTTGTGAGTTCTTGAACATAACGCAATACAATGTGCATCCACTGGCTATTTCTGTGGCAAATAACTCAAACTTAAAGGGGCATTTTAAGGACAGACAAGCATCCTGAGCCATAAACTTTAGTTGCTATAATCAAGGTTGTGATTTCTGTATACTTACTCCATAGTTAAATTGCAGCTATAGTGTCAGTCAAGAAGAGTACACTGACAGTTGGTTTAAGCAGAACTTGTTAATTTAAAGAAAACGAGAATATTTCCAGACACAATGTCCTGACAATAGTAAGATTAAAAAAAAGGGGGGTGGGGGGATCTGGTTCAATTACGCTACGTCAGCAGTTGAGACTAACAGCCAGTCTAGTCAGTGATATTGGTCCCTCCAGAGACGCCGCTGTGATTTTAATGGCATTTCAGAAGCAACAATCCATCCTGCTCAACTAACGATACAATGTGATGTTCAATATCCAATATTCAATAAGATGATTTGTATTAGTTGCCACATGACACACTGACAAACCAACATTCGAGAGCAGATGTTTTTGCCAGGAACTCAGACACAAGAATAGTATGAAGACTCCAGTTTTTATTTAAAATAAAGACAAATGGACTCAGACTTGGACTCAGTGGTTATTTCAACCCCATATAAGGAGAGGTTCATTTTAGGAGTCAAAAAAGCGCATTTTATTTTACATCAGCAAAATCTTTTTTATTCCAATACTGGCAGGAAAAACAAGACACGGCAAGAAATGTAACTTTACATGATCAAAACCACAGTACATCTCGACTGCAGTGCTTCTGGGCCAGAATGCTACCCGAGTGTAACAGATGATGCAATTATGAAGGAAAAAAAACAACTTTATTCTTCACATGTTAAATATTTAAATGAAACAAGTATAGCTAAACAAGAGTCTGTCTTTCCATTAGTTTATGAAAATAAAGTGGAACCACACTAATCCTTTTGTTTAAATAATCTACTTAAAACAATCATTATAAATTACTTGCCATATAATTAAATGTTTGGAATCAGCTTTGGGTGTATTTATTTGTAGTTTAGGTAATAGTCTCCTGTTTTACTGGCAGGATTTCCTCACTTGTTTATACGGAGTCGAGAGATTGACAAGAACTCATCTGATCCAAGTCTGCGTACTGAGTGACCCAAAAGGAACCAGCGCTCTTATAAGAACCAGATTTGACATCATTAACATGTCTTCAAATGATTAACATTTCGTCATTAAGAAGCCAATGGTGTATCTCAAAGTTAATTGATTTTTCTGTATTAAGGAAGCTTTGTTTTCCTTGTTTTCCTTGTTTTCCTTGTTTTTCCTTGTTTTTTTTCCTGATTTGGTTTTTTATCCTGTGAATTTACTGTGAACTAATGTCACTGCAAGTTTACTATACAATACTCACCACTCACTTACGAGGTGCTAAACACTTTAACGCCTGACATAAGAAATAATACACAGAAATTCATTTAAACAAAAAGTTTATTCTCTATTGAAATTACAAACACCTCCATTCTTGTCTCCAACAGTTTTTAAATATTTTTTTTGTCTTTATGAATACATTGAGTAATTATATTCTATTATATCATGTTACACTTGTTTAATTGTATAATTTTTTTTTTAATATGGGGTTGTTCAGAGGTCTCAGAAATTAATTAAATTAATTTACCAAGTATAGGCCATCTGGGTTTACGGAGTCAGTTTATGCTTCACACTTTCCTCTCAATAGTCACATTTGACAACAACTTTTAACATCAGAAACAACAACTTTTATTTGATATGATCTTATTTATACTTAACTTACCTGTAATAAAGGGATTATTACAGTTTCCTTTTTTCATCCTCTCTGCAGGTTTCCTGAAGCCTTGTACTGTGCTTGCTTTTGGAAAGTAAAGAAATGAAAAACTAGGATGTTTTGTTTTTTTTAATACCTTTTTTTTCGCAAAGTCAATCACATTTACTTTTAGTCACATTGCTGCTCATTTTTACAACTTGCCCTTGTAGTTTTGTGTCATTTGCTTTCATCCGAAGGGGCTGTGGTCATCCCAATGTAAAGGAGTGTCTTCCATGTCTGGAGTTACCATGGTTACTAGCTAACACATGGCAAGGCAAGTTTATTTGTGTAGCACATTTCATGGACAGGACAATTTAAAGTGTTTCACATAAAACCATTAAAAATTGCCTTTAAAAGAGTACAAACCAAAGACAGACATAAGTTTAAAAAAGAGTTAAACAAATTATAGGCAAGAAATAAAGCTAATATTGTATAATAGCTCCTTATTCAAAAAGGGACTTTACAGACAGAGCCAAAGCACAGCAGATAGGGAGGAGGGGAGACTTCTAAGCTTTGGTCTGTTTAGGTTTTAAGATCATTTTGTTATTTTTTTACAAATTTAACATGATTTAAAAGCTAAGAGGCTTAATTTTAAGTTTGAATATCAGGCCCTTTTGTAAACAGTCACATATTTTTTTTGAAAAACACTGCAAACTAAATGGTATTGTTTCTCGAACTCGCAAAAAAAGAGCATGTTTCTTTTTTCAGCAATGTTTGCAAGGCTTGTTGCTCAGTCTTAAAAAAAAACAAACTTCAACTTGACACTGCTCTCATTTCCATCCCTCAAATGCACAGCTAGATGCAGCTGCCTTGATTTAATTTGAGTGTAACATGTGGAAACAGCTCGCCTGGCTCTGTCCAAAGGTAGCAAACCCATCTACCAACACCTTCCAAACAAGTTGTGGTCTAACGAGGGGGGGCTGCACATCTTGGCGAGAAAGTGAAAAAGGTTGTTTTAATTATTATATCACTTTGTAATTCTCAAATAACTCCAATAAATCCAAAGCTGTATTGGGCTCAAGAAAAACCATGCATCAGAGGTAATTATTAGATTTTGGACATGTGGGGAATGCTGACAAGTGTGAAAATGACTGATGCTGACAGTCCAAAGGAAAATAAAATTGAAGTTTCTGGTTGTGGTCTCACTACCTCAGTCTGGTCTGAACTCTAAAAAATAATTGTGAAAATAGCTGCAGGTGACTATAGATGTGGGAAATTCAAACTTAAAGACTTAACACCTGTATGTGAAGTACAGTAAAAAGAATTAGATTCATATTTAGTAGCATGAATTTGTTCTAAATTTCATAATTCTTTTATAGCTACTTACATGTATAAACTGTATTTTTTGAAAAAACAATTACAGCTGACAACGACCATTTCTTTGTCACTTTATCTGTTATTATTTATTCACTGTCACTTTATCTGTTATTATGTTATTATTTATTCACCCCTATTTACACCTTCTTAAATGCTGCTCTGCACATAAACATAGTCATACTTTTACCTCATATTTATTACTGGTTATTTATCCTGTTCATCTGCTGCAGTTGTACATAA
>JAOWBL010000126.1:5961-18362 GCA_028564865.1 Zenarchopterus dispar | reverse complement strand
TTTAAACCTCATCTGTACAGCACTTTGGTCAACTCTAGTTGTTTTTAAATGTGCTTTATAAATAAACTTGACTTGACACAACTGTACGCAGATCTGAATATGAACCTCATCAGGTCAAACAATATAAAGCCAGAAATGTATGCATAAACAAATTTTGAGTGGTGATCAAGCTTCCACGTTGAGTCTCATGCTTAATGAAGATTTGTTGCAGTTCCTCGACTGACCACTAGAGGCTGGTTCCAAAAGAAAGTCAATCTTCTTTGATGCCCATGTTAAACATGTGTGACTTTAGAGCAGAAATAAACATATTTACAACCTGGTTAAAAATAAAAAAAAATAAAAAACAAACAAAAAAAATCTTTAAATCAACTTTTCAGAAAACCTATGGGTGACATCACTGAGGACATGCCCAGTTCTTTTTGTACAATCTAGGGTTGTGATTGTTGTGAAAAGTAAAAAAAAAAAAAAAAAAAAATTAATAAAATTATACCCACAAGGCATTTCATGCCTTGACAACATTATGCAATTGAAGAGAATGTGACTTAACACTTTTTATTGCGCATGTAGTGTTAAAGCCACTCTATGTAGTATAACCACTTCTGACCACATGGGGGCAGCCTATCACTAGAAGATGTCTTTCAGTTCCTGGTGTAAAATGCAATGAAATAGCGTAGTAGAATAAATTAGCATGGTAGTGAGTATTGTCAGCAGCTCTTTTGTACCCCATGTCATCACAAGTGGTATTACTACATTGTGTGGCTTTAATAAGCTCTTGGTGTCAATACAAGAACAGTGCTGTTATGCACATGTTTTTTTTTTACACAACACTGGTTGTTGTGATTTTGATTATGCAAGCCTTGCATCATTAATCTCAAGCAAACCCACCACAGGCTTCAGAGGGATTTTTACTACATTCATGATGTGTAAAGATAGGATGGAAAACAGTGTTGTGTTTGTGTGCTAAATGAGATTTTGACTGGTGTTTAGACACCTACGGTCAAACTCAAATGCTTCTCACGAGGTTCCCTAATAGTAGACAACAGAGTCTTATTGTAGCAGCTCAACAGTACACTTGTCTTCCAGTCTGCTCTGACGATAAACTGCTTTTTACATAAATAATTAGATGTGTTATATCTATTTTTACAGAGTTTCAGTTTAGTTTCTCAAAAGTTTAGCCTGGATAGTTACATAATCAGTGCAGAATTCTAACTGTTAGGAAGTGTTTGGAAAGTTTGAAAGAGTTTACAGGTGGAACTTTAGAAAAAAAAAAACCTGTTGATAGTTTTGGGGATTTTGGTTGTCTTTACATCCATCCATTAATTTCTGCTTATCTGGATTTGTGTTGGGAGGGGTTCGGGGGAAGGGAGGAAAGGCCAGCAGATACAAATTTTAAAACTTTTAAAACGCTTTGAAGTCTTTAAATGTTAGCCTATTAATGAGCTGCCAAAAGCTGCTTTAAGGAGCTACATAGCACTCTCAGAATTACAATAATGCATAATGTAAAAAGAACAGTGCTATAATAAGGGGAGGGGGGTTACATTTTTGTTCCTTCTCATCTTTTACCACCACACCCCAAAAATGCTAAATAAAATGTTAATGAAAACAGAATGTAGTTACAAGCATAAACCCATGTTTAATTCAAACTAGATTGGTGGAAGGGCTGGACTGCACGCGGGCCAATGCTGTAACTTCTTAAATGATGCAGAATGCAGTTCAGCATTGCTGAAACATGCAAGAAATTCTCTGAAAAAAGCCCTTGTCTGGCTGGGAGAATATGCTGCTTAAAGACCTGTATAACCTGTATCTATATCTGAACACCAGGATACACACACACACCTTTCAGAGTTGATATTTCCTTTCCAGATGTGCAAGCTGCCCATTCTACAGACACTAGTGCACCAGACCATCGGAGATGCAGGTTTCTGGACTGAGCGCTGATGGTACACCACATGGTTCATCTCCTCTTTAGTCTGGAGGATGTTGCGTTGATGGTTTTCAAAAAAGGATTTCAAATATCAATTCATCTGGCCACCAGACAACGTTCCACTTTGTCTCGATCCATTTTACATGAGCTTCGGCCCCAAGAAGACGGTAATGTTTCTGGATCATGTTCACATATGGTTTCTTTTTTGAGAGACAGGGCTTTAATCTGCACGTGAAGGTATGGGGAACTTTGGTCTTGGTGAATTCCAGAAGTGCTCCTGAGTCCGTGCTCAGAATCATCCCCGTGTTTGATGCAGTGCCTGCAAAGGCCAGACATTGACATTTGGAGACTTCTCGTGATTCTCTGAATTTCTTGATAATGTTACAGTTTGTAGATGATGAGTGTCATGTTAAGGAACATAGTTCAGAAACTGGCAAACCCCTGAAGAAAATGTGCTAATATGCTCTTTCTGTACTCCATCATGTCCTTTTCATCTTCTGTTGTGGAAAAAATGAGTTTATGAGATCTGCAAATCATTGCACGCTCTTTTTACGTTTCACATGCTAAGCCAACAGTTTCGGGAATTTATGGAGCAGCAATCAAAAACAGATTTATGAACATTAGTGTTTACTTATTAAAGCTTGTATAGGAGACAACTGGACATCTTCTCTTGGTTCTTGAAGGTGTTTTCTCTCATCTCTAGACTTGTTCAGTTTTAATTAACTGGTCTGGCGTTTCAGGTTGTTGTCTCATTCCTACTGATCCACCATCCCCAAAAGAGCATCCTTTTTCTTTGAAATGGAGAAAAAAATAAATTAATGAAACAGAGGAAGTAGAAGAACCATTGACTGGTTGGTTGGCCAGTGAAAAAGTCTCTCTCCAGCCCATCTTAAGAAACACGTCTGGGAAACAAAGTTAGACTAATTAAATTAGGCTAATTATGAAAACATCAGCAAGAAAGTACCATATTCCCATCAACAACTGCTAGAAACCAAAAGAGAGCTAATATGAGGATCAGAAATATCTAGAAACATAAATGAATGCCAATACTGTTTCACGTCTGATAATCTGCAACTGTTTGTTGTTGCATTCACTGGTGCATTGTTCACAACAGGCCATTAAAATAAGATAAATATCAGCCGTCACTGTTATAAGTAAATCTATTCTTATCTGCTGACGACAAAGTCCCAGTATCAAAAGAAAGATTCAAATGAAGCTTTTTACACAGTGCAACTTGTGACCGAACCTTAGCTCACCTCTTCCAGCGAACGGGTTTGATCGTGATTTCGTGAAGCACAGTGCTTTGCTCTATATCTGCACATGAAAGAAGCCCTCTTTTGAACTCTTCATTACATAACAGGGACTGTACCAGGCTAGAGGCTCAGAAAATAAACTGTTAGGCCCCTTTTATCCTCTCTTAGCGAGATGTCAGCGAACAATGAGATGTTTGGTATCAGATAAGACAAAAACCAACTTTAACACAAGCCAAGAGCTTCACAAAAAGCCATCAGATGTGAATTGAAGTAACTGCGTTTAAAAAAGGTGGAAATTTGACATCATGGGATTTCATGCTGGGATGATACGATCTATTAATACTGTTGACTTTGCATTCAGGGAAATTTAGAGAGCTCACTGTTTACTCTGACAAAGGCTTGTTTGTGTATTGATACTGATGCCATCCTGATTGTAAAGTACCCGCTTTTTTCTATCAACTCATCTGACAAAACCAACAAAAGCAGGACTTTAAGGAGCATTACTGGAGATGCTTCATGAAGGGTGGATTTGGAGTTCGGTCTTGAGCACTCAACCGTGTTGACTCCTGAGTGCTGAGGATGTTTTTGTGGTTCTTGCAGGATCCTGTTCCCACAGATACCACAGCTCTGAAACACATGTCCTGAATCCCCCTGGTAGTCTCTGTGCTGTGACTTCACCACTTTCTCCCTGTTCTCTCTAATGAAACCAAGAAGTCCAGTTTTTCAGGTTTACTGTAAGGGCAGATTATGTTACTCATGTCAAAACTTCTGTTTCTGATGTGTTTGTGTCTGATGAAGCAGCATCATTTTAGAAGAAAGCTGACTTTAAAAAAAATGCTTGTCATATACTAACAAGACGCTGATGTTGAACTTGATTCTTGCTGTGCTGCAAGGTTCTAGATGCCTGAAAAAACAACAAAAGGTCAACATTTTTGCGTAGCTTTAGATGTAATATTGGAAAAAAAGGCTATTTTTACAAGACTTTAGTTGTCACAGTCATACACTGTGAAAAAAACTGGACAAACTCTTCTGCAACGTAACTCACAGGTTTCTGAAAAGTGCTTGTGAAGCACAATTTTGAGAGCTCCATTTGTTGCCATATTGGCAGGAACTGACTCGGCCCAACTTGAAGTAATCCAAAGATCTGATCATGGCTGCACGGGGTGTGCTGATGGTTGGTTTGAACACGCCCACTTTACCTCAAATACAACAAGCTTTCTGTCTAAACTTAGCTTTGATCACAATAATGCATGATGAAAAGTAAGATTTCCTTATGACCACATTTGCTCATCAATCATCCTTTCAGAGGTGGTTTCATTAGCAACATGTGATCAACCCTCTGACTCGCATATGCTTCAGACTCTGGTCTGTGTTTCAGGACACTTTGGGTGGGTCATCAACATTGCTGCTGAGGCTCAGCACATGGAAAAGTCAAGACAAAAAGGAGTCTTTACTGTTGTAAGTCTTTGTGAGAACTTACAGCGGCTGAGCCGCTGTGGCCATGACGACCATCTAATAGATCTGTCTTATAACAAGGATCCGGGATCTAAAGCGATATACCTGGAGGAGTGGTGAACCACCTTTGTCCCTGGACCTTTGTTGTCAGAAGGTCAGCACTAAGGTCCAAGGCTGGAATCCTCTGATTATCTTGATTTCTACAATGTCAAACTCTTAGCAAATTTAATCTTATAATTCATTTCAACATCCTTTAATAGCTAATCTTATATGGTGATATTGAGCTAACGTTACACACAAGCTTACCATGCTGTTTGAGGTATTTGGAGTAACCATTTAAAATCAATTTATTATAATGAAGTGACAATAAAATTTCACTCACTGAAAAAACTGAAAGCTAGAAGTCTTAGATAATCAGTAGTATTTACAGCACTTCTGTCACAAGTTCACCTCAGTGAGAACGAGTGCTGTTGTCCTTTTATTGGAAGTCACAAAGGAAACTTTTCCTCTTCAATCACTTTACTCAAACTATCACCGTGATACCTCTAAGCTCTGGCTTCTTGTCAAACAAAATTGACCAAATTTTCCTTGTTATGGGTTTAATCACTCTTCTCTGAGTGAATTGTCCTCGTCATTAGAACCCAAAACACACAAACGAATGTCTGTTTTTGGTACATTAATAAGATGCCGATGAATGAGTACAAGAACTTTTCATTCAGTTTCCTGACTGTTTTGAATGTACCACTAAGGTACTTCCAGTGTACTTGTCAGTGCGGACGCATTGATGCACTGATAAGTAATATAAACATTTAATACCATACACCACAAACATGTCTCTCACTCAGAAACTTCCCCCAAATTATGAAGAAATGTAGTTATTTTTACATTTTTTAAAAAAATTTTAACAGTTGAGTGTGAAATCCATCTGTGGGCATTTTTAATCCTCACCAAAAAAAAAAAAAAAAGAAGAAACTTTTGCAGCCTTTTAGCTCAGCAGGTCCCCCTATCTGCGTGGAGGTCCATTGCCTTTTACAATTGTTAGTCTCGTTTGTTAAGCCGGGGCTTTAAACAAAACTGAACCCACAATGCGGATTGCCGGAAAACAAGTCTTTAATAAACCAAACTGAAATACAACAGAGTCCAGAAGGTACTTAGGAGCCAGGAACAAACGACGAGGGCCAAGGTAGCCGAGGAGAGCAGGAAGCAGGACAAACTTGGGAATGCCACCAGAATCCACAGGGGACCACAAGAGGAACTCGAAATGAAGACAGACACAGTCAGAAACACAACCACAGTCAGAAACACAATGAACTGGCGAGGAGTGGAAGTCTGAGCCGGGGTTATATAGCTGCAGCTGATGTGAATGAGAACCAGGTGTGGATGAACAGGTGAGAAGGAGCTCCAAATCAGGCTGCCACACTCTGCTTAATAAGAAAAGCAAAGAAAAACAGAACACAGGAATACGGATACTAACATTGTTTGGTACCTCAGTCGGTAAAACTCTTGTTTTCCCTTTCGTCATTACTTTCTTGAGTCTCTTAGTTGCTTCTGTCATGATATCGTCTGTAGCTCTGTGAGATAACTTCATTGTTGTTGATGCTTGACACAGTAGCGTAAAGCAATACCCAGCTGTCTGTGGGAATACAAAGCTACCCTGGCTGGTTTTCTTGAAAGCAGGAGAATGCCAGCACTAGACGACTAAAGGTAGGCAAATATTCTTGCAAATGAAATTTAAAGTTATATTTTAACACGAAATGTCATTTGTACTAACATGGGGGTGAGCGTGAATTGACTCACGTTTGGAGTCAACCCCTAGAGGTTGGATAATTTCCAGGTCAAACAAAAGGATTTTTATTAAATCTTTATTAAACTTGCCTTCTGGCTTTTAGACATTTCCACAAACAGAAATCAAGCTAAAGGTGACAACAAAAGAGGTGGGAGGATTAGCAACAAGTGCTACCACATGAGTCACACTAAACTCCATGAGGGGAATATTTTTGTAGCCATGGGCAACTTCATCACAACATGCACGGGGTTTTTGCCATCTTTGCTGTTTACACATCAATCTGCCAACGGGCAACCACGTGCACCGTCATCCACTGATGCAGCGAGACACTAAACTGTACTTCCCAGTCATTTTTTTTCTACTTTCCTATCTGATTTCATAACTTTCAAGTGTTGAGTAACTCCAACAACAACAATTTGCCTTTGGTGATGATTGAAGTTTAAAACCATACGCTTACAATATTAGATTGTATTTTTAACTGCGGTTACATTGTAAACATAGTGAATAAGAAAAACATGTTTTACTTACATTAGTTTACTTAATCAGGTACATAGCTTGTCAAGGTTTTATGTAATCTTTAGTTTTTATTAAATATGTGTAGCAGCATCTTGTCACTGTTATGTCTTGTGGAAAACCCAAAGATAGACCCACAGGCAGAGGCAGAAAGGTTTAGAAAAAAAATAAACTTATATTAGCAAAAAATGAAGCATTCCCAGGCAGGATAATCAGAGATTAATCCAAAGAGTAAATCCAATGGAAATCCAATCAGTGGTGCACAGCAAAGATGATACAGCCTGGGAAAGAAGAGGGAGAAGTAATAAACGTATAATGGCTGATTATATATAGATGCAAAGCAGTTACTAAACACAGCTGTAAACTGAAATCAACAGATGATCAAACTAAAGCCTTTTTTTGAAGCTTTGTACTACATACTGCACTTAAAATGTACAGTCCTTTTGTTTTACAGTATGTACTGTGTATTGGTCCAGTAGTCATTTGTAAATATAAGTCTTCATAAAAACGGATACTACAGCACAACTGGAAGCCGGTCATGTGACCGCCAGCTGGTGCCTATAGGGCTATATTGATAATCTGATGCAAACCAGGAAGCAATCAAAGCTTGGAGTTCCTCAACTGACCTCTGGGTGCTGGCTCCAAATGTGAGTTGGTTCACAATCCAGTCAACATTGGAAAAGGAAGGACCTGCAGTGGACCGTAGCTGGAGACAGCAAAGCTACCATCAACTAGCTTCAGCTCGCTGAGGGTCCCACTAATTTTCATGCTTGCCGTCCATGTTTCACTTCTGACGTTGCTCATTTCAAATGTTTTGGTGTCAAAATCAGAAACGAAGACGTAATTGACAGATTTCTTCAGCATGAATGCCTGTTAGTGTTAGTTAGCATAGTAGTTCAGCCAGAGCTAAGCCACCTCAGTGCCTTGTTGTATTATGGGATATAGATGTGGGGAACACTGGTCAGTTGCACTCATGAAATATTTGTGAAAGTAGCAATCCCTTTGAGTACTTCTTAGATAGTGCAGCTCATGTAATTGTTTGCATACTGTGTGCTACAATTTGATGAAATCAGTAGTCCCTCGTAGTACAGGATTCAGTTTTGAAAACAGCCCAACTAATGTGCCCAATTTGGAAAACTGAGTGAGTTATAATGACATCCCACTCTCCATTAAAGAGTAGAAGCTGCTTGAAACTTCCACTCCATTTTTTAGCCGAATAAGAAAAAAAGACAGCAAAAACACTCCATTTATTTTATTCTATGAGTCAAAAAGTACCTTATAAGATTCCGGAATTATTTGTGTTGACATCAAAAAGTTGTGTACCACACCAAAATAAGGAACTGTACCATACAGACCCAGACTGACCGGTGCTGGTTTGTGGTAACGTAGCTTTGCTGGAGTTTTGGAGTGTTGGTAGAACTGGTGCAGCTGGTGGAGCCTATAGCCCTCCCTTTTTACATTCCAAACATAACCAACAATGATTATGCTAGAACCATTCAGTTCTAGTCTCATCACACTGTTTGACATGGCTCCAAAAATGATCAAGTCCTGACGTGAAGTTTCAAGCTGTAATCTGGCTTTGTTGTGGTGGTTTTGGAGCAGTGGCTTTCTCTTACTGAGGGGTCCTTCGGCTCATGACAATACACTCTTCCTGGTTTCAGCTGGCATCTTTACAAGGTCTTTTGTTGGTTTTCTGTTATTTGCTCATTTTTTAATTTATTTGTCCAATGATGTCATGCAATGGGGCCCTCGTTTGAAAGTAATGTTAACTCCAGTTAACTTTAAAAAATGTAGAAAAACTCATTTTATGTATCTTTTTGTAAAGTGTATATAAGCACCTGCCTGCAGCAGTGTGTGTGGTGATGGTCTTTGTCAGGATCTCAATAACTGGCCTGAACAGTGTGATGGTCCTCGATAACCTGAAGAATCACCACCATTTAGCCCTCATAGGCACCAGTGTTTACTACCGCTAAGACTATTCGCATCTGCTCTTAATGAGTTTGTCAGATAGTACCCTGCTTTGGAGCTGTTTTACAGGGGAAAATGACAAACTACTGTTTCCCATGAGAGAAATATAACATTTTAAAAATAAGTCATGGGACCAGTTTCCCCACTGTTGACAAAGTCATCAGGAATCCACTTTAAAATAAAACTGACACAGAAAAAGCACATCTGCTTGTCAGAGTAGTTTTGTAGCCCAAAACCAATCATCCCTTCACATTAATCCAACTGAAATCAAGAACATCTAAGGTTCTCCTAAGTATATTTGGACACATTCACCCTCGTTCCACTCCCTCAAGATGGGAGTGAATCAAAAAAAATTTGCCATATGGGAAAATGATAAACATGTCTGGAAATAGCTCCTGAATTCTTTCCCATGTACAAGGACAACGTGAACTTGATCTGTTGATGCCAGTGGAGTGTGTCCACAGAGTCATACGTGCAGTGGCACCATGCATTTCAAGGAAAGGATATGAGTAATTTTGCCTTAAAATGAGAAATGCTGTTATTGCTTCCAGATATTTCCAGCAGCTATGACATTCAATAGCTGACAATGTGTCGGCAATTTAATTCTACTCTACTGGGGTCCATTTTCCAACGGATGGGATTGGGTATTTTCAGGAAATGAGTATTAGAAACAGATGCTGACAAGTGAGATCAACAGGCTATTCTTTTGTAGTGAGTGTTAAATTTAACGGTTTGGACCAGTTTCTATGGATTTGTACTAAATATGAAGCTACCACTAGCAATGGATCATGTCAGAGAAGAGTTAAGAGATAAATCAATCAAAATAGAGCAAAATTTCTTATTTTAAAGCATTAAAGACCCAGGTGTAAATATGTCTAAAGTCTGGATATGAACGCACAGTTGCTCCAACCTCAGAGTGACCTGTTGGGAGGTCACTCTGACCTCCCACCAGCTGGTGGGAACTGGCTGCATTTGTCAGATTTCGAGTTGTCCAAAAGTTTCAAGATCATATAAGAAAGACACTTTGATCTGCTTATTTAACCCTTTATGACCTACCATAGAACAAGTTTGCCTAAGCATATTTTTACATTTTTGCATGCTAGTTGGTTAAAATTCTGCAGGCATTTTAAAAATTGATATGCGACTGGGAGCGCTGGTGCTCCAGCAGGTCATAAAGGGTTAAACATGTAATTCTCCCTCCCTCTTGTCCATCGCGCTATTATTGTTATAAAAGGGATGGGTGGTGTCAAGTAAAATGAGCTTTTCCTCATTACAGAACTGTGCTATACTGCTTGGTGGAAACATGTTATACGTTGATGTGAATATCTTGTTCAGCCCCAAAGGGTTGTAGTCAACTTAAACAGGTTAAAGGTAATTCTACCAAATATTTAAAAAAATTATATGACAGCTGTTAAGCAAAACAAAAAAATCCTCAAAAACAAAAAGTCTCTTGCATTATTTTGATCATTTACAGATAAAGAAAGAAATTCCAGTTCACTTCTTTACAATCAACAACTGGATGGCATGGATGTTTTTATTCCGCATTATGAACTAATTTAATCTATTAAACCATCAACCTCGGTGCAGCAGGACCAGACTGGTATAAGATGCACTTATGAACTGTTTTTCTGTTCGGGCCTGAAAGGGTTCAAACTTACTGATGTTTTAAAGTAAGTAAAGTCGTAATCAAGACACAGTCCTGTATAGTCTTTGGTAATGTAGCGAAAATACAAAACAATGTCTTATGTAAAAATTTCCACTAACATAATCTTGACCATAAAGGAAAAATGATATCCCAAAGTCGCTGACAGTGAAATCAAATCTTATAGTCATCGCATGGTTTGCGGAGGACTTCATATTCATGAGACAAAACAGATTTATTTGATCAAAAGGCATCCAGGGTTCACATTGGGAAGAATTGAGGGACTTTTTTTTTTCAGTGAAACAAACTCTGAGCACTTCAAACTCAAAAAACAAACAAACAAAACTCTCACAGAAGTGACAAAGAGCAGGCTGGGAAAAAAAGATGAAGGAGGGCAATCTTTTAAAAAAAACAAAATTTTTTCTCATATATTCTCTGTGTGCATCATGTCTCCAATTCACTGCAGTTTTATTTATATTGCATCTATTTCAATATAATACCCTCCTGCTGCAGACCAGTAGAAGAAAAGATAGGACAGAGAGGATGAAGAACAGAAAAAAAGAGAGGCGCAAATGTACTGTCAATTTTACATGAGACAAAATATGCCAGTTCTCCAGCCAACTGATAATTACTAGTAAGAGTTCTATGTATTTATATTCTGACTTAAATGTGGTTAATAGATGTCATACAGTGGGATCTATTTAGACAGGTGGAGGGAAACACTGGGATGGTCAGAGGGTGGGACTGCAGGTCAGCATGCAGCTCTGGAAGCTCTGGTTTGCAAACACCTACAGAAGAGAAAAAGAGGAGCAGAGCAGCACAACAAACAACAAGAACAATAGAGCATAATTATGCTGATGAGATACTTCTAATCAATAACTGTGGATTGAGCTGAAGAAAGGGATGAGAAAAAGGATGAGGAGGACCATTCAGTGGATTATGTTGGTGTCCTCCTGCAGCGTAGGTCTTATTGCAGTATATCTAGGATGGAGCCATGTTTAAGAGTCTGCTCTAGTCTTGTCCTGCAGCTGTTACTATGACTACTGGCCCTAACACACTAAAGTCTACACTAACTTTAGGCTTTACTGAACACAAACGTTTTAAGTTTGATTTTAAAGGTGGATGTGGTGTAGGCCTCCTTAACCCAAACTGGAAGTTGGTTCCCATAGTAATGGTTCCTGATAGCAGAAGACCCGTCCTCCAAATCTACATTTGGATCTTCTAGGAACTACAAATAAACCTGCACGCTGAGAACAGAGAGCTCTGTTAGGAACATAAGGCGTTATCACATCTAGCAAAAATATTGTACAGCTTGGCTGTTTAGGACTTTGTCTGCAAGTGAGAAGATTTTGAATTGGATTTTAAATTTTACAGGAAGTTAATGGAAGGAGACGATCTCTCCTGCTGGCTTAGGCTCTGTTACACTTGGCTTCATTAACATATACAGCTGTGTATCATCAGTGTAGCAATGAACATTGATACCATGGTTCTGGATAATACTTCCCAAGGGCTGCATGTATAAACTGAACAAGATTGGCCCTAGCACTGAATCCTGTGGGACACCGTAGCCGACCCTAATCTGTGCAGAAGAAACTTCATTAACACGAATGAACTGGAATCTGTCAAATAGACGATTTAAACCAGCTGTCCCTTTAATCCCAACAACTCCCTCTAACCTGTGCAGTAAAATGTTGTTATTTATGGTATACAAAGCAGCACCGATGTCCAGCAGAATTAATATGGACACTAATCCATTACCTGAGGCCAACAAAAGGTCATTAAAGTTTCTTTGCTGTGATGTACTCTGAACTCTGACTAAAAAACTTTAAATAAATCATTTGTGGTGGTCATATACAGGTC
>JAOWBL010000125.1:0-18363 GCA_028564865.1 Zenarchopterus dispar | reverse complement strand
TATATATATATATATATATATATATATATATATATATGTGTGTGTGTGTGTGTGTGTGTGTGTGTGTGTGTGTGTAAAATCAGATAAGTAATAGTTTCTTATTATTCTTATTATTTTTGTGCCATAATCTATTTTCTGTCTGAATGCAACTGAATTGAAGACAAATTGGAAAAGCAAACACATTATTTACAGGGTATGCTTTTTCTATTCATTCCCTTTTATGCCTCTTGCTCTTCTCTTGAGGCAATAAAAAGATTTAATGAAAGAAACTAAATTTAATTAAGGAAATCTCAGTTCCTCTCCTTTTTCCTATCCATACACCTTTGCAAACAAGCATTTACACATAGATAAATGTTAAGGACGTTTCATCAGCTCCCCTCCAGTTGGCTGAATATGAACATATGACATTGGGGATATTCTGATCCCTTTCACTTTTATTCCTTTACACTCTGTGACTGAGACTGAGGTCTTTCAGTAAAAGGGGTGGAACCAATTCAAGCTGTCTTTTGGCACTAAGCAGTGCACACTCCATCACAACTGAAGCCAGAGAAAAATAATCACGTGCACTCTCCTCTACAGTTGGTTCAGAAACTCAGTTCAGTATGCACGTTTTTGGATTGTGGAAGGTAGTTAAAATACCAGTAAGAAAAGTCACACAGGTACAGGGGGAACATGCAAACTTCACACAAAATGGCCTCAGTCAAGGTTTGAAACAGTGACCTTCTAGCTGAGGTGGTAGTGCTACCCATTGCACATCCGTGCTGCCGATTTCACTTCTTTTTACAAATATTCTCTCACTGCAGCATATTTGGTCACTGCAGCGAAAACCTCTCAGCAATGGCTTAGTGTTCAGAATCATCCATAATCCTGTAAATGGTTAAAAATGGATAATCCACGTTGTAGTAAGGCCTTTATTTGGCTGTTTAAACGTACTTTTTGCTTACAAAGAAACCTCAGCGACACGCCTAACGGGATTAGACTGCATAGCTTGTGCAGAATGGCACAGCGCTGCTGCGAGGCAATAAAGATGTTACATACAGAGTTCTCATGGGCTCCAAGGCTCATACATTTATTACTGGGTTGCTGTGCATGTGCTGGAATAGTACAGAGATGGCAATATTAATTAGACAGCTTCCAACTGCACTGTGTCTGTTAAGTGTGTAACTGTCACCCTGGTGATAGATAATTTCTTTTAAATGTGCTCAGTTGCAGGAATCCTAGAATGATACTATGTATGTATTTGTGAATATTAGTGTAGTAGTTTGTGCTTGTATGTCCATGTTTGTGTTCATATTTTCCCAGTGTATTCTGGTTTGTAATGAAATTTACACATCTGACTATGCCAGACTATTGTACAAAACAGTATGTGATTGTTTGTTTTTGTGTATGCATGCCTGACAGAATCTGACCTTTGAGGTGTGACTGTTTATTCCATGCACTGGAGCAGCTGCATAGATCAGTGTGTAAACCAGTACACACTAATACATTGCGCTGGTTTGTCTGTGTTTGCGTACTTTTTAAAAAAATATTTTCTTTGTAATTTTTGATGTGTATGTGTGTTAGTGAACCCAGAGCCAAGCTGGGCTAAATTCTCCTCATCTTAATACAGCTAGAACCATGGGGGTTCAATGAGCAAACAATGGTAAGACAAAGCCAGAGGACCATAACTACATTCATCATCCTTTAAACCAATATCAAAACCTGGAAAAAAAAGCGATCTGTTCTTCATATATTTATGGGATGCTTCATCTTTTCTTTTGAATGAGAATGGGAGCATTTTTTTCAGAGACTGTCTCTATCCAGAACAGCATTTTTTTTAATGTACAAAACAGGCATGAAAATGGTTTAATATATGGTTTAATCAATTCCTGTTGCCCCTGTTGGCAGTGGTGTCACGTCATGCTTTCTGTAACTGATGTTTGCCGCATTTGATGCAAGCGTAGTAGGTTAGATTAACTCAAATGTAGCTACTGTATATAAACTGTTGCAAACTGTTAACTGTCATGGTTTTAAATAATTTCCAATTTCATAAAGAAAATTATAAACACTTAAGTTATCATTTTCACTTGAATGTTTGAATTTACAGTTTTGGAGAGATGAGACCACAAAGGAAGATGATCAAATGTGGAAGTGCCCTGTTTTCATATATAGGCTGTTTATCTTCAAGACTGGCATGACAAATATTGACTAAAATCACAATTTTTGAGCCACAAATCTTTTTTTTTTCAGATCTGTGAAGTTTCCACCCATCCAAGCTGTTTTTACTGTTTCTGAGCTTATGCTTCATGTATCTTTCATCATGTAAGGAGGCAAAGATTATTAAGCTTTTTTTTCCAACATAAGTAAAACAGACAAGGATCAGCATTCAACAAGTCAAATAATTGACTTATAATAAAAGCAATATCCTGTTAAAAATGCAAAATACGCATTGTGGGATGATATCCACTGAACCCTAGAAGACTATTGTTCCTTTTTGTAACCATCACTATTGTCTGATATATTTTACCTGATATAATATACCCTGCAAAAGTACTTCTCATCAAAATGTATTAAAGTAAAACAATGCATGGCCAATTTAAGTACTCTCGTAAGTCTCATAAAACAAACAAACAAAAAAAAGATATTTTAAAAAAAGCTCTAAAATGTGTGATAAATTAAAGAACCATTAACAAAAACAACAACAAAAAATCGGTAACTCTGAACTCGTTCTTTAGTCCACCCATTCCTTGGACACATGTGCCTTGTTCAGTGAATGCCCAGTCTCCCTGCTTTACTGACAACTGTGGGAGAGATTAACAAAAACAGGTGGTTTTTTGAGAGGAGAAAATTTATTAGCTGATTTTACATTTGTAATGACTGTATGAATTCCTTGGGAAATTATCACGAAGTGATGTGTATCCATAACCACTAAACTAACTAAGGATATCATGCAAATTCTTTGACCACTCCAACTTTCTTTATACCTTACATAGTCCATACAAATGAGGTAGTTGTGGCGAGGAAACATCAAATGAAAAGTGCTGAAGTTTGGCTGTGAATTTCTTAATCTTTAACCACATGTGGGATCTCCATTTTCTTTGCTTTCACCATCCCCAGAAGGGCTATGCTAGAGTTGTCAAGCAGATCTGTGGCACAGAGGTGGACCAGTTATCAGTGGTCCACTCCACTGGAAACCAAAAGTACTCTTGTAGATGCTATTTTGAAGTCTCACCATAAGGGACACTCCATCATGCTAATGGCACTGTTTTTCTCACTTGTTGGCATGCCAGAGTCATCAAAGCTGTGACAGGATGATGACACAGTCATGTGGGAGTGGACCTGAATGTTGTTTACTTTGATTTAATACACGAAAGTTGGGTAAAATCCATCTGAAAAATATTTCACTCTAAATTACTAACATTGGGGGGAACCCTAACCCGAACACCTGTCTATTGAAAAAAAACAAGGATGGGACCTGGTAAACACCCATACCTTCGATGATTTCAGAGTAGTCTTAAACTACCCAAAGATCTATACAACTTAGAATGCAATAAAAAAAAATCATGTCACAACAATTATGTGGGTGAAAATCACCCAAGGTTAGTGTTTTAGGATTCAACTTACCTTCACAAAAAAAAAAGGTCTTCTCTTAAATTAAAATGTTAGTTCAAATCTTCCATCAATGACACCGTTAGATGATGTTTTTTTAATATGGTTTTCTTATGTGACAATACCAACAATGTGACGGTCTTAACATTCTTAAATAATATGATGTATAATCATATATAAATTAATTTATGTTCGATTTGTCACCTATTCAGCGATTAATACTTCTATCTTGAACCAACAACATATGTCCTCTGTGGCTGGAGATCCTTGGCTGTTATTGCTAACATACACTAACATACTGTTATTGGCAGGATCCTCTAAGTGTTCCTATACTGGAATCTTAAGAGATGGGTGACACTTTTCAGGGTCCTTCTGCTCTTGCCATATGTCTGGCACTATGGCTATTCATTCCATGGAGCATGTGACAGGCCATGGATTGGGAAGTGATCTGTGTGGACCAAGGCTCATTTGTGATCTGTTATAGCCCTACTGTTCACAGACTTAAAGGAGCTGCAATGACAGACTGTTTTCTTTTTTTTTCAGTTTTTTTTTTTCATTTTCCCACCTTTCTCTCTTGGTACATATGGCTTTCTATGTTTCTAAAGTTATGGACAGTGGAAATACTTTCAGATCCAGTAAACTCTCTAGTCGTCACACTACACTTTAACCCTTGCTAATTACATATAATTCCTTTGTAATTCTGCGGTGCTCACAAGAGAGATGCAGGAGCAAAGCAAGGGGGAGTATGAGTATGTTTGTGTGAGAAAGAGAGTGAAACAGGCAGTACAAAAATGAGTACTTATCTTACTGTAAGACAATCTGGCGTAATACTCTCCCACGTGGAGCTGAGGTGGCTTGCCCACTTCTAATGACTGTGATACATTAAACATTGAAGCTTCCAGAGAGCAGCACATTCTTTTCATCCACTTTCTTTCTCCAGCACTCCTCATTACTCTTGTCATTTCTTACTGTACCCCTTAGTTCCTTCTTTACCCTCTCCATGTATCAGCATATTAGATGAAAATGAGCATCAGAGTGAAGGAGAGAAAAAAATGGAAGGGGATGTTGGGCTGAAAGAGGTAGAAAGAATTACAGGACTTCAGCTCTTTTTTCCCATGGTGATTTAATATTTTATCCACACTCAACATTTCTTGTGTTGTTGAGCTGCTAAATATGACTTAGAGATCAGCTCTTGACTCATCACTATTTTATTATTTTTGTCACTATCGCAGCCCCTGTAGACCTCCCTCCCTACTCCTTTATTCTCTCTCACATGATCCATTGTGCCTCCTTCTTGTTCACCACTTCTATTTTATCTCATTCATTAGAGACTTTCCCATTAATATTTTGTGTTTTTTTAATGTATATAAAAAATGTCTTGTGTGATAGTTGCATGTTGAAAAAGGAGAGGATGTACCAGGTTCTTCCAATACACCTTATTGCAATACATCCTTTTTATTTTTGTGCCGCTGACAAATTGCCCAAGTCCTTTGGTTACCTACACTAAAAAATGTACCTACATGCTTGTGCACTTTATCTCTGTTCAAAAACCAAGCAGAACACAAGCAATAGGAGTGTAAGGGGCCTTCAGTTCAAGATTGCATCTTATCATGCAGAAATTGTTGACAGTTTGAATGTTCCAAACGTGTTGGATAATGAAACAAAGTCTGCCATCTACATGAGTCAGTCAACTACAGCTCTCCCCTGAAGTGAATAGGCTCACTTTTTTCCCTGCAAACTGTATTGTATGCACACAATTCATAATGGGTATGTGCTTACATTGTTAGATCACTAAACTGCTGCATAGCATGTACCACATCTCTCTCCTGAAAAGAATGTTGTCTGTTTCCTTTGCTGCTCACATAGCCATCACACTCTCAGCCTCCCCTCAGCAATTATTGTCACTGCAATCTTGACTCTTGAAATAACTACCCAGTATCGATCCTCATCACTGTTGGAATGGTGGTTAGATTCAAATCTGTGAAAATTTGTTGAGGGTATTAGTAGTTTTCATCCCAGCAGTCCTGTCAGAATCAGTCTAAATAGTTAAACTGGCATATTGAAAGGGGAATGAATTAAATAAATACTTAACACGATCACAAACAGTCTAATTGTTCAGGTGTCCTCTAAAAATCATTGGCTGGATACCAGATGTGTGACGTGTATCTTGGATCTATTTGGCCAAAACATCCAATAAAAATTAAGATTTGAGTCCAAGATCCACCCAGCCAAGAATAACTAGGGATGTGTAGTACAAATGTTATCATGTTGCTTTTGGTAAGAGTTCTTGAAGTGCTGCCATGTCCACAACATTAAATTGGCAGAAAAAAGATAATTTTAGTGAAGTACAAATCACTTTTTAAAAAAGAGGGGGATTATTATTGTTATTATTATTTTTTTTAAAAAAGAGATCCCTTACTTTGACAGGAAGATGAACATTGGGTGAGTCCCTTCATTTCTAATCTACACTGAGATGTCTTTTGCTCTGTCATATCCATCCAGGGAAAGATTTTACTGACCTTGTATTCTACATTATGTTAATATAGTTAACCTTGGTTTCACCTGGGACCTGTCCTCTGCATTTACAGTTACTCATTTAGCAGACACTTCTATCCAAAGTGACTTACAAGTGAAGAACAACAATCAAGCTGCAGTACAGTTAAAGGACTTGGCATTAAGTGCTAAGTCAATTAAAAAAATATGAAAAAGGAAGCATGTAAGGTGCCAAAAATGACAAAGTGCAAAGTAGACCTGTACAGAGAGTGAATGCAGAAATGTGCATTTAGATGTGAGGTAGATAAGCTGTGGTGGTGGCTAAAGAAAAAAAAAAAAAAAAAAAAAACTCCAGCTCTCTTCTGTTTTCTCATTAATTTACATAATATCTGACAAGACTATTATTTATTTCCTCATGGTTTTGTCTATGCTTTTGCAACTCTTCCCTTCCAGTTTTAAACTCCTCAGTGATAATTGATAGAGATGAGCTGAACTTAATTGACAAAACAAAGCCCAAAGAGTTATTTGGGTCAGCTAAATATTTGCTTATCTTGTGGTTTGTGATTGAAAATTTAATTTGAAAGATAAAAGAATTAACATAGAATGCCCTATAGTGGTTCCCAGGAGGTCAAATGTATTTATTTGTATTTACTGATCAATAAAGTAAAGCCACCAGGGTTTTCTGTTACATCAGTTTGTTGCCTTGGTCTCATTCTGCTTATTCATCCTGGGAAAAGCTATTTTTTATTGGTTTATTTTAATAAAGTATTTAAAAATTCTATATCTGATAAAATAATTTATGTCGCCTTATTTGTGCTGTGATGAGTGACAGCAGAGTGGATTGGAAATACAGCCTTGCAGCAGCTTTTTAAATGGCAATGAAATTGTGGCTTTTCTTGAACATCTTGGGAAATTGCCTGGCCAGCCACCCTAAGTATTTTCCATTTTGATACTAAGAATTCGTCTGGTTCCTTTAGATTCAACTTTGATTACCAAGGGGCTATACCAATCAATGTAACAGAAACTCCCTTGGGATGCCGTTGGGGAGTTATGAAACTAGTCAGAGAAACAAAGCACTTAATGTAGGCAGACCAACAACCAGACCAGTGTAACACATATTAACAAAAGATATCAAAAATGGCACACAGTGAAACAATTCTGCAGTCGTCTCAGTTGTTCTGAATTGCTGTTCTCTGACACTTCTTGACTCATCACATAATGTTCACCCCAGCCGTGGTGCGATTAATGTGGTTCATTGTGTACATTCAAGAAATGACTCTGAATAGGAAGGGTACCAGATCAATTTCATAAGAAAGAATTTTCTCAAAATGGATGGGTATAGCCATCCAAGGTATTTGGGAAATACTTTATATTGAAGACAGCAAAGCTTTTCTCTTTTTTCCTTTCCTCTGCTGAGATAGATGTCTTGAAAACGTATGCACTAACCAGTTATTTTATTAAGTACACCTGGTATATCTATTAAAGTGGTGAATGTATCTATACATACTTATTTCATCCTTTTTTATATGTTATACTTACCAGAGGTACCTAACAAGATGGCGTGGATTTTAATGTTTTCTAGGGCTTGCAGCCGGCAGGAAGTTCAGTACTGGTGTATTATTAATTTCAAAGTGAATGATCGAGATGCAGGACACCAATAAACCTGTCTAAAGATCCAAAGTTTTATTCCAGGCCAAAGTCTTACTCTTATGTGTTGAGGGAGTTCAAGAATCTAACTAATTCAGATAGGTGGAGAGAAACACAAATCCAAAAAGCCGAAAACACACAAGGATCAATAATAGGCAACCAGGGAGCATGATTAACAGTAATCCAAATGTGGAACACTTGGAAACAAGACTTACACAACCAAGTAGTGGTAATTTGGTGAGTAACTAGGGAGAGTATATACAGAGAGAAAGGTAATAAAGAGAAACTTGAGCAGAAGACAGAATAAGCAGGGATTATTAATTAACAAAAAAATTAATAAAACATTTCAAAATAAGATGGGTAGAGATGAAATATCATGCTATGTGAGTGGATGCAGTTTACGCTATGCTTATTAGCACATAGTGAAACTGACAACATGAAATAAATAGGGTGTCAAAGTAAGAAATTATTTGCCATAAAAGGTTGAAATGTACATGTACTTAAAAAATATTCAATTGTGAGCGTTCACACTGCTGTATGGGCTACACGCATGAGGGATGGTAGTGGGATTACCTGTCAGTGGAAGGTAGTCAGTGTTTTTTAATTATTCTTTTACTTACAGTACATTTGCCTTTGTATTTCGATTTAGGCACCAACATTACGAAGCTAGGGTTAGGAAAAATAAAAGTTATTTAAAATACATGCCTTCCTATAACCATCTGTTTTTGAAGAAAGATGATATACGGTATTAGAGCTTTTCTGTCCAATGATAAGAGGTCCTGACCAAGCAGCGATGGATGGATTGAAAAAAGGAAGGAGCCAGTTAGTAAGTGTATAAGTCTTCACACAATTTGTTTTATTTATTCTTCTTTTTCCAATTTGAAATGCCCCATATTTAGTCATCAGTGAGTAAAAATTACAAAGGAAGCTCGAGTAGGTTACAGCTAACCTGTGATCCTTGAAATGAACTAACGCTTCTGGGCCGATGATGTTTTGATATGAAGAAAAGATGATTGCTGCTTTGTTTCAACCAACTCTGTCATATACCATAAAGCACTGTAGCACAGCTGCAAATATTCAAATCATCCCATATTGATTACACAGCTTTATTGCAATTCTAGTACTATGCATTATGCATATTGGAATGCTTGCAATTTCCCCCTTAGCAATTTACACCTACCTTTGTATATGTTTGAGAATGTGCGTGTTTGTCCATTAATCTAACTTGCTACTAATAGAGAAGTTGCTGGGAGAAGCAGGATGCATCCATAAAGCAAACCCGAGTCTCATTAGCGTGACAGCACAGAAACAGCATTACTCACACCTCTATCAACCTCTGCCTATCTTTCTCCCTCCATCTTCTGTCTCATTTCCTTTTATCTCTTCTTTTCCTTCAGCTTTTCTTCACATTTCCTTCTTTACAGATTCCATCCTCTCAATCCTTTGGTTGCCTTTTAGTCCTTTCCTCACCCACTCTTTCTGTCACCAGATTTGACTCTTTATTTTCACCTGATTGCTTCTTCCCTTCACAGATGCTCTAATTTCTGTCACATTTCTTCTTCCCTTCTCTGTAATCTCACATTAGGTGCACAGCACAGATGTCACATAACTCAAACCCCTCTGTGGGCTGACTAATTTCTTTCTTTTCTTTTATGCCAAATGACATTATTCCATATTCTTTAACTGCATCTGCTCATTATAATTATTTACATTTCTTGTCTGATGGCAGCTGGTTCTAGCTTCCTCTGCGTATGTAGGTCTTTGCTTCAACCTGTGCTTATCTCCATCTCATCTCCATGCATGATGTTCTCTTTATCTTGGCTGTTAACTTCATGCTTTCCCTTTTCATGGCACAGTTTTTTTCCAGTCTTTGCCTTTTTTTTCCTGTTCTCCATTTATTTTTTAATCTCCTTTCATCCTCACTTCTGCTCCATGTTCTGCTCCATGTTTTTTCACTGTCTCCCTGCCACTCTCTTTTCCATTTCATACCATTTTCTCCTTCCCTTCCCACTTTTAACAGTTTTATTTCCCCTCTTTGCTTTTTCTCCTTTGATTCTCCTTCATTATTGCCTTTTCTGCTCTGATCATTTTTCATAACTTCCTTTCTTTTCCCCACTTTTGATATTGTTGCCTCCTGATGCCCCTCCCTTTATTGTTTTATCTACAGGGATATGCCTCTCACTTTGCTCACTGTTTATTAATTTTCTCTCTCTCCCATTTTATAAGCCTCTGCTTTTTCTGCTCTGATCATAGCCTTTCTACGTTCATCTCCTGTTTTTTTCTTTTTTGTGGAGTTCTTTGGTTCATTTTCTATTTTTTCATGCCACTTAATTTCGTAATGTGCTTGAATATCTTATTTTGGAACAGAGTATTTAATTACTGGATTAAAAATGTAGGATGGAAATGGTGTTTTTTTTAATGTTTGTTTTCCCAACGCATGTTCCCTTGACTTTTTTATTGTTAATGTAAGAATCAAACTATCAATAGTTCGCTTAAGGTGGAACATTGCAATGACTAAAAGAAATGGCCTAATATAGTTAGAGCCATCAGTCAATTTCTACTCAAACTCACAGACAGGTGACTCCTGCTGTGTCCTTTGCTACTCTGCTTGTTTTGTGCCTTTGGCGATATGCATTGATGTTATTAATGTGAATGTAAAAGATCATTTAAAAGGGGACACCATTCTCAATATGTAATGTTTTGCATTTCTGTTTTTATTCATATGTGTCTAATACATCCTTTGCTGTTGACATTTGATGGTTTTTTTAGCCTAGGGTGCTTGTATGAAGTTGTCGGACTTAGTAGTGTGAAAGTCACCAAGCCTGACCCCAGTTTTAATGCCTGAGCACTGACTAAACTATTATGATTGAATGGTAACAATAAAAATAGTTCTACACATTTTTAACGACATATCCACTTATTTGTAATTAATGGTTGAATTTGTTTTAAAGTATCCCAGGTATTAATAAAATCAAATTTACCACTCCAATTTTGTTGTTGTTGTTGTTGTTGTGAAGAGTATTTATGAGAATAACTTTTTCTTTACATGTACTCATAATCTCTTATTCCTCCTTTGCTTTCAACAGTCTTGGCTAAGGATTGAACTCTGAGTGATAAGCAAGAATGTAGGGCTATTCCTTAAAATGGTGGAATCATTTAAGACCTTGTATATACTTGCAGCAAATATTGACTTCCATTCACATCTGTACCAGCCTACATGCAACACTACATGGACCCCCACATCCCCACCCAAGTAACTCAGGATTCCCCTAGGTCTGACACTAGTAATACCAGATGACCAGCTCATGATTCATGACACTAGATTTTAATAAGGCCTATAAAACAGGACAATACTTTTGGAAGAGGAAATTATTGTTTTGTTTTTGTTGCAGTCGTGGTAGCGAAAACAACACTGCCACTATCAGAGACAGTATGTTGGGCCATTAAATCAGTGCCAACAGAATAAGCATTTGTTTTTTTCGTTTTGTTGATGCTGGAAACTGATAATGAGAGACAGAATGTATTTATGTTCTCCGCAATGTTTGACGACTTGCAGCATTGGATTTCACCCCTTGTTCAACACAACACCACACACAGTGAACCTGTAATTGTAAAAGAACTTCTCAACAGGATCACTTGCAGTCAACTGCTGCACTGACCTACATTATTGACTCTAGTGTTCAAGTGAATATTACACCTCATGTGCATTACATGTTTTTTCAAGGGTGTGCATCACCAACGTGCCAAATGAATGCAGGATGTAGAGAGCAGCTATGATAAGTTTGCAGCCATTATAAAAAAAGAATATCCCAGCGCCTAGATGCTACATGTTCTCATGCAGGCATCAGTCTTTTTTTTTTTGTAAGGTAACCTAACCCCTGAGTCAGTTGTCTTAAGTTTCATATGTTTTGACATTTAGCTGTTCACTGCTGAAACAATCAACATCACTCCTTTAAGTGTTCCGTAGATCCTTTACGTGGCCAAAGGCTAAATGTTTTTCTCATAGCTTCTCCTACATTCGATGCATGTGCTCTTTAAAATACAGGTTTGTTAGTTACATAAACTCAAGATCCACTCTTCTATACTTCATTTAAGAGTGAAATTGTCTACAGTACAGAGGTGCAAGTGACTTGAAGAAATAAGCCTAAGGTTTCAAAAATGTTAACTGTCAATCAAATAACAATTATTAAAACAAGTCAACATCTCGTGAACAGACACCTTACAAAGAATTCTAAGTAGCTTAAATGCATTACTGGCATTGTCAGTTTAAAAAAAAATTAGCACATTACTATGTAGTGACTTTTCAGTCTAAAAAAGGGATAAGGTTCCTTGCTGTTAGCAAGATCTAGTGTTCAAAAAGAAAAAGGTTTACTCATTAGAAATATGTTTTGGGCAAACTGTAGATTAATCAATCAAATATCTAATAAACATTTTGAATAAAATTTAAATTGAGGAAATATTTTTTGAACTGACACATAAAGTTCAGAAGCAAAGAGTTACCTTACTATACTAAATGTTTCCATTTTGGTACAAAATTGCCTCTGAAACAAGATATTGACATTGTATTCACACCCTTTCCCAATCATATCTTCTGATTTCAGCTTCACTGGTGTGCAAGCCATCTTTAATCACAAACATTTACCTCCAATTCAAGTGAAACAGTCTGAAGCTTTTTATTCTGGGTTTCTTTTTACTTTGAGGTGTCATCACTTCCAAGTAATTATCTGCAGGTCATTGGGAGGCAGATTGAAGGTTTTGCTTTCCCTGTGTGCACAACCAGGCAAACAGACCAGTGGTGATAGAGGGCGGGCAGTTCTCAGAGACGACATGTACGGCTCAGCGATTCTTGAGAGATGTTTCCAGTTTAATCAGATTTGCGCAGATGCATTACTGAAAGTAAATGCTTTAATTAAGTAAGATATATGATGGTGCACATGAATGCTCTGATATCTACACACACAAAGCTTTAAAGACACTTGAATATGTAATTATAGAACACAGTATGAACAATGCAAATATGAGTACACAAACAATCTTTACTTATCTTTACCTGAGCAAAGTAAAGACTGATCTCTGTTTTCTTTTCTTTCTTTCTGCTAAGTAGAAAAGCAGAGGAAGGAAGTTCTGTATTGATCATTATCCCAAAATGACTTGAAAAGCTCCAAGTAATAAGATGATGTAAAGTAATGTAAATGACACTCCATCAGAGCAGACAGAGGACCAGGTTTTATTAAAACGTTTCCAAAACTACACTATCTACATATAAATAAAAATAGTCTTATACTTTTAAATATTTGAAAGGTATGGGGCACTTATAAGGAAATATCTGTCAGTTTTTTCCACCAAGTTATTGCTTTCATGTCCCATTTTGCTTTTGCTTTATTGTTTTGCACATGCAGTACTTCTGCAATTGTAAATGTGTGTGACATTCAGTGTGAAAGCCTGTCATGTCAAATATGCACCTGACAATCTTGAATAGAATTAATATATTTCTTATTATTGAAATATTTGATTACAAGAGTCATTATATTGGAAATTATTCCTGCCAGCTACATATACTGGGGATAGATTATTTTCTACATAGGCACAGTACAATTACAGTACAATTAAAATAGTACAGAGTCTAGTTTGTGTTGATGCGATGGGCTAGTGAATTGTCCAGAATGTACTCCACGTCTTGTCTCATGGTAGCAGGGTAGCTAAAAAACAATGATCAAGTATAGAAAATGCATAAATAAATGTTGTTGCAAAGGTGGCATTGTTGAAACATTTTACCAATGACCTGAAGAGAACAAGAGCTTTCTGATTTTATGACACAAGGTGATATTTGTTCATCAGTCTTTTATTCTTTTTTTAGCCATACAAAATACATTCATGTTTAAAAAAATGTATTATTAAACAGATCTGAAGTCTTTGTAAATGTTAGTATTAGGCACATACAAATTCAGACAAGCAACAATACAGAACACTGTACCCTTATTTGTTTAACAAAAATGACGCAAAAGAGAATGTGAAAAATGAGTCATATTAGATACCCTTCCCATGTCTAGGGTAAGTTGAGACCTAACCCTGATGCTTTCAACTACTTCTTTTCACAAATGTCCTACTTGACATCTCATCTTTAAGTAAACATATCTTTGCTCTTAATTTAAAGTAGTGTAAATATAAGGATTGACTGCTTCTCCAATCAAACTCAAACTTTATTTATATAGCACTTTTCATACAATAAAATGTATCACAAAGTGCTTTAACAATATAAACAAAATCAGTACTACCCACCCCCTTCCCCACCAACCCTGATCACTATCAATATATATAATACAATGAATATAATACAATCAAAGGTTAAAATAAATAATATGTAAACCATTGTCAGCCACTTCTGTTATGAGATACCAAATACAACTAATTTTCTTTATCTTGACACCAATGTGTCTTAGTTTCACATTTTGGTAGAAAATGCTCCTCTTCTTTACTGATACTTTTATTTTCATATTCATTTAGTTATGGTGCAGTGAATTTGTTAGAATTCCAGATTCACTGATGCATTTTGCAGATCCTTGTAAAATTTAACAATGGATAGGAGTCATGGAAGAGAATGATATGTATGTATGATTTTATAAATATAGCAAAAAGGATGCATATGAATGTGTCCACACATACACATGCAGTAGTATTTTAACTTTAAACTACATGGTGTTTTGTGCATATGGTTCAAGATGTTTTTAGTGGAGTGCCCAATAGATTAATAATGATACTAGATGGGAGGTGGAAACAAAAAAGACGTTTGTCTGAGTTATTAAAGCTCCTGTCATTCGGCAACACTCTGAAATGCTTACATATAAGTTATTTGTCAGGGTCCACTGATGAAATCCAAATTAAGACAGGCAGACTGTGGTTATTTAAATTACTTAGTCACAGTCCAGATTTGTGGAACTAATTAAACCCCGTACTTTCTGTTCAGCAGATGTCAAACTGATGTTTCTGAATCTACTTGTCTCGCTGTCTCTTAAACTCATTTTTTTTAAGATTCATGTTGTAATCATAAATTTAAATACAGCCCTGTCTTCAATCACATTGTATTTTTTTTTTTTTTTGGTCATTCACAGTATTTCCTCATATTGTATGAGAAGAAACAAGAAACTTGTATACCTTTAAGCTTAATTTGTATCTGCGCTACAAGCCTTTTTTAAAAAATCTTTAACGGCACAATGCTGAGGGTGTTGTGTTAGAATTCTGTTCAAACAAATATTGTTTAATAAAGCAGAACCAAAAGCCACTGTAGTCAGTGCAGTATACACAAGCTTAAGGAGGCTACTCCTCAAAATTTTATCAGTGACACGTGATGAATGCTAAAAATCCAGAACTGGATGGAGGCTGCTGTGGAAGTGAAAGGCAGCAGTCGTAATGACCTCTCCAGGGGGCCTCCTATAAAGAAGTCATCTGTCAATCTGGTGAGTGATGAATAATGAAAATTTATGCAGTATGTTCAAGCAGCTACACCTCATGAAAGGTTCCAATAGGGCAGAGGATCAGCTCCATCCACAGCCCTCTATGACAACAGAACAGTTGTGGTGCTTCATGTGCTTTACGGTCATTCACTTCACAGGTTACTTTGAGTTTCAAAATACGCTCTTATAACTTTTCCCTACTTTGCTTGCTTTTAGGAATTGCCACCTAGCTCTTTATGTCTCCTTTTCCTACTGTCAGCAAAAACTAGCCAAAGTAACTTTGGAGTCCTCTTTTGGTGTTTTCTGGACAATTATGCTTCACTTTATGGCCTTATGTCACATGATGAAGCTAGGTTGCAGAGTTAAACTAGACATCGTGGAAAAGGCAACTTTCAGACTCAAAGAAGTAATGACTGAAGAGAAAAAAGATGGTGTCATAATATGGGGTTTTGTGTAGGGCTTTGAGTTACATTTCTTGTGTTTTACTTGGTTCTTTATTTTTGGTATTGTGTTTGTGAACTGTTTCCTGTTGTATCTTGAAAGTCTTGTTTGCACTTGTCAGCCTCTGTGAGTATGTATTAGCCGTTTCTCAACATGTGTCCTTGTGTGTACTTGTGTTCTTGCATTCTTGTGAAATGTCATCATTTGCACCTGAAATACTGTTCCAATTGCAAAAACGCATCTGAACAAGAACAGATGAAATGCTGGGATGTTTTCTCGCTCTGCCCATTTGATCTAAGATGCATCCAGCAGAGACTTGTGTAGACTTGAGATGGCAAGGTATCCCAGAATGCATCTTGTGCCAACAAGAGAATGTAATAGAAGAAGAGAAAGGCGTAAATATAAAGCTATGACTGTATTGTTGTTATGTCTGGGGATTCTCACATCCTAACCCTTTTCCTCCCACAGCCAGCAGGCGGCGTGAAGACCCAGACTGCAACACAGCTGCACACAGTTAGGCATGATCAACCTACTACTTAAACCACCTGCATCGGCAGACCAGCGCGGGATTATTCCACAACCGTCGTGACAGTCTACCCTGCCGCATGATCTAAACCGTAGTTGATGAGTAGTGAATCTTGGTTAACCTTTTCTACCCAGAGTCATGGTGACTTTCAGTTCTGTGTTTTTTTTCTTCTGCCCATGATTATGGTGATTTTTTTGTTGGAAGCTTACACTTAGTTTTTGTCCCTTGGTTTTTTGAGCAGCTTTGGCTGTCTGGAAGGTGCCAAATAAAGAACTTTCTTTTATCCTCTGCGTGTGGGTCCAGGACTTGCCTCGCCGTAACAATTGTACACATAACAACTGTACTCTACACAAATCTTATGTGTACAATGCAATACGTGTTAGCCTGTTGGCTCAAAAGTGATGTCTTCAAGAACACAAATATGCTGCTGTTCAGTTGCAGAAAAAGATGAGTTCTTGCGTCCTCCAAAGTATGTTCTCCCAACTTGTATTTTTAAGTACAGACTTCCCAAGTACACAAGTCCGTACTTGTGATCTTGAGAATTGAAAACGGCCATTGTCTTGTAATTTCCTTCCTGCTGGTCACAGACAGTGATGGGTGCAGTGTGTGTAGTGTGGTGATCACTGTGTTGTTTGTATGATGTATCCTCATGATGAGATGTATTACATTAGGAGACAGACGTGATAGCAGAAGACAAATTGACACAATACAAAAGGAGCCAAACAGAAAATGATGTGAGTGAATGTGTGTGTGTGTGTGTGTGTGAGAGAGAGAGAGAGAGAGAGAGAGAGAGTGGAAGTGTACAAGTTCACACACATCCCGAACTTGCACACATACATACACGAACATACAAGTACGTACATTCAATTACAAACATACAGGCAACTAGTTACATAGCTACAGAGCTAATATTTTGAAAACTTTCTCGCAGCTTCATTAAGACATACAGCTTCTTAACACTGAATGAATGTTTATGGGTCAATTATTATATCATAATTAACTGAAAAACTATTTTAAAAATAAAGATTAAATAACCCACACTAATCAAACAATCATTTGAACAGATTAATATTTTGAGTTAATGCCAAGAGTGTGTTGGTGACGTGTTGTGTTAAACTCAAGCCTTAGTGAGAAGAGTTTAGAAGCTGAGCAGGCCTTTGTTAGGCTGCAACAACTCTGCTAGTCAAATATCAGAAACCTGATGTGGGAGTTTTACTTAAGTATACTAAGCACACTATTGCATTGCACTGAAAGTGCCTTATCGTAATTCTTAAAGTAGGTGTAAGGGAATTTTTGCATTTTTTAGCTCAGTGGGCCCCAGTATTGGTGTGAAGGTTAAGTCACTTTTACAACGTAGTTTTAGCTTTAATCTTGTGGGGTCTTTTCCTTAACCACAATCTCATTTTCTCTTCACTTATTACTTTCTAAAATCTACCAAAACTGCTCATATTGCTTAAATTTGTTAACAGAAAAGCCAGTTAAGAGTTCAATAACAGGAAAATGGAAACACAACACAGATATATGACAGGTGAAAACCTAAAAGTGATATACTAAAATTATGACTTTGTTAAAATGTATTTAATTTGCAATGATAACAGGAGAGAGAGTTGGTAGTAAGTGGAGTTTTTGTTGTAAAGGTTTTATGCTGCCAGAATAGAATTCAAGCTTGATGAAAGACAGATGTTTCTTACAATGAGATAAATGCCCTCTGCTTTCTCCTCTTCTCTATTAATAAATTGCATCAACACTGTTATATTAACTTCAATGTGTTGTGGGATTTAAAATTTTCCACATTCTGCTGATACTTGATCCAAATAGGAACCCAAAATACTGCACAACCTCAAATGCAATGAAGTCAGTGTCATTACTCATGTTTGACATGTAAATAAATACCCCCCGCCCCCCCCACCCAAAAAAAAAAAATCATATCCCTCTGCCATGTGCAAAATATTTTATAATTTGTGTTAATTCATTAATTTTCTATAAGTGGGTATAGAAAATGGATAAGTAAACCATAGTAATTTACACAGCATCTCACATGTATAAGTGACTGCCCTACATGTGACAAAAGGTGTTTTTATTTCATTTTAAATTTAGGGTTAGCAATGAAATATTCATGAAAACTTATCCAGTACAAAACTTATCCACAAATTAGTAATATACAATGTAACAATCAGAAAGCTTTATTGCCAGGCATGGTAAATACACTTTACAGTA
>JAOWBL010000124.1:0-18363 GCA_028564865.1 Zenarchopterus dispar | reverse complement strand
TATATGTATATATATATACATATATATACGTGTGTGTGTGTGTGTACACATATACATATTTATACATATACATATATATATGTATATATATATATAAAATTACATATAGATATAGATATAGATGTATATAATCATGTAAATGAGGGTTATTAGGCATAATTGTTCATAAAAATATTTAAAAAAAAGGTGTAAAAGAAGTTTAAAATTTGTGGTAAAAAGTTGGAATGAAGTTGGCTCAAAATATGTGACACAGAATGGCGTGATCATGTGACACTTTATGCTTTATAAGTGGTCGAACAAAAAGGGTCCATTTAAGCCGGAAGGACAACCAGTGTGACATGTAAGTGAGGTCTATTATACCATATATTCCAAAAAAAAAAAAAAGTGTGGTAATGGAAACAAATTGATTCAAAGGTGTAACACAGACTAGTGTGATCATTTTATATTTTATGCCTTACAAACCAGTCAAATAAGACTGTGACGACAAGTGTAACTATTTGCTACCATTAAGAATATTGAAATAATTTCAAAACACTGTTTAAAAAAACTTAATCATATAACTGTCTGTTGTATTCCATCTACTTGTGTGCCTCTAATAATAACCTCAGTAAAAATAATTCCCAAATTCTTCCTTTTCTTTTTTTACCAAAAATGTAGGTATAATTTTATGCAAAGTAGGTCTGTCATGCCATATATTGCAAAAATAGATGTAAAATAAATGTTAGTATGTTAGAAACAAAGAAGAAAAAAATTTGGAGACCACTGCATACCTCATGGTTTGAAAGCAGTCAAAAACAGACCTGCTCAATTTGACAAAAAAGGACATAGTAAATGGGAAGCCAATACAAGGGTTAAACAGATGGATATCACTTACTGGTCATTGTCAAAGGCTTGAACCAAAACAGCTGGACTTCCTTTCTCTGAGTCGAGAAGGCGTTTCACTCTCCACACAGAAGCTTCTTGAGTTCAAACTTCCTGGTGGGCAGTTTTGATCTTATAAGTTATTGAAGTCAAATCACTGACCCTCGTTACTTCTGTAGGTTGTCAGAGGCTCATGTCCATTGTCGGTTGTTACCTAGTTTTGGTAAAGGGAATCAAGGAGGGAATGGTTGTGAAACTGCCAAGCTGGGAGACTCTAGACTGCTTTATCAGTGTAAGATTAATGAAATCACTAATAATAATAATAATAATAATAATAATAATAATAATAACAGGGCAGCATGGTGACTTAGTTATTAGCACTGTTGCCTCACAGCAAGAAGGTTCCTGGTTCGACTCCCAGCAGGGGTCTTTCTCTGTGGAGTTTGCATGTTCTCCCCGAACTTGTGTCGGTTTTCTCCGGGTACTCTGGTTTCCTCCCACAGTCCAAAAACATGTATATAAGGTTGATTGAGAACTCTAAATTGCCCAAAGATGTGACTGAGATTGTGCGTGGTTGTTCATTGTATGTGTGGCTGTGTGATGGACTGGCGACCTCTCCAGGGTGTACCCCTGCCTATCGCCTGCTATGGGCTGGGACTGCCTCCAGCAGATCCCCCGTGACCCAGACATGGATTCAGCAAAATGGATGGAATAATAACAATACATTTTATTTACAAATGCCTTTCAATACTTGCTTGCGAACAAAGTCCTCTGGTCTAGGCCCATAAACAGGAGGCTGGAGGATGGCAGGTTCTTGTAGTCCTTGTTTCAGATGTGATTGGTGAGTGGTCCAGTTAGTCAACTTAGAAGGGTCCTGAAAAAATCTGAAGCGCAAGACATTTGAATAGACGACCCATCTGTCGCAAGAGGTCTCTACAAAGAGCTAGAAGTTTTCAGCTGGTGTCCTCTGGTTGTCCTCGCTCAGTCTTCAGGCTGCGTTGATGAACATCGTGGACTTCTCCTCCAAGCAACCCCAGAAGAGGTTGCATCAGTCTCCCAGCACTTTTACCAGCAAGAGAAGGCAGTTTATCTATAAAATAACAATAAAAATGCTCTGAATACAAATTCAAGAATCCCAAGTAGTTATTTTCTTTTCAAATGTATAAACAATACACAATAAAACAACATTCCTCCAAGACCTTAATGATGGAGCACAGAAGAAGAAAGAACAATACTAGCTAGGGATGCACAAATGTGAGGGAGCACAAACCTTTAGGGACAAACTGTGCAATACAGTCCCGTTATTTCATTTTTATTTATTTATTTATTTTTTTACAATTAACTTCCATTTAACTTATGGGTTAAGGCTCAACTAAGATTTGTTGCAGTTCCCCAGCTGACTACTAGAGGCTGGCTACAAAAGCGAATTAATCTATGTTGACCTCCATGTTAAAATGTCCAACTTCAGAGCAGAAAAAAACATATTTATACCCAGGTTCAGGAACCTGTTTTAGTTTCAAACATTTGATTTCACACCCATGACAACTATGAGAGGGGTGAATTTTATTTGTACTATACAAAGAGAAATTATATCAGTCATTACATTTCTTTCTATTATGATTGACCAGCCAGTGGCTGAGCCATCACTTATCACTTCCTCATCTGTAATCGTCATGCTACCACACTTAATGAAGCAACTGCGGGTTTGTATTAACCTGGTGTCGGCTAAACACGACAATGATTTTTGATTTGGCCATCAAGTCAACATGTTAAATGGTATTTTCAGCTGTAAATATCTAACGGCTGCTTGGGAGACATTTTGACAGAGATCCACTGAGGCAACTGGTGGTCAAATGCTAACTTTGATTATAAGTGTTGGCTTCCAGGCAACATGGCATTGCCCTCTACAAAGAAAGCAAGGGTTCAAAACTGCTCTTCAGAATACAATGGGTCATGTGACTTCATGCTTTACAGTCTATGGATGTAATGCCTTTTAATCTGCTTCTGATAAAGTGAACGAATGATGACACCAAGTGGCTGGAGGTGTTATATCTCAGTATCTGTTTTACTTTGTTGAAGTCTCTTAGAATTTCATCAGGGCCTTCTGTACAATGACATCAGCACCAATGGGTAATTTTTATGACTACCTTATCTGTGAGAAGTGATGGGCAGAACCATACACTCTATAACGACTGATCAAGTCCAACAGTGTGCAGAATTCAGCTTTAATGCAGGATGCGATTGCAGAGATGGGAGAGGGGTATGTCTTTGATTTTAAGTTGCTGTTTAGGAACAGAAGAATTCTTTTTAATTTTCTTTTTGTATACTGAAAAGATAACTATGGGAATTTACTGCATTTGTGCCAGTAGATCACTCTGAGTAACATACATTAGAGCTTTAACACATTAAACTTCTGACAATAGTTTTCTGAGTTATATGAATGAATACTAATGACTTTATGAACTAGCAAACATTTGGGTGTTTTGGAGCCAGTTAGCTTGTATATTCACATAAATTGAGAAAATGTGTAGTAAAAGCTTTTACAGTCCATTTTCACAGGAGTCTAATCTGGCCCATCAGTCATCCACATAAAATGTTATGTGACATCAGGTGTAAACTGAAATGTCTGACAAGGAGGAAAAAGTACTCTGGAGCTGAGAGAACATGGTTCCAAATTAAAGATAATTTTGCAGCGCTGTCTGTCGGGTGTTTAACAGCTTGTTTGTGGCTTCTCTGCAGATGGAGGTGGATGCAGACGATAAGCGCCATCACACACACTCCAAAGGTATCCGCACAGATGCACACACAAACAAGCAGGCAGCACTGCCATTCAGGGTGACCTTCACTCCCCCAGACACACATGTACAGGACACACACACATACACACACACTGCTGCACGAGCACTGTGCTGATACACTCAAGTTGCCTTATTTCACTACTCTCTCCTCCATGTCCCTTTTTATTTATTCAGCAGGAAAAGAAATTTTAAGATGTTTGATTAAAAAGAAGCCTCAGCAACATTGATAATTGTCAGACCACAAATCAGTGTCCTTTTTTTATGGATTCGGTTTTCTTTGTGAACATGCTTCTTAAGTTAAAGGATTATCCACCATGCTTTTTTTTAAATAAATTTAAATCCAACCTTCTAAAGCAGCTTTGACTGCTCTCTCAAGTTTCAGATATCTGAGGTGGCAACCAAAGTATGTGGCGTCCTTGGTGTTTTCCAGCTTTCTCCATTAATTGGCAACAAAACATGATCTGATCTTTATCTAAGTTACAATAATTGTCAAAAACAATGTGCTTAAGTTGAAAAGAGACATATTTGTGATTTTTTTTCTTTTGTTTCTTATTGAACACACCTATGAAACTTTAACAATTCAAAGGAAAGTAAGACATCTCCTGGAATTATTATACTGGATGGGAGCTGCTTAGTGTTCAGGAGGAATTCTAGATCAGACCTCTTTCCGGGATCGCTGGGATGATCTTTAGATCTTGATAGGCCATGCCCTTTTTACTCCTACACAATGCTTAATACTTTCCCTGCTAAATCTAACTTGTACCTCATCTAGGGAAAACTTCAGGTGGGAAGGAATGTTTTTTTTCTAAGAGAGCAGAAGTTTCTCCATGATCTTCTGCCATGGTGTCCTGGCTGTTCAGTCATTTCAGTGTCGTAGAGACATAAACAGAGATGTTTTTAGTTCAAGTGATATCTTCAAACCTTTTATTGCTACTTGCTGATTCTCCTTTGCCTTATTGAGGATTCAGCGTTGAGTCTTTGGAGTCATCTTGGCTGGATGTCCACCTATGGGAAGAGCAGCCACAGTATGAAACGGTCAACATGTATAGACAGTTTGTCTAAGGGCTTCAAATATCTGCACTATTTCTACAGTTTTATAAGATCTTTTAATCTCCTAGAATGTCATCTCCATCACAGTTTGTGGAAAAAAGGCAATTCACATGAATTTATTTGTGCATTTAAATGACTTTTCTATTGATGAAGTCAGAAGACTTCTGACGTTGTCAGAAAATTATTTTAGACCTTAGTGTCCAAAGTCAGTCCTCGAGGGCCGGTGTCCTGCATGTTTCAGATGTTTCCCTGCTTCTTCACATCGCAACACAAATGACTGCGTCATTGACAGACTTGTTCAGACCTTGATGACAACCTGTTAATGACCATTAATGAGTCTGAGGTGTGCTGATGCAAGGAAACATCTAAAACCTACAGGACGCCGGCCCTTGAGGACCGGAATTGGACACCCCTGTTGTAAAACCTTCACCAAACATCATACTGTACTTAGGACAAACAATTTGGAGCCACCATGAAAGATTTTTCATAAAACTGTGGGGTTTACACCAGGCACGACTGGAGTGATTGGTGACTGAACATTTTGAGATGACTTTCTGTCCTTTTCCAACCCGATGCTGACTCCAATTAGCTTTCACTCAAGTAAATCTTCCTTTTACGTTCACTTTCTTTTTTCTTCTGAATTGCAAATGTGTTAGGGATCTGTTCAATAATAAAGCATAGAATTACAATTATTACCATCTTAAGTTCATTGGGTTTTCAATACTATTCTCTCTTGTTGTGACTTAAAAGAAAATAAGAACACTTTTTGTGCAAATTAATGAGGAAAGCCACTTAATCCAGAGAGGTTCACAGATTTCTTCTTACCACTGTAGAAAGGTGATGCTTTGCTTATAAATGAGCACACTCAAAGCTAAACTAGCCTCAAACTCCAGAAATGCAGTTAGAAAGGGTTTTCCTTCCTTCTTTAGTTTACTAACACAACAAATCTATTGGTACTGATTTGACATGTTCACAATCTAATCCCTACATTTTGCCAGCAATAACTGTTTCACTGGTAATTTATTTAATGGTAAACCTACACAGATCAGAAGTCACGCTGATCAAATATTCAGCAGGTTTTCTGTCATGTGCTTTTCACTGAGCGTGCTCGGGTCATAATGAATGCGTCTATCTTCTCTTTCACAGTGCCTGTGGATCCAGCATTAACAGAGCTTTTCAGGTCAGTCACACGGCTCACACACCAACGCCAGCATGATGATAGTCAGCCAGAACACAGCCGGCGTTCTGAGCGCCGTACACACCCACCTCAACAATCCGTCACTCAAGTGCACCATTCCTTTCCTAATTTCTCCTTCTTTCCTATCTTTTACTGTGTTCCTGCATCTTTTCTTTCCCTTTGCATGTGTTAAATGCCATAATAGGTGGCAGAAACAGAATCTTTTCCTTCTTCCCTCTACTTAATACAATTCTCCCACATGAAATATTAAACACGAGGGTTTCTCCTCTTTAACTCATACAACTGGATGAGCTAAATAATTCTGTATTTGTCTAATGTACTTCATGTTTTTAGCACCACAGTCAATTATCAATTTATTACCCATGCAGCACAAGTATTTCTCGCTTTTTACACCCACAGCCATAACGTTCTTGTTGAGTGGAGTGGGTGGAAGGTAGAGCACGACTTTATTTCAAATTTAAAAGTTTTCTTCCTGTTTTGTCAGTGGGAAATTTTCATATATTTTTAAGAGCTTTTGTCACTTGTTTTAAAAGTAAAACTTGAAGAAGGGTCCTAGTTAAAGAACCATAGTTGAAGTTGTGTTTTGGGTAAGATAAAACATTATTAAAAAAAAATACAGTGTTAGGGGCGCCACCAGGAATTATGGGCTCATTAAAAACATATCCCATTGGACAATCTTTGGTTTCCTAAAACCATACACGGTATATTTGGATGTGCATACTTGATAAGTTCAGCTGGGGAAATAGTCTTCGGTGGAAACGGTTCCGTGTTTTTCTTCTTTTTGGAAAGGACTTTGTGACATCACAGAGCTGCTAGCAGAGTAAGACATTTTCTAAAATATATAAAGCCTAATTGAACTTAAAAAACAGAACAGCCTAACAAGATGGATCAATGAGGCGACAGGCAAAAATGCCTATAACATTACTTTGTACGTCATGTCTTTTTCATAGTTTTAGCTTATGACCTGTGATACTAACCAAAGTTGCCTGACATTAGTTTAGCTGAATCTGTCCAACCGTCCTTATTTTAGATGTCATTAAATGAAATGATGACTCACTGCACTCCATGGGAATCCACAACCACCAGTTTGTAGATGACCACAAGTTGGCTGAGTGTGGTGTCTGACATTGGGGGGAGGTAGCCATGTGTAGCGGAGCGCAAGGCTACTCTCTAGTTAGTGGACAGGTTAGTCAACCTGAAAAGCTCCTGTAATGGTCTAGGACAAAGATGGTACAACCAGGACCAAGATAAAGCCAGTGTGCTAGAGCCAGTCCAGCTGTCCTGCGGTTGCCATGGCAACCTTTAACTGGGATGAAGTTTTCTGCTTCACGCTGCCTTTTTACACTTCGCCCCAGAACTCTTCAGAACTGGTCACAGCATTTGTTTTCTTTTTTTTTTTGAATCGTCATCATCAGAGGGGGAATATTCCTCTTCAGAATCTGAGCCAGCTATAACTGGCTTTTTTTTTTTTTTTAAGGTGAAAATTAACGTGAGAGTGAAAACTGAAACCCAAGCAGTTAAGTGAAAAGAAAATGAACAACAGAGGATTGAGACGAGTGTAATGTAGTGGTTGTGTATGGTGTGATGTATGTAATGGTGTTTGCATTGGATGTAGCGCCCAAAAATATGCAAGAGCTGGGACAAATAGAGATGGAGAAACACAGCATGCAGTGATGTTGATCCTCAACATGAGCTGGATAACAACTCATGAAAACATCCAAACTTCAGGTTGGATCACTGCTGGTGGTAATGTGTTGGGTCAGTGTCATGAAGTGGCTCTCCCCAAGTGTTCTAGATGACCTCCCCACTCCAACCACTAACCGTGCACCCGTCCAGCCCCCGCGGACACCAGGAAGCGTGGTCGAAGGCCCCCCACCCCTCGGGCGATGGAGAGGGGGGAAAAACCCAGGAGTCCGGGCAGCACTAGACGGCAGGATCACCCCATACCAACGGCGACGGAAGGCACAAGGCAAGACCGGAGACCCCCCGCTGTCCAGCGGGGGAGGCAGGCGCTGCCCCCCCCCCCGCCCCGCCGGCGGGAGGCTGAGAGGAGGAGCCAGACCCGGTGTTTTCTGTTGTTGTTGTTGTTTTGGGACATTTGTCAGCACAACAAGAGGTGTTATCTTTAAAATAAGAATGATTGTTCAGGCGCACATAGGTAGCGTGGCTGAGTGGTCTAAGGTGCTGGATTTTAGACTCCACTCATTCCAGTGGTGTGGCTTTGATTCCCACCATTGCCAAGTTTGCTTAGGGGCCTAGTGGTTGCAGAGGTGGGTTTGGGTGTGGAGGGCCCAGGTTCAATTACCTGGGTTAACAGAGGTGAGCTACTGTGGATCCCTGAGCAAATCCCCTAACCCCCAGCTGTTTCCTGGGTGCTGCAGCAGCCCACTGCTCCCAGTATAACTAGTGATGGGTTAAAAGCAGGGGACAAATTTTAGTGTGTTTTGTAAGATAATGCACTGACAATAATAAAGATTACCTTAACTTATAAAAGTCAAGGTCAGGTGCTGAGTTGGTAAAGTAATAGCAAGTTATTTGACATCAGACTGTCACTCAAAAGACCACAGCTCTAATTAAACATGAGCTTGTGGCTTAATATAATTTTACCTGCTTAGGTATATGAAAATTTACCTCCCATTCAATTGTAATGGGTGCGAAATCTACTTATGGAGACCAAAACCCAAACGTTTCCACAACATGAATCCTCAATAGAACTCATCCCAGGATTTTACCTGTACTTGATGAGATGTGTACTTTGGCTTTAGATGTGTAGTTTGGAGAAAGAGTATTTTGGCTGTGACTGATGATGTTTCACAAGTTAGCATGTGTTTTATTAGTTCATAGATTCAAGAATAGACTTGTGACTGACTGCTTTACAGCAAAATAATTGTTATTAGTCTGAAACTTTCTTTATCATGACATTACAAAGATCATATTCCTAACCTAATGTCAGTACAGCTGTGATTCAGTAGCAGCAGAAGTATTAGGAGCCTCCCAAGTGCGCTGTGAATATGGTACATAAATGAGTTTGACAGGCTCCCAAGTGTTATTTTGCTGCAGTTGGAGGTGCACAGGAAATGTCAAGTGGAGCGAATGCATGAGGGTTTGTTTCAGCAGCAGCCAAGTCAAGTCAAGCTGAGACTGTAGTACTGAACAGTCTCCACTGCATCCCCTACCGTTATCAGCTTCCTGTCACTAAACTTTGAAGTTGTTTGTAACTCTTTAAGGTCCAAATGCTCACCAAAAAATGCACCAGGTGAAAGAGAAGCCCTTGTAAGAGTCTTTGTTCACTATCTTTAAAATATCACCGTCAGCTGCTCTTTGCTTTTTTAAAACAAAGGTAGAGCAGCACGAGCCCTCTAGCAAAGGCAGAGCCTATTCAGGGTCATGGGGGAGTTGAAGCTCTTCCCAGCTGTCATTAGATGAGAGGTGAGGTTCACCCTGGACAGGTGGAGGACTGTGAGACTCTTCAGGAAATAAGCACATATGTGAAAAAGAAAACAGTCTCTTAGTTCATCTCCTTTTATGTATCAGAACATAATGAACAACAAATCATGATAAGTAACATTGTGTCATTATCTATAAATTGAAGCTAATTCTAAGTGAAGAAGCAATGTCTGAAAACCTGAGTAAGCCTCTTGAGTCCTCTTGTAGAACCCCTTATCTTGCTAAGAGTCTCTTGTCTTTCTGAAGGAATTTTGGTTCTCTGTTTCTCGCCAGCTTGCTTCAGCTCATTGAGGTTTGCAGGGTTTTTCAACCCAGCTTTACTGGGTTTACTGGGTAACTCAGCTGGGTTGAAACTCAACCCAGTGAAGCTGGGTTGAAAAACCCAGCTTCACTGCAGGAACAGTGATTCATAAACAGTATTCCTGCATTTTTTTAAGAAATGGTTTTAGTAGTCCTAAAGCTGCAAAACAGCCCCGAATCATTATGCATCCACCACCGTGCTTTGCAGTAAGGATAAGGTGTTCCTGCTGAAATGCTGTGTTTGGATTTCTACAAATGTGGTGCTGTATATTATATGTATATTGTCTTAAAAGCAACTTTGGAAGCTAAAGTCATGCTTCCAGGTTCTTTTCACAAAGAAGACACTTTCTCTTGGCAACCATTCCAAACAAGTTATAATTTTTTTAAATTCTCTCATTGACTTTAGTTTTGATAGTTGATTCATGTAAAGTCAGAAATGTAGCTTAAAGGTTTTTACATTTCCTCTAAACACTGGACACTGAGCTTGGGTTAAACGTGCTGTGATGCTCACTTCTGGGAACATTGACAACAATCTTTCTTACTGCTGAATGATGGACCTTCTCAGATTGATGTATAGCAATCATTGCTTTTCAGATATCAGTGGTGTCTTTTCCTTTAGATTCAGGTAACAGGTCTCACATTTTTCTTTAGAATCCATCGAATTATTTTAGCTGTACATTTTGGATCATCAACATGCTGAAATACTTTTACATTGTCAAGTTTCTGCAGGGCAACATTTTGAACGTCTTAGGTACTGATGATGCTGTTCTTTACAGTAAATTTAAAAACTCATTTCGAACTGATGCATCCTCATATCACTATACTCCCACCTTCTAGCTTCATGGTAAGAGCAATGGATTCACCGTGGTTACCCTGGCCAGGTTTGTGCCAAATCTGCTGCACTCCAAAGAAAAAGTATTTTCAGTTTTCTTTCTTTTGTTTTGATTTTTTAAAAAGTTTTCAATCAAGGTTTAATGGAGCATTTTGCACCACTGTACTTTGTGGCAGCAAGTTTCCAATTGGGGTCTGCATTTTCAGTCTAGTCTTGTTTTTATTCTTTGTAATAGGAAATTATTTATCCTCCCACTATAAATACAATGCTTTTATTGAGGGTTAATACAGTTTTGAATTGTTAGACGTGTAAGTGATATTTCACTGACTTCTAATCTGGATTCCACACTGCAAAGCATCAGAGAAGAGTGCCTACTATCATTTAACATAGTTAGGATGTAGCTCAGGGGGCTCCATTTATATTTGAAAATATTTGTCTGAAAGGTTTTCTTCACTGGTGACTGATATGATGCATACTCTCAGTTTGACCCCAAAAAGCCTTGTTACATGCCTGTCGAATACCACCTAGTGTTGAGCACTGGCCTGAACTTCCGCTGATGTTGTAACAGCTTATTGACTTACGCTACACAAGATGCAAAAGTCCCTGGGAGGAGGAGCGTAGGCAAGAGGATCTAAGTGGAGTTCAATTACTCCATCCAGTCTGCTCTCCACTCTTAACTTAAGTTAGGAGACATGTCCATGCATGGATGGATGGATGGATGGATAGATGAATAGATATTACGATTTATTTGGGATTTTCAGTGTCCTCCACTAGTCTTTGCCAACTGCGTTCACCCCAGTAATATGCGTGAATTTTATTTTGTCCTTGACTGTGTGTTACATGGTGGTTGCAACTCAGATAAGCATTCCAGCATTCCAGTATCAATAAATAATATTTCCCTAGAAGATTACTGCGTAGCCTTCAGCTGATATTCATGGACAGAACAAGGTGGATTCACCCTCCTGTTTCAGTCTTTCAGCTCCCTCCGCCTTCACTCTTTACCCCCTCCACATTTCCTATCATCCTCTCTTCTTTCTCTCACCTTCCTCTCTTCCTCTCACCTATTTCACTCTCTACCTCACTGTGCTGTTGCCTGCAGATAGTGATTAATCAGGGGATCGATCAATGAGAACCCTATCTCCAGGATGAGGTGTCAATACTGTCAATTGTGCCGCTCGGTGGCCCCTCCCCTGGAGAGCTGATAGTCTTCAGGGCAAACACCCCTGGCTCTGCATAGAGCTGCCCATCCTGGATAACACTACATACTCTGCAATGTCTTAATGTGTTCAAATGTGCATTCATGCTTTCATGAAGTTGTTTACAGGAATGAAAGAAATTTAGATCAAGAAATAAGAGGCATGTTCTCACAGTAATCTCCGTTCAACCTGACATGCGTGTTTTTGGACTGTGGGAAGAAACCGGGGTACCTGAAGAAAACTCATGTACAACAGTGTCCCTCAATTCTGGTTGTCATGGAGCCCTGAACAGGGCATTGACAGACTTGTTCAGAGCTTCATGACCTGCTGATGATCATCCATTTAATTTAATCAGGTATGTTGGAGCAGGGAAACATCTAAAAGATGCAGGCCAGTGCCCCTTGAGGACCAGAATTGCGGAGACTGGTGGAGAAGTTGACAAATGGTTCAAGAACTGAACCCTGATGGACTCCATATATTGAGGTGATATTTTAGTTTTATTTGTATAATGTAAAAAGGGTATGCAGGTGAATACTTTGGACTGAGGGTTTCAAAAATGTAGCATAGAATTAAACAGTGTTGAAAATACATTTGTCGTCCTGGTATCAAAGTATGTTAATTAGGCCCTGGAGCACATTTAAGAGACTCCCATTAAATTTTTTTTCTTTTTTATACATTATGCAATGCGTAAACCTACTAAGGAGTCCCTTTATTTTCTCTGACTCTTCAGACCACATACTGTCATGGTACTTATGGCCTTGTAACCTGTACAGTCAGAAGCTTAAACTACAAAAGTGTGGCGAGGGGACATGGATTTTACACACAGACTGATACCCAGGTTGAATTTCAGGTTTAATTTCATGTGGTCCCTGCAACTGCTTTTGTCTATGCAGTGAAAACATCAGTGTTGTTGGAGGTAAATGGATCTCTTTGCTTTCAAAGCCAAAATTACTGTACACAAAATTATGACACACTGATAATTTTCTATTACAACAGAAAAGAAAACAGACAGAAAAAAGGAGATAACTTTTAGTTACCACATCTCAACAGGCCCCATCCTGATTTTCTACGAGATCGTTGGTGAGAAGAGATTGTCAACACTTGAAAACTCAGAGCATAAAGATTCCTTCCACGTCCCCACTGTCATTTGCATATTTACAGTCTGCCATTCTAATCATGTTTATCGGGGTGTGTAGAAGTACTGGGCATGAGCAGAATAATTAAGGACATCTTTGTGCCAGAGACAGTGGAATGTAGGCACAAGGATAAAAATAAAAAATAAAAAATAAAAATAAAAAAGTACCATAGCCCCTCATTTCTGGAAATAAATGGTTTCTCCTGCAGTAATCCAATTTCAAAAGACAAAAGGAAGTATCTTACATAACTAGGACAGCACAGGCTTTTGCTAATTATGGTGTTAATACTCAGTGAAGAATTCCCCTGATTTTAAACAAAGACTAAGATCTGTTCAGATATTTCTGCAGTGTTGGTTCTTACAACATAACATCCAAAATAGAAGTGAACCTCTTATTACACAAGAAAGAGATGTTTGGTAATTTGTCTCCATGTTTCTGAGAAGATTTTTGAGAAAATTACAAACAGCAGAAACCCTTTCCTGATGAACCAATATTCAGGATGGATGTCTCAATGGCTGCCAGACATAAACAATTCACTCCTCTATGTTCATTGATCAAAAAGCTTTAAAAGAAAGCCCATCTAGATGTGCTTGGTTTCACCTTGAACTAGTGGATTTCATTGTCCCTGCTGGTGAGCTCAAGCACTGAAGTGTTGAGAACAGTTAAGGAAGGCAGATAACTTCTAAAGCCCCTCATTTTCCCCCTGTCAGATTTGTGTTTCCATAAAAGGTTTTCTGCTATCACTGAATGGCCTGATTGGAGAAGAGTCCAGTGCTTCAACCGTGTCACAGCTGAAACATGGGCGGGCAGGAAATTAGCGAGTGAATGAAATCACTGAACACAACGGAGGAATGTGACAAGCATGTCTGCTCAAGCTGTTCACACAACAGCCATGCTTCCTCTCCTTTGTCTCCAGTGTTGTTCGTCGTCCTCATGACTGAGCATTGTCATCTGTGTGTCGGGATTATTTGGCCTTTTCTGCTAGCAGCGGTCACTCCAAGCCTCCACTGAGGAGTTGGTCTCTGCCAAATACTCCACACCCACACACACACAATCACATGGGCCCACCATGTACAGCAGGATAATTAGAGACAGCTAAAACAAACATGAACATATCAGTTTATTAGCACACCTGTCTCTCTCTCTCTGCCTTTCGTCTTGTCCTTCTTTATTCCTCTTCTGTCTTTATCCTTTTGCTTCCCCTTTCTCCTTTTTCTCATTCTCCTTCCCTGCTCCTTCCTTCCATTCTCTTTTCTCTTTGGGCCCCCTCCCTTCTCTCTCAGCTGTCGGGCAGAGCTAATTCCCTCTTCAGATGGTGCAGCTCTCATTTGCATTCTTATCAAAGTATTTGGACTATCCAACAGAAGCTGGAGGAAGGTGTGGGTCATTAATATGTTAATTAGCCTTCCACATCCCCAACCTTTATTGTGAGCACACCATGCATGTCCTCCACCCTTCTCTATGCATCACGGCTTTTGAGGCCCCAAAAATGCTATGAAACTCTGTAGACATTCACTCATGAAAGGGTAAAGGAGCATCTCTTGTATGTATAAACAGAGTGGCAAGAAAAATCATGTAAACTTTTTGATCTTAAACAGTTTTTCTGCATTAACTTGACATAAAACTATCTGATTTTCACCTGGGTCACAATAATAGATAAACTGTTCTTCAGCTGATAAAACTGCAGTGTCTTTAATGAACACACCCGTTAAACATGCACACTGGTCACGTTTTCATTACCTCTAGAATTATGCAAAACCTAAATATCGCAAAGAAAAAAACTGGAATGGAAACATCTAAGATTTTTTTTTAAAAACTATTGAATGTCACAAATGACACTTTCATGAAGTGGTTTTTCAGATGTGTCAATAGTCCAGTTTTTTGCAAAACTGTAACGGAAACAGTTTTTCTCACATCTCCAACATCACTGGATATGGGTGGTCAGTGATATGACCAGAAAGAGAGAAACATGAGATGCCATGCGTGTAGAGGAGGAGACAGAGAATTATCGTCCGCTGCTTTCATCTTCTGTTGACTATTTCCGCAACAGCAGTAGCGGCAGTCGCAATACTTTGTAAAAAACTAAAGATGTTTCTGTCAATCTTTTTCAAAGTTGAGAATTTTCTTTGTTTTGAAGAGAACTGTTTCAGGATGAGATTCTTGGAGATTTAAGCTCTTAAAAACAGTATTGCAGTTTTTTTTTTTTTTTAAACAACAAGAATTAAGCTCATTCACAAAACAGTGTTCTATGGAAAACTACTGTAGTGTTGGAGTCATCTTGGTTGCATGTCCACATCAGTACTAAACTGTCTCCACTTCTAGAAACTTTGTCTAACTTTAGACTGATGGATGTCTAAACACTCTAAGATTAGTTTTTCAGCCTCATGCAGGTCAGATGCTCCTCATCATATTTTTGTTTTTTAGAGCCATGGCTTACATCAGCAGATACTTCTTATGGACATCAAACTTCAAATATTTGAGTGGATTTGATCAATCAAAGTAACTCTAAACCGCACCTCCAAACTAATTTTATTAGTTGAACTCCAGTACTGAGTTTACAAAAATCTGTGGGTTCACTGCCCTTCTCCTCCAGCATTGCGAAAGTCTGATGAGTGTGTTCAAGAAAGACATGAGCTGTGTGTGTGATCTACATTGTTGTATCTATTATTGTGTATTAGATGAAGGTAAGACCATTTGTTTTTTTGCTAATTAAACCAGAAAAGCATGCCACTGCCCTTGTGGCTGTAATTTAGTCAATTCACCATAGTCTTTTCTAAATCCATGGTCTTGCGGTAAGTAAACAGAAGAAATCCACCAAGCTGTGGAAATGTCGATATCCTGAAGTGCAGAATGAGCAAAACTGTGTTTTTTAAGAGAAGTGTGATGGAGGCAGTCAGTGAAGTGGGCTTGGGTTTACATGCCTGGACTTCAAGCGTATTCATTTGTTTGTGAGGCTAAGAAGCACTCTACCTAAATCTCTGAGCTGCTTCCAAAACAAAGAATCCCACAGGTTATAACGAGAACCCCCCTCCAATGAGGAACACGGCTCGTGTGTTATTTTCTAGCTGTTGTGAAATCCTAGACTTTTATTGTGGAAAGTTTCAGCCCCATATTTGGATGTGGAATTTGGTAGTTGCAGCATGTACTCCTGTAGTGCAAAAAGAAGCCGTCCTAATTCCACATTTGTCAGCCAGAGGAGCCTTCTTTATTTTCAGGGGCGCACGTTCATCTCCATATGTTGGTGACAATACCAACACTTCTGAGAAAAGGAGCTGGAAAGGTTAGAAGTTGAACCAGCAAACTTCTGATTACTACAGCTGCAGAGGAAGGACCCTCAAAGACTGTAATCAAAGCCGACTGCACTTCTTTTAAGTGGTCCTTGAAGATGTTTCACCTTCCATCCAGAAGGCTTCCTCCAGATGAGAAAGGTGGGGGCTGGAAACATCCTCAAGAACCAAGAAACCAAGTCTGGTTACCTTTGATTCAAGCCTTTGAGGATAACTGTGACCTGGATAACTGAGAATCGACACCAACACACACCTAAGCTGTAAAAATCCAGGAATTTTCAAAGTTGGAAATTTTCCATTTGAATGAATGGTTATAGTGGAAAAAGAGACTCCTGATGAGAATAAAACAAAGACTTACAAGTATGCTGAATTCTTGGATATTGTCTTTACTATGAAAGCTAAAAATTGCAGAGCGATAAGCTCAAAACCAGCTTAAACCAGTTTCTGGGCTGTGTCTCACACAAGGTGTCCTTGCACAGGTCCTGAGAAGACTTTGTCTCCCAGAAGCACACAGCTGAAACAATAACTAGCTGCTCTTACAAGAGCTCATAAGAGGCCACATTCTGTATTTTTCCATTTCAGGAGGAATATTTGTGAGCTAAATTGGTTAAATGAGCATAATTTTGATCATTTATTACTATTAAAGTGTTTATTTTGACACTGTTTGGCATTTCTGGATTTTCCGATTTTCCAGCCAGATTTTCCACCATTGACTCCAGATTTGTTAAGTCGCAGTTTTCCACAACAAACTAACCTTCCTCCTCATTGTAAAACTTACAAAAGTGTGCAACTCTCAGTTCTTCTCATGTCAAGAGCTCCCAGCATCCATTTGAATTTCTCTGAAAAGACCTATTGTTGGCTAAAGTTTCCTGTCCCTGACTAACTGTCATCTCCAAGAGGACATAAAGTGCTGGCATAATTAACCACTTCAAATTCAATTTGAGTTTTGGTTTTGTTTAATTTTGTTTAAAAAAAAAAAATAAGACACTGCCAGGGCTCATGGAAAAGGAATTTAAAAGCCTCTGCACTTGAACATGCTTTTGTAGAGAAAACGTTCTTTCATTTTAAGGGTTTGATGCTTTCTTTGCACCTCTGCTGTTATATTCTGTCATTGGAGACATCTACAATGATTTAAAAGTAGAAATAAAAAGGCCACTCATGTTCTTCACTGCTTTGTAAGTAATGAAGGACAGAGCAGAGGTAAGCCTGGTGAGGTTATTTTCCATAGTAATGCATGATCGATGAGGGGAGCATTGAAGGAGGATGCGAGAAGAGTCCTTACCTTGTTCTAGCAACAATAAAACTCTCACAAATCTCTCCGTGCCACACTGAGAGGGTGTTTAATTCAGCCCACACATGGCAGACCTAATAATGACTCTCTTTGAATGCAATTTCCTGTCTGTGGGAAATGATTGACAGTTGTATCCCTGGTGTCAGGTGGCCAGCCACGCCCCTACTGACTGAGGCAGAAATTAGAGAATGGCGGGAGCTAAATTACACCTTAGCGGAGACCTCTGCAACGAGGACAGGAAGAAAGGCATGATGAATGAGAAAAACATCAGAACAGAAAGGTGGAGGGTGAGTTGCGTGGGTGCGCAGAGATGATTGGAGGAATTGCTCAGAAACACATTTGTAGCTCTACACGAGCAAGCGCACAGCTACTGGCAGACACAAGGAGGAACGTGGCGAGGTAATGGCTCTTCAGCACCACTGGAGTGCAGGAGGAGAGACACTTAAATGCCATTTCTGCAGTTGGAATGCTGTTTACTCCCTCACACACACACATCATCATCTTCTGTGTCGTGCTCTCAAAGCACTCAGACTGATATGCGAGCAGCAAACAGCCAGCAGAGCGGCACAATGAGTGTGTGAGAGTTCAGCAGCAGGAAGTGGACAGGAGGACTGATGAATCATTGAAAACACACAGAAAGCTGATGGACATCATCTGCTGTGGTCTCTCAAAAGAAGATGCCTTCTCACCACTTCATATGTAGTCATGAAGTTTAACTCTGGAAATGTGCTGCATTTTTATTATGGTCCAAAAATTTACTTTAGTGTCTCCAAACACCCTTTTAAGATTGTACCTGCCTTTGATTTGAGTCCAAAAAACATGTATGCTCAGGGAGTTTACTTTTTCAACATGATTGTTGTGTTTAAATCTAGAATGTGTATCACTCCTAAATGATCAGACCTCTGAATCCTGGGTCCCACCGCATGCCAAACGCAGTCAGTCATAGTCATTCTGGCCAACAAGGCGG
>JAOWBL010000123.1:0-18371 GCA_028564865.1 Zenarchopterus dispar | reverse complement strand
CACACACACACACACACACACACACACACACACACACACACACACACACACACACACACACACACACACACTTATCTACCCTGACCGCTGCAAAGCCTGTTCTCTGTGTTAATTCCAGTTCTGATATTATTATGACAAGAGAGCATGATTAGGAGAGCGTATGTTAGATTAAAGACTTGTTTTATGCCAAATTCAGCTCAATTAGCTTAGTACACTCCCTCACCTTGGCGGAGAGATGACCATAAATGCAGATATTACTGTATGTATGCAGGCTATCTCATCGCTGCTAGTATAGATTTTAATATGGCAATACCAAAGTGTTGTCTACATACTGGTGCACTATACTATATTTTCTTGAAAAAAAAAATATTGATCTGCATGTGAACTTGAGGGATAATGTTGCCTAGAGTTTAGAAAATGGTTTATAGAATAGTACAGAACATAAAAGTACAATGTGGGTTAGAGAGTAAGTAACATTTAAAAAGAAGTAGGCCTTATTTATACATGAGCAGGATGTTACATGGATGTCACTAAGGGGCACAGTGAGGAAATGTGATTATCATTTATGCATAAGTACCATTATTGTGTGAGAATAGTGTGCTAAAGAAAGTTATAACATTACTATTTCAAAGCAGGTGAAGCAGATGGAGATTTTTTTTCTTTTTTTCTGTCTTCCTCTGCAAAATGTCACACAAGTCCGCAAGTGTGTATGTGACTGAAGTAAATGTGTAGTTTACAACAACAACAACAAAAAAAAAAGAAAGTTGGATTTGGTGGAAAATAACATGTTGAGCATGATTGGCTACTTTGGGTGAATGGACAGACAACCAAAACATTACAGGTTCATGAGTGAACACTGTTTGTTTTCTGTTTATAGCCAGCTTTCGGCATGGGGTTCAATGGGGACAAAACTGCTTTGGAGTGGTCCAAAACGCAGCAAGAAATCTATAAGTGGCGAAGAGAAAACAGCTCTCCTGTAATCAAAGGGGCAACTATCCACATCAAAGTGAAGGTTATTGATTTGCTGCTATTCTGCCATGCTTTTATCTGTACTGATGCCAGTTCAACAAAATATCAAAGAAATTATTCAACTCTGCAGCAGGTTCCCGTGCACATGGAACAACATTTCTCTTCAGGAAAAGGTGTTTCGATGCAGGATTTCTTTTCTTTTTTTTTTTTTTTGACTGCCAATCAAAAAAATGATCAATAGAAAAATAAAGGGCTATAAAACTTCAGCCTGCCCCAGTTCTTAAACAGCTTATAAAAAAATGTCCCTTATAATTTTATTGCTGTACTTTCTTGCCAAGACAGTTTTTGTTGCTCCAACTCATATTTTTGTACGACAACATACCCAACTTTTTTCTTTTTTAGATTGAAACGTTCATAGTGGCTTAATGAGAATCCAAACCCCTCTCTAGAAAAAGAAGCTTTCACTTTTATTACATTTTAGTTGTTTCATAGCTATAGTCGCTCAATGTTAAACTGACTCTAAACATTTTTATATGTCTTACTCATTAGCTGGGTTTGTATCCAATTGTGAAGCTAATTTGAAGTTAATGTTGCAGAGAAATGATTTTTCATAGCAAATGTGCACCAGGCTTGTTTCTATTACCTAGTTTGAAGTGAATAAACTAGACTGCTGGGTGTTGTCAGCAGGCAGCAGTTTAGGTTATGTACATAGCCGCAACAAACAGCAAATGAGTCACGAACAGAAAAAAAGGAAGAGAGAACCAAACCAGGCATTTTTCTTCACATGTGAGACAAAAGCTGAGAGAAGTTTTCAGGAATTCTTTTCATGTTTTGTTTGATCTTTGATGTCTGCGGTTTTGCACTCTGATCTATGGCCGCAGTGCTCTGATCTGAGGCTGTATAAGAGAAACTGGACAAAACCCCCTGTGACATGTGGCTAGGTTTTCTGAAGAGTGGTTTTGAATACTCTTTTTTTTCTGGTATTGCAGGGTGCTATGTTACAAACAGGAAAAACGAGGAGGCGTGAAAGTCAGCCAGAAAACACCGCCTTAGTTAAATCACTGTGAGTTAGGTATTTTATCTTGGCTGGCTTAGTTTGTGCTAACTTATAATGCTAATTAATAATATATTACATTCATGCTGATGAAACCCAGCTGAACATCCTCATTCGAAATCTTGCTACCAAACTGACACCTGAAATGTGTGCTACCAGAGCTGAAATGAGGATCTCTACTGAGATCAGCCATCGTTCAGCCAGGGGCTAGGCCTTTAGCACTCAGTTGTAGGTTGGGCAAACCTGCCAGATTAGTTCATGAGTCAAGTGAACGCGGGTCTCATTGGACTTCCACCACTTCTTCTTTCAGCTCTAGCACTGTTTGTTTTTGATGTTGTTGGCGTGTGATCTGGTTAGTCAACTTGGGTCCTGAAGGACTTGAAGCTAAAGTCACTTCAGAGTAAGGCAAGGCAAGTTTATTTCTATAGTACATTTCAGCAACAAGGCCACTCAAGATGGCTTTATATAATGAAAACATGCAAGTAAAGAGAAGAAAAAAATAAAACTCACTGGGTAGGACCAAATGAGGTTAAACAGTCCAGGTGATTTCCTGTGGTTAGCTTTGGCCAGCAACCTTTAAATGAGAGCGATGATAGCTGCTTCAGGATACTTTGGTTAGTGTTGAAGCCCTCAGCGGTCTGTTGAAATCCCAACAAGCCATATTCTCTTCACAATAACAATGTCTACAATCTGTTGTGTATTTCTTCAGTTCAAAAGTCAAATCAAAACAGTGTAAAGCACTAAGTAGCTAAAAGGATGACAGCTAGCCACTGGCTATGCCAGCCATCAATCAGAAGACCACATCTTTAATTTGAAAACCATTTTTTGAATGAGGCTGTAAATAAATTTATTTCTGGTGAAAAATTGGACATTTTAACATTCAGGTCAATGGAGACAGACTCATGTTTGGAGGCAGTCCCCCAGTGGTCAGTACAGGAATTGCAAATAAACCAACTTCCTGTAATGCAGCCCGCTGGCATAGACCTCAACCAATCACAGTAGTGTGTCAATCCTTAGGAGGATCCCTCTCTGTTGGAGTAGCACGTTTGTTGAACCCACTTAATTAACTGTCTCAGGTTCTGTCCTCCACTTACTATCTATCCATCCATTTTCTATACCTGGTTAATCCAATGAAGGATCACAGGAGTCTGCTGGAGGCCATCATAGCTCACTACTGGTGAAACTCAGGAAATCCACAAACGAAACTAGAAAAAAAACATGCTTTTATACCATTGATTGTTACTCATGATACATATTTTATGGCCTGGTTTGATGTGGAAAATTTGATTTAATAGGACCTGTCATTGCTACTGTCACATTGACAAGAATGAATTATTACATCCCATAATTTACCCATGTAGCAGATGCGGAAGCCTCAAACATCATGCTCTGGCTGTCGTGCAGGAGAGACCATTATCTTGTCTGCAGCATGAAGCAGAGTGGAGGTGACTGAGACGTAGCTGCATGGTGTGTCTGTTTGTGATGCTGTCACTCTGATGTGCTGTGAGCCATTAGTGGAGCTATGAAACAGGGGCTCAGAGGGAGGACTCATTGATTCAATTGTAATTGTTCACCTTTAAAAACAACACACAGTTCAGTTTCAGATACCTGCCATATTGTATACACGGTTGTATATCTCCACTCTACATCAGTCTTTGTTTAGAAATCTGTGTACATTTTCACAACCTCTGCATTAATGCAATATCGAGGCAACTGACATAATGTCTGTACATTGGGCCATCTGGGTCCTAACAGCAGCACTGAATTGCCTTTTATCAGAAGCAAATTAATCCTTACTTACAGTGATGAAAACATACTTTGAGCACTACAAAAATCAACACATTTGCCATTTGCAGCCCCTGTGTTGGAGGACTGAATCTGTTTGTGGCAATAAGAGCAAGTCAGCTGCTTTAAGCAGCACTTACACAACAGGGAAAACTAACATATTTGTAAAGTTTTGAAAAGTATGCCACTAAAGGAGGATAAGTGGACGTCACAATTTAGATGACGCAAGTGGCTCACATAGCTATATAGATACTACACCTATATAAAGAAAGGAAAGAAATCAGTTTGAGCACTGAGATGTTTTACTGTTTGAGATGACAGAAACCTTCGGTTGGTAAATGCACTTGTCATGAAAGAAGTCTGAGTTCTCATTCATCTTTATCACTTGTACTGTATGTGTGTGAGATGGAGATTCTTTTCATATCTCTGTTTGCCAGCAGTAGATAATCAAAGAGAGGAAGAAATAACAGTATATAAACAGAAAAGAGAAAAGATAATTCTGTCAATATTTAATGTCTTGGAAAATGCCGATGCTGCACATGTCGCTCCAGGCTTGAAAGGTAAAAGCTTATATATATCACGTCAGGCTACAATGGGGTTAACAAAAATATTGAAGAACATGCTTGTGAAATGCTTTTGTGTAAGTGTCCTTACTTATCGAGTTTGACAGGGTTGGAAAAGTAGAATCAGTAATATCTGTTAGAAGTTAAAGAAAGTTTTTGTTAAATCTTGGCATAAAGCTCTCTGAAAAAACTCACTCTCTGTTATGATTTATTTTTTGTAACTACAGAAACCTGTGTTTTTTAAATCAGTTGTTCTTTAAGTTATTACTTTACACATCTGAAGCATTGCAACACAATGCAAACAAGGAAAGGCATCAAGGACGACGTTAGAGAAGCAACTCTTCCTGCCCACCAATCTCAGAGATAACTATAAAACCATTTCCCAACAATTTTCATTCAGAGAAATTGTTAATAATAATAGTAATGAAGAAAAAAACATGGAACTAAAATTCAGATGTTTGAGACTTTGTGTCAAATGCTGAAGTTCAGTTAAAAAAAGACTGCACAAATATAGCTGTTTGTTTGAGGTGCTGAATGTGACTTCTGCCAACTGGCTAGCTGCCTCCAGCTGGAGGATGAGAGCCAAGGCCACTAACTGGCTGCAGTCTGATCACTGGTGCAGCTCGCTGTTAAACCCGAGGCAATGCTAGAGACAATTGACTGCGGTAGCTCTGGCCGAGATCTGCCAGTACTCTGACAGTCCACATTTTGACTATGGCAGTCGTCCTCCTTTCAGATGTCATTTTGGTAGCAAGACATGAAATGAGGAGGGATAGATTTAATCAGAATAGATGTGGGGAAATGATAGAATGAGCAAAAAATGTTGAAATAGCTTGCTTTTGAGGTAATTCAGTTAAATTCTGTTCAGATCAGTTCAATTCAATTCAATTCATGTTCGTTCACTTCACTAATACTTAAGTAATCCTTGAAGGGAAATTATATAATTACATATGATCTAAGTAAGGTGGGCATGTTCCTGCTGACTCTCAGGCTCATTTGTTTTGTCCCATTTTGCACATTTTTGGATCTACCAGGGTTGGTTGGAGTCAGTATAATGAAACAGGGCAGACAACTTCTACCAGCTGCCATGCATGATGGTGAAGGTGTAATGGATTTGACTGGTTTTGCAGCCACAGGACCTGGGTACCTTGAAGTCTGTGGGTTGACTATGGACTCCTCCATATGACAAAATACTCCAGAATAAAAATGTGAGTCCATCTGCCTGACTGCTAGATCTTAGTTGAAAATATATGAAGAAACAGGTCAAAAGTCCCAGACACACCATCAAATCTACAAGAGAATGGCTGAGATAGATCGAGATGTTGCAAATGGCCCAGTGAAAGGCCAGACATCACATCAACTGAAATACCATGGGTTAGGGTTAGGGTTAGGGTTAAGGGTAAGTCCTCAGGAGAGCTGTGTCAACCACTGGCCACAAAACTAAATGACGTTAAGAAACATTGCAAAGTGACATTAGGCAAAATTCCTCCCCCATCATGTGAGAGACTGACAATGTCCCACAGAAAACAATTAGAGTAAGTCAGTGTTGCTAAAAGTGCTTCTGCAATCTAGTCAGTCATGGGCTGCACTTAGTCTTTTGCACATTGATTCTGCATTTTTGTTAAATCAATAATGACAGGAAATTAGATTTGTCATCGGTTTGGGGGACCAAACGTACTCAGTTTAGAAAAGAAAATTTACATTTGAAGCCACACTTTGACACTTTGACTTTGGTAGCTTGAAATAAAACATACATTCAAGCCAAGTAAAAAATGTCCCACTAGAGTTTTCTTGTTGCCATCATGGATAACATGACACACACCAGCTCACAGGCCACTTTAAAAAGTTCTGACCATGTAATTTTTTTTTAAATGGTAGAAGGGCTTATGAGACTGTGAAATTGAACAAATCAGTCAATAAAATTCCCAAGAGTGTACTGAACTTGACAAGCATGTGCTTCTATGTGCTGCATGGCTGGTTATTTGTGAGGCTTCTATCTAAAACGCTGCACATCTAATGAAGGTAATGCCTCGGTTACTTTACATTTGAATGAGCTCAGAAACGGGATGTTCATCATCCACTCCCAGCGGTGAACTCTCTACCCTGAATCCACAGCTGAGTTTAACCATGGGTTGCAGTGTCATAGTGGGGTCGGATGAGCAGACGGCATGGGTGGCCCTGATTGAGCGCTCTGTCACAGCACCTACAGTCACGGCCTCTGACGGACTCCTCCGGTGGTATGAATAATGTACACACTGCATCTGAGTGATGTGTGGTGTAATAATGCTGGGCAGAGCAGCGTGACCAGAAACTCCAGTGACGGCAAACGTCTTAACCACCCTGAAAGCTGACATACACACAAACAAATGCGTGCACACACACACACACATAGACATACACACACCTACCAGGAGAGAGACATATTTAGCCTACAATCTGTGATCTCTTGAGTGCCACTGTAAAAAATAAATTGTTTTGCTGTTCTCTTCCACCTGAAAGTTTTAGGTTTAGAAACTTCATTTCTCATGTGCATTGGGTCTTAAACAATGGTCATGTTTAGGGTTAAAAAACTGGTAAAACATCTATACTTAAGTGCTGGTTAGCATGGAAAAAATATTTCCACTGAATAAAAAGATAAAACAATGTTTTTAAACTCTTACCTTTTGACTTTCAGTGTAAAAATCTTCATTAATGCCATCTTCCAAACTGGAAAACCCCATTAATGTCCATTCTATAAATTTTACCATCTAAGTCATTTTTTAAAAATAATTTTATGTAAATTAGTATTAGCATGCCCCACTAAATTATATAATATCTAACTTTCATATTTAAAGAGACCATACTGTGCTATTTGTCATCCAATTTAATCTTAATCTCTGGTACATCTGGAATTGATTTGCACCAGTCGTAACTACAAAAGTCTGTAATTGTTTCAGAACAACAAAGATTTAGAATCACAAAGCGTGGCGCTTCCTGAAAATGTCTGAAAAAGTCTTTTTTGAATGCTTGAATTCCTGGAGACTTGCCATTAGGCAGAGTCCTGAACAAACACACCTCTAGACGGAAATGTTCTCAGCACTCTGAAACCTTCCAATACGTTCATGTAGGAATAATATATGTGAACAGGTTTGAGTTCGCATCTAAGATGATAATTTATCATATTAACACTGTAGGTCAGTCAGAAAATATAGAAAAGCAAAATACAATAACATTTAAGAACTTTAAGAATATTTGTCATTTAGGAGAATTTGCCTTTCAAGGCAATCTGCTGGTTGAATGTTTGTCGGATAAAAGTTGTCCTTTTGTACATCAACAAAAGATTTTTAACTTTTATACTTTTTTAAATGTGACTTTTTGAATTAATTAATATAGGATCCAGCCTTTAATAACCAGTTTATTTTATGACCTCATGCACATATAATGTTAGTTTGAATGTTGTGAATCTATTTGATAAAACTGAAAATCATTAAATGTTCAGTGCTTATACAACAGGTCATGCTTTTAATATGAATTTATCTCTATGTCACATTTTTAAATGAAAATAATAAAATTTAATGTTTTAATCTACATTCATATCATTATCAATTAATATAATTAATGGTATTAATATATATTTAGTATATTAGTATTTATTAACATTATTATTTATTATTTAACATTTTCCTTTAAGCTGCAAATACCTCTGCTAAGATTTATTATGGTTTTATTTTAAAAATATTAGAAATATCAGCTAAATATCTTAAATACTCTTTTACAAGTAAATAAGTAAAAATGCCTTTAACTGCATGTTTTGGGACATTTCCTGTTGTCTAACAAAAGCTCTAATTAAAAACAAATAACAGACCAGTGTCCATGTAAATAAAGTTTCTCTTCTGTGTATATAAACAAATATTTCTACTAAAAGAAAACTGATATGGAATCAATTCCTACAATTGCGTGAAATTTAAGGACAAATTGTAAGTTTGACACATTGTCTGTAGGTTGATAAATGAGAGTTCAGTCAGGCAAACGATCTCAGCAGTGTTTATGCCTGTTTCAATTCACTCCGTCTCAATCTTAGACTTTTATCAGGAGCACAATGGCTCTCAGATGCCTTTGAATCTCCATCTCCACTTCCATTTGGAGGCTCTGAGTCAGTGGAAGGGGTTAAGTAAAGTTCATCACATCCAATATCTCCACATAAGTGTAATAAATGGGAACTGATCTGACCCTAGATACCAAAAAGCAAGCATATTTAATTATTAATAAAGGGTTTGAAGTTGTTTGACTAAATAAAAATGAATTTTCCTTCACAAAAATGGTCACATTTAATAACTAAAACATTTTTTTGAATCCATCCATTAACTTCCTTTTTTCTGAGTTCAGACTGTTGGGGCAGCACCCTAAGCAAAGAGGTCCAGACATCTCTCTCTCTCTGGACAGTTCCTCTAGGTCTTCTCAGGGAGCACTGGGGCCACCTGAGAAATATCATCCTTCCAGCAGGGCCTTGGTCTGCCTCAGTGTCTCTTTTGCTGTTGGACATGCCAGAAACACCTAAAGATGGAGACTTCCAGGAGATGTCCTCACCAGGTGCCCACACCACAACATTTAACTCCTCTCGGTGCAGGAGTTGCAACTTTTCTCCGATTCTTGCAAAACACTCTCACATTGTCTCTAAGATAAAGTCCAGCTACCCTTTGGAGGAAACTAATTCTAGCGGCTTATATCTACGATCTCATTCTTGCGGCCACTACCCACAGGTCATGACCTTTTGGTGAGAGAATATAGATCGACTGGTAAACAGTCATAGACCGCTTTATTGCAGAAGCTGCACCCATCTGCCTGCCGATCTCTCGGTGCATTTTCCCTTCACTCAAGAACAAGACCACAAGACACTTAAACTCCTCCACATTCCACCCTTTCCAGCCTGACAACTTCAACAATCTCAGATTTAGAGGTGCTGATTCTCATCCCCGTCACCTCATACTTTGCTGTCAGTTGCCGAAGATCACGACTTAATAAAGCCAACAGGTCCACGTCCTCTACGAAAAAGCCGAGATGCAATCCTGAAGCCACCAAACCAGACCTCTCCTCTCCACTCTGCTTTATGGCTGTGCCTAGCTGGATTTTAATATTTAGTACGTCATCATTAATATTGTTTATTGCTCCTTTGCATTTCTTGCAACTGAACACAAATATAATTTTACCTTAACAAGTAAGGGAGCAGGTGTGGAAGCAGATACTGAAACTAATCTCTGTGGCAGTCAGGTCATGAACACAAGAAGTCATGGAGGGTAACAAGTACTCTGATATAGTGTTATTCGATTTCAAAATTCAGTTAAACTAATGGGCAATAACAGAGAGACAAAGCTTGTGCGTGTCCAGGCAGGAGGTACAGAGCAACGCTGCAGAAGTCACTATGACGACAAGATGCTTCATTTGTTTGAATGATGGCTCTTAGAACAAGAGCGTGAGGTTGTAGACAGATGGGGAACTGACTCTGAAACGTATCCTGGAGTGGTGACGAGGGGTGCAGGTGTACTGCGCAGCTCAAGAAACAGGCAATCTTCCTGTCACCGGTGAAACGTTTGAGGAGATGTTCAGAAAAGGTTTTTCTCTGAGAATCCACTGCAGGCAACAGTGATTGTGCCAATAAACTGTGGTATGCATCTTAATAGTTCCCATCTCCCGCTTATCGCCCGCTCTCTCCCGCTTTCATTTTCTTGGAAATGCTGTTTCTTGAGTGAACATGCATCCTCCATGGGCTTGCCCTCCTTGATTACGGCTAAGCTCTTCCCCGCTCAGTTGCCTGTCAGAGATGACTTTTTTTCTTTTTTGTTTTCCTCTCGGTTTTAACGCTGATTTCCCTCTGCATCCACCGTCAACACACTTTCTCTTGTCACTCATTGTCTTACACTTCCATCTGTCTTATTTTTCTTTCTGTCAGGGAGGATGTTTGCGACAACTCAAGGCTAATGGAAATAAAAAGGAAAGCAGGAACCAACACTATCCCCTAAGCATCCCTCGGATTGCATAAAAGAGAAAGAGCTAACATGGGAGGAGAAAAAAAGAAGTGGCGCAGATTACTCGAGAGGGAGCATCTTTTTCTGGGGTGTTGATGGGGTATCAAACAACAGCCTTGATGGCAGCACTGTGATCTTCAAAGCCTTTCCTCCTCAGCCTTCATACTCCCTTACTCCCATGATTCCACATTTTACTGAGGGTGCGTGCTGCCTGGCTGCAGGCATGAAGCGGTTGTAGCTTCAAAGTTTGGTTTGTACATTCTGTGGCTTACAACTTAACCATATCCTACATGCTGTGTTATTTTTCAAATGATATCTTATGTTTTTTAAATATTTTCAAATCGTTATGCTAAAAACAAAACAAAGGTTATAGAAATAATGGATGACATTTCTTTCTTTTGCTTTTTTAATGTTCTGTAACTTTCTCTAAGACATAACTGTTTAAAAAATACCTATATTGTGATGCTCATTACTTCTATTTTATTGGTTGTATAATATGCTTGATACTCCTCAGAGGAGACAATTTGCATCTGCAGGAAGGTCTGTGCTTCGATTTTTCTGAGTGGAGACTTGCTTTGATGGGACTTTGCTATTTTTGTGCTCCACAAATACCCTCTATGTCCTGTTTTTCGGCTTTTGAAAATCCCTCCATTTAATCCAGTTTCTGCTGTCTGCAGCAGGAGAAGCAACATTTCTCATGTAGGTGTCGCTCAATATTTATTTAATCAAGATGATATATTGTTCTTGGTCCAAATGTAAATGTTAATTACATGCATGTGGGGATAGCTTAATTCAGGATCACGGCAGAGTGACGGTATTGTTTACCCAGCGAGGTACCTAAGGGAGTCTTTTCAGGATGGTTTATGGGTCTATTTAGACACATGATTAAAGATTCACTTTCTGCTCGGGTTCATGGAGTGCAAAAATATACAATGAGCTTTATGTCTTTCTTCTGTCACCTTTGGGTGCAGAATATGAACTGCCTGAAGTATTTATAAGACTCAAATGAGACCAAAGAGGTATGAAAAATTCAGGTTCTGTGAAATTATCTGTCATGTATTTGTTCATTCATTATAGGGTGTCTGGTTTAGATGACAGGGGAACACAGTGATGCAATCAGTGGCAGTTTTGTGTTTAGATAAAAGGATAAAAGCATCTCTTGGGGTGCTTGTAGGAACCACTAATGAAAGCCGTCAACCTCTCACTCCTTCTCCTTCAACGGCAGCAGCTCCGACTGCAACTAGAGGCTTCCAACAAAAAAAAAAAAAAAGAACTTGAATGTTCACATGGAAAACTCGGATTTTACAGCCATCCAAACAGAATACATTTACTGTGTTGCATATTACATAAAATTCTGGAGTGAATAAATAAGAAACAAGCAGTGGGAATGCCAGGTCCCAAGTGAGATTTCTGTCTTGGTTTGGTTGGGGATCAGACCATCATTATTTCATAAGATCTTGTCAGTGTCAACCTCAATGCATTGTGTGTGTGTTTTGACGTCAGAATGAGTTGGCACTATGAGGGCGAAGCATGCCGCTCAGAGGAGAGCAGCAAATGTACACAGACATTTTTGACAAGTGATAGTTTGTTCACTGTCAGGATGTAGATCAATTGTGTCCCTGTTACCCGTGTGCGGTATGACGGTGGGAGGTGTAGATACGAGCTGGCATCTCGGTGTAGTTTGGACCATCTGGGCAGGATACATACAACTCAACAGTGAGTCTCTGCCTTTGCTGATGTGCTGCTATAAAGCTGTATAATGTTTCATATATTAGCATAATTAGTTGAAATCACATCAAATTTGGAAATGTCTCCAGTTTATACAGCAGAGCTGTTCATCACAACTAACTTATTTCATGTCATTATGCATTAATTATTGAAAAGCAGTAAAATTTATTCTCATATAATTTTTTTTCTGCTTTGAAATATTTGATATATATGTGTGTGTGTGTATATATATATATATATATATATATGAATGATGATGATGAACAACTGTGTGTATCAGAAACAAAAATAAAAAAAACAAAATTTAACTTTTTAGAGGTTTTGTAAATTAATTTATATACAGTCTTATGACTAATGGCATTGTCAGCAATTTTTTGCTGATGTTTTGGAACTGATGCTTTTAAAAAAGTAATTTATGTTAAGAAACATAGCAGTAGAATGGGCAGTCATAGGGGGTTAAAAAGAGGACATAATAGTCTTTGAGGGGTTTTTACCCTTTTCCTTCAGCTTATATCCAACACCCCAGGGGGTTAATCTCTGCCTAAGAAAAGTCTACCTCTGAACTGCCTGAAACTCTTCTTTTTGGGTCCAAGTTTGTTTTCCTGGACTTGGAAACATTTGCATAATCTTTGTCTAATGCCCGTTCTGAATGAGAAGCTTCTCGTTTGTTACCTTTTTTGAACACATCAGAACACACCAGATGATATTTTCCAGACTTAGTATCAGAAAACTTTGACAGCCATCTGAACTTTAATGATGCATCACAAAAACTATGTATCAAAATTATTTATCTTACCTTGTTTGAAGTGGAAAAAAGTCACGGCTTCAAGAAAAAATAAATAAATAAAAGAAGAAAAAAACCCAGCCTATTTTTTACTAAAACAAAATGGGAGAAAGGAACAAACAAAAATAATCTTCCCCACATATGAAATAAAAAAGCAGAACAGTCCTGGGAATTTTTTTTTTTAATGTTTTGTTCAATCTTTGATGTTGGTGGTTCTTTGCTGTGATGTGTGGTCAAGATGCTCTCACTGATGAGTTCTGCACTTAGTCGCGGTACTTCATCTATCCTGATGAGAGCCATTTGCTGTTGGAGTCCTTGTTGAACCTGCTTCATTAACCATCTCAGTTCTAGTCAGATTTGTGATCCCAGGCATATAACTACTGGCAGCCACTACCTAACTCCATATATTTGTAAAAAAAAAAGAGAACAAAGTTGGTGGCACTGAGTTGGTGCTTTTACTCAAGAGAAAGCTTTTTTTATGGCCTAGTTTGATGCAGTAAATTTGATATAATAAAACCTGTCATTGCTATCGTCACACTGTCAAGAATGAATTATTACTGTACATCTGATCATTTACGCATGCAGAGCATGTGGATACATCAAGCATTGTCCTCTGGCTGTCACGCAAGAAAGACGACTATCATGTGTGTTGTGTTCAACAGAAAACAGATCACAAATGAGGAGTAGCTGCATGTGCGTCCAAAACAATGGAGAAGAGACAAATGGCTTTTTGAGGTGGTGGTGCACCTCCTGATGACGATCTGCCAAACCTGCCCAAACCATAATCTCTTGCTAAATCTAACCATTTTGATGCTTAAACTAAACTATCACCTACAATTTGCCATTTGGGTGTAATGCAATGCAACTGGATGTCTTTAGGAAGGTGGGATCCCGCTTTTCAAAACAGATCACTGCATTGTATGAAGATCATTAATGAAACTAGCTTCAGCAGACATTCATTATAATCCTGCACCAAATTCTCAATCACCAATTCTAACTGTGGGATAAAATACAAAGATGCTCCAGAATAAGAGGATCCTCCAGATGTTCTGTTTAACCCCAGGAGACACCCACAGACCACACATCCTAACTACCATCATCATGCTGACATTCCCTGTAAAATGACTTGAAATCACAGAATTGCAAGGATTTGGAATAAGATCCCACCCTGGAACTGATATCTTGCCCCTGTTGCCTCAAGTTTGTGGTCTTTACACATCCTTCACTGAATAACTGAATTTGTCTCTACTATTGTAAAACAAGACTGTCTGAACTTGTTCAGACAATTTGTTTTTAATTTCCATTATGGATAGAGTAGGTGACATAAATAAAGCATGACAGAAGAGAGCAAATTAGAGGAAACTTCATTCTCGGGGGGACAACGCTTTAAAGCAAAACCAGAAAATAATATGGTATGGTTTTGACCTTTATGATTAATATATTAACAGTCAACTAGCTGACATAAATGCTTCTCTGTTTCTGCAGAGGGCCTTTCACAGAGCATGCATAACAGTTTTCTGCTGATTTACAGCCAGTATCTAAAAACATTCACATTTATGTGGTTGATTTTTCTACATCTTTTTTTTCATATTAGTATTTGTTGTGACAAAATTGTAATATTCATATTTTTTAAAACCAATACCAGTGGACTTTCAGTTTGCAAAAACTATGAAAACAGAAAATGATGGTTTCAATTTACTAACGAAGTAACTTAACTTAAAATTTAGGCGCTGCAAAGCAAGCAGCAGTAACGACACGGTGAGCCAGGAGGTTCTACCAACACGAAGGAAAGATGTCGTTCTGTGTTTTTTTCAAATAGCTGTGGACCACACAGCATTTTTTGGAGTGGCTGAAGGTTTTTGTCATTTCCCTTGATGACTGAGCTGTGCTCAGCTTGGGACAAAACCGTTATTGTTTGGTGTTACAAGTCAACGACATGGAGCCATTTCATTTTTCATTCAGACTTTTCCCACATTGAATGGGTAAAAAAACACTGGTATTAAAAATTAAAATCGATATTTTCTACACCTGAACAACAAAAGTGACACTGACCTTGTTACTGTTGTGGAGTTTGGCCTTTTCTTCTTTTGCCTCTCTCTCTTTTTCCTCTCCTGACTTCATACAGCAGAGGACAAACACCTTTAAAATTAAAGTCAGGGAACGCGACTGCAGTTGTGGGACAAGTGCAACAGTATGCTTTACTGACCACTGATCACAATGAGGATTTATTTATTTATTTAAGAGTCAAAGGGACATTGTATATTATTATATAATAAGATATATCAACTTTAGTTAGAGATTAAAATGACAATTTTAATCACTTTTGAGTTTGACTGAAATATGTTTATAGCAAAATCTGAGTTAATTCTAACATTTAGGGCAATCGGCAGGCATCAAAATAAATTGCTTTATAGGTCTGTGACAAGACTCATAGATGTAATTCAAATTAAGTGAAAGTGCTGATGGAAATGACAGAAAACGGATGTAATTTTGACTTTGTAAGAGTAAAAACTTTGTATAAACAAAAACTGTGTGTCCTGACATCTCCTTCTGGTCGCTCCCATCTTCCTACAAGTCTGTGCATGTCGACTACTAAAGCTACCGTACACAGATGTAAAAGGAGGAGGGTTCATGGCCTCTGCTTAACAGTGGCCTATTTCATCATAAATATTAAACCAGTTTTATGGAAACATAGTCCATTCATTATTCAAATTGTATGGATTTATAGCAAGATGGCAGCAGAGATACTTGATCAGACAGTGTTATTGTAGGAACCCTGTTCACGTTATCACTTCAGTGGAATGACATTTTTGTGTCTCATCACAGGCTTAAAATATCTACTTATTCAGGTGTATACTATAAACACATACCTGTATTTAGTTCTAACACTAAACTGCTTCGAATCATGTCATTTTGGTCCTGAATAAAGGTTTATACTCCTTATATAATACAGGCTTGATTTAAGTGCTGACTATTCCTTTAGGGGGATATAGTAGCAAACTATTATTGTTTATTATCTCTTGACTTTTGTTTTAGGTTTGTTGGTTTTCATTTTCATATGTTCTGTGTCCTAGCATGTTTAGTTTTATCTTGTAATCAGATTTGCCTCGGCTCCCCAGGTTTACTTTCTGTTTTTTTTTTTTTTTTTTTTTTAAATAAAAGCTTGTTGTTTTATACACCTTTGTTTTCATTCATTCCTGTAAGCTTTTCTGTTCTAAACCTTGTCTTCTGATTGTCGTGACCTTTTGTTTATGATCACTTACCCCCAGTATTTATTTCTTTTGTTGACTGGAAGATCCCTCTCCTTGTTTTCCTCTTGTCAGTCCAGCAGTCTTTTCTGTTTTGCCCTATTTTTTTCTTACTCTTGGATTTTTGGAGTACCTACCATAGCAGTGCTTGTTTCCCCTCTATGTTTTGTAAATGTTTATTTTAACTCCTGTCCACCATGTATCTACATTCAGGTCCTCCACTTTAAAACCTGACAGTTTTATTGACATAAAGCCGTTCTAATTTAAAAATAATTGGTCATTATGTTTTTCATTTGCATCGGCGTATCTTCATTTCATTTAACATATTTTTTACTCACTGGCAAAGACTCAACGGAGACTGTACATCATTCATTAGTACTAATTGGACGAAAAGGATTGAGATATAATCTATGTCCTCCATTAGTGGGAATGAACATCCATTGGTGTGTGAAAAAAAAGGCATAAAAGCGACTTGATTTGCTACAATATAATGACACCTTGTTCTCATATCACCTTTAGGATTGTGTAAATGTTCCATTACAATTTTTTTTTTCTGTCCTCACCAGGCGGACATCTGGCACCTATTTGAGCATTTATCTTTTCCTAGCTGCAGCAGAAATTGTCGGTGTCTGCTGTTGTTTACCATTTAACAGCTTTCACCACCACTTTATCATCCTTGGCCATTATCGCGGCGCTCACCGGAACATGCCGTCATTTTCCACACTTGCTCCAAACTCAGGAGAAATGATTCATTCAGCGTTCACTTCTCTCTGTGACTCAGTCCTCTCCATCCAGCCCTCTTCCTGCCGTCCTTCACTGAAAGGACAGTTTGTTTGTGAATGTACTCACAAGGTCTTCTCGGCTTTTTCTTTTCCAAACAGAATTGCGATCCAGTCCCACGTGTGATGACATGCAGCAAGTGTTGCGTGCATCTTAAGCAGAATGTTTTCCCCTTTGGGTAGTATATCTGAAGTAATCAAACCGTTTCTCTGAGCAGACCTTGAATGGGTGGCAAAAGGGACTGTAAAAAGAAGGAAGGTATGTTAATTCAGGTCTCACAGTTTCACAGCAGACGAGTGCCACCTGAATATTTTAGACTCTCTTCTATCATTAGCTCTTCATTAATGCAGTAAGATCCATCTGAGATTAATTTAATGAAAACAAAGTATGTTCTCCTTTTCTTTTGTCCTTTTTTTTGCCATTTTAATCAGCACCAGTCAGTGTACCAGCAATGATTTTAGACATTTGATTTGCTGTTGAGGCTAACAGTTTTGACATTTTTAAAGCCTCTTCATCTTAACGCTGGTCTCAGCTGTGGTATCACAGAGCTTTTTGAAGAATCACTGTGTCAGTTTTCTAATTTGAGTCGGGTTTTTGTCTCATCTACTGATGCTCCTCCACTGTCCAAGTTTCATCCCACTTTCTCCATTTACACTGGTTTGTCTTGGAGCATGTAAAAGGATTGTTGCAACATTTAAAACAATTATAGTCAGTAAGAGGAAAATAAATGTCACCTTGTTTAAGCAACACAATAGCTCTCACACTAGATTTACACCTGTCACAATAACCCACTCAGGTTCTCATTTTATGTCCCGCTGTTTTGTGACACAGGCAAACACATCAGCATTGCATTTTTTATTTCTGCAGTAAAGTTTGTGAGAACTCAAGGTCTCCTGTGTGCTCAGTGTCTCCTCCCCGTTCTGCTGCTGGTGCTTCTTAGTGAAAATCTAAGTTATGCAGTCGGAGCACCTCACCCTGTCGGCTGCAGATATTTTAACTTATTGTCAGCCTTTTAATGGACAATAAATTCCACACTGTCACCCAGATTCCTCACTATTGGCATCTCCAAAGCTCCATCATCAAATGAGAAGTGACAAGTCTGGCAGAGCGGTGAGTGCTGAAAGTTGGGTGGAGAGTAAAATGTCACACCAGAGCCTGTTAAAAACCTTTTCTTGCTGTTTTAATGAGATTCATTCTATAAAATGGGCCTCAGTGGAGAGCTGGATCCATTAAAGCTCTCTCTCTGTTGACATGGGCTCTCTGCTCTCTTTATTTTGTCAGATGTTCATTATTAGTACAAACGTTCTCTGCACAGCTGCACAAAAATTATACAAAAAATCCCCATATTTTATGGATATTTTAAAGGGCAAAGTTTTAAGTGGCATTGTTTGACAGTTTAATCTCTCTCTTTCTCTCTCTCTTTTTCTGTACATATATATGTATGTGTGCGCGTAAATA
>JAOWBL010000122.1:0-18374 GCA_028564865.1 Zenarchopterus dispar | reverse complement strand
TGTGTGTGTGTGTGTGTGTGTGTGTGTATGTATATATATATATATATATATATATATATATATATATATATATATATGCATGTATACACAAGCACACACACATACACACACACTCAGATAATATATATTAGCATCAATACACCTGATTACAATTAATGACAATCATCATCTTGTCACCCATGCTTACACAACTCTGTAAATGATACAGTCATTTGTATTGTGGTGTGATGACACAGAGAACCATCTAAAACATGACAATGGCCTTCAAGGTCTGGACTTGAATACCACTGTTGTAGCTCTTTGAGTAGTTTCCTTTACTGAGGCCCAAGGAATTTAGACATGTGGAAAGGACCTAGGTACAATACAACCAGCAGTTAAGATATTTGGAGCTCTTTTTTTTGTGACCATTGTAAGATTTATTTGCTGATTTGACTCTTGATAGGCAGCCTGGATCACTTTTCGTGTTTGAGTCTGTCTTCTGGTGCATGGTTTCTTACAACATTTAATCTGACACAGAGCATTTGGGCACTCAAAAGAATGGCACAAAAAAAGATATTGTTTTGTGAAAAAGTATTAGGCAGGTACAATCTCAGATTAATAAAAACTGAAGATTTCTCCTTACTCTGTACATCTCAGACTTCCAATACAACCCTACGGATACTCTTCAAGACAGTGTTCAGACAAGTTAGAGTTTAGATTCGAGTTTCATTCAGACACAGCCTGCTACTGGAGATGCTTTCTACGCACAGCCATGACATGACTACAATGACTTTGAAGAGACTTATTTACTTACAGTTAATGCAACAAGATTTAAGAGGGTCAGTTGCAGACAGGTGCTACTAATCATCAGCCTTTAATGATTTGTTTATCAAGATGTGTGCAAACCTCTATAAAAGCATCTTGACAGTCTGTTGATCTTGAATATTTCTGTCTGTGTTAATACAATGCCAAGACAGAAAGAAAAAAGTTTCTTCTGTCTACAAGGAACATGGTATCAGAATCCCAACTCACAAAACTGAATCTGAAAAAACCATTTGACTTTTGGAACATGGTCCTGTGAGCAGGTGAGACCAAAGAGACCAAAGTACACCACCATGTGTTGTAAAAACAAAAATTCCTCATGACCACTGCCACTCACAGTGATAGGTGGGTGATGATTTGTGGTTGTTTAGGAGACTTTTCCACCAAAACATTTCCAGTTCCAGTTCAAAACTAGGGCCAAACTGGTGCTATGTTGAGCCAATTGTGCTGAGATAAATACAGGAACTGGTCACATCAGGGGCGAGGGGCAGGACAACTTTACCAACCAAAACACTGAGATGCCCATTTTAAAAGTTACACCGGGGTCAAGCTATTAAAAAAGAAAACAATGAATAAGAATTCATAAAAAAAATGGATACTAAAACCAAGCACCGGTGGTCTCTGAAGAGGACTGTACTTTGACACAAAAATAGTAGAGGTGTTACAAGGGAGAGGTTTAGGAAGGGATCAGTGGAAGTCAAAGAGAACTAAACACACAAAAAACATACTTTTCAAAGTAAGACAGGAAGTAAAGCAACAAAAGAATCTAACACACAGGAACACAATCAATGGGTCCTACTCAAACCCTGGGAATAAATAAATGAATGAAAATAAAATATCTGCAAATACAAAAGCAATCTTACTTGTGAATTACCACTTAAACATTTGAAAGCGCAGTATTACTGAACTCTGTCCTGCAGGAATTGTCTCTCACATCAGAAGTTTCAAACTCAATTAAAATATTATGTTCACACTTTCATTATTAAACATTGTTGGATGTTTCAGTATCACATGCTGCAGTTAATGAATCTCACTTAAAACAGCAAGGATAAATCCTATTTGTATCTGCTTTCAAAAATGCCAGTCAGCATTCGAAAATAATCTGTGTTAATGAGCACTCCACTATATAAAGCTGCATTCACAATAGCTATTTTAATTTGAATTTAATAGCAGTGTTGGCATCTTCATTATTAAACAATTTGGGATGCTTTAATGTCACCTGCAGGCATTAATGGATCCCACTCAAAACAGCAGGTATAAATCCTGTTTTAGCAGCGTTCATAAATATTCATCAACATTTGGAAACGCTGGTCAGCACAGAAAAAAAACAACTACTATAACCTTTTTAAAGGCAGACTTGCAATATTAAGATCCTGGTTGGAAAGAAAACACTGTCATCTGTATCTTTTGTGAACTGTTTTCTCCTACAGAGATTCAGAATACAATAAAGAGCAGCTCAACAACCGATGAGACTCAGAAATGTAATGACATGTCCCTGGGTGTGTGGAACCAAACTAGTTCTTTAAAAAGGATCAAAAGCACAATCAGCTCATTCAGGAAATGACTACTTCAAGATTGGTTCCAAAGATATATCCACAAGTTACTGTTTTTAGCAGAAAACAACAACAACATAGGATTAGAAGAGGGGGTACTAACTTTTACACATGACTATATAAAACACTGAATTCGAAAAGAGGAATTTTATCCACAAGGGGCTTTATTAACATACTGATAATGGGTTTTAGCACTCACTGCCATGTGATGATGAAAGAAGACAGCTAGTCCTTTTGGAAGTCTGTTACAGACATAAACCCAAGTTATCCACCTTTCCTAAGGGGAATTTAAGTGAATGCTCAGTCATGTTGCAGCTAAACAGTTGAACTTTAGAGGTTTATCCACATGAAATATGATATGGCTTTCTCTCACTCTTTTTTCTCTGTCTTTTTGTTCCCTATGTCTCTCTGTCAGTGTAATGTGTCTCCCTCTGGCTGTAAGCTCCAGGTGAGACAGGTGACTGCCACTTTTTTTGCAGCTCATTTCATATTACATGGGGTGTCCAGACAGAGTGATGGCACTTATCTCCATGGAAACATGGATTGTCAGCATAAATGGCTCTAGCACACACACACACACACATTCTTGCACATGTTCTTGATTGTCCAGACCTCTGTACGTAGCATCTGCATGCAAACTATATCCTTGCAAACCATAACAAGCATACACAAGTGTGCTCACACATGCACATAGATGTGCTACTTAATAATTTGGTTCAGCCACTGTCCTGCTGTGCCCCGTGGTTCAGTGCGTGGAACAAAGCGTCATTAATCAAACTGAGGGATGTGTGTGCAATGTTTCTAAATTTTATGGGTAGTTTAGTCCCATATAATTGCTGCATACTAGTAGATGTATAAAACTTGGATGTTTGGATGGATGGCGATACTTTCATTCAAGCTACAACATATTTTTTATTGCATTTCATTGCATGCATCTGTGTTTCACCATGTATTTTGGTAAATGCTGTAAGATCTATCTCGACATAGACCCGGTTTTAAATCACTACCCCCTTTTCCAAAACTCTTTGGCTCTTCACTAAAGGTTTATGTTTCCGTTCCTGCTTAGACTCCAGTTTCATGATCATTTTTGTTTCCAGTTTGGCTTTTACAATTAATTTCCTTTGCCCTATCTCTCTCTATACCATTTCCCAGTGGGAGTATTTTTCCCTCATCTTTCAATTTCATTCATTCCCCTAACATGGATTATCTATTAGATGTGGCTTTTCAGGTCTCCTATCCTCAGTAATGGGAGATGGGAGAGTCAGATTGTGTGGCATCACATGTTGTGGCCAGTTATCCATAGATCCAAGCAGAAATCAGCGTGCCAAGCCCAACCTATATCTCCCCAGCATCGTCATCACTGTTGACATGAGTGCACCAGTTGCCCTTTGCAATATCAATGGTTCCTTTTGTTTGCCAGAAGATGGTCATCTCACCAGAGAAGATTTTTGAGTTTTTTTTCTCTTGCAGAAAATTCAGCTGCCTATTAAAAAAAAGAGATATAATTTTTTAACAATGTCTTATATATGCCAGTGTTCCGTTGATGGCTTTATCAACATATTTGATCCACAAAAAATTACCCTGGAGTCATTTGAAATATCTAATTTGGTTTTTTAATCACATCAGGTAAAATTACACAATCCAATAAATTGTATAATTAAGGGTGTGGACTTTTGAATGGCAGCTGGCTTAGCCAAGGGCTACTTTTTCTTGCTTTTGTGTTTTAGAACTTAGTGCTGTATTGACTTATGAGCATAGTTTGTTTTTACCTGTGGATAAATAGAGCATAATAGAGCATAATCATTCATATTTTAAGAGACTGCATTTTATTGTCTTTTTAATTTTACTAAGCGGCTGAATAGCTGTGGGTTGGCCTCAAAGAGTATGTGGACAAAGCTTAACTGAGAGTAGGCAGTTTGTGCTAACCAAGCATCAGCTAAATATCGTTTCTGAAATAACATTTGAAATGGGAGATTCTTCCAAATCTTTGCTGGTAGTTCAGAAGCTGGATCAGTTCAGGGACCTGGGCGCTATGGCAGAGCCTTTCAGGATCCTTTCAAGTACAAGTCTACTGGAGTATCTTAGGCTGTGGCTCTGGTTGCAGCGGCCCCTGAAAGCAGCGAAAAGATGAGGGATCCTGGCGGAGCTCTGCTAGTTCTTCTTTCAGCTTTGTAAGAACTTGTTTTGGATGTCGTTTTGGTAGTCACATTTGAAGAAGAGGATGTTTGGATGGATTTGATAAGAACAAAAGCAAGGTAATATAACTTAGCATCAAAGGTCAGTTTAAGTTAAGTCATCCAAGCTAAAACAAGTAATTCTTATTGACAGGAGGAACCTGCCAAGCATCAACAATTTAACTTCTGCATTGAATCCCATGCAGAACTACAATTTGTTGCAGTTCCTCAACTGACCACTAGAGGCTGGCTCCAAAAGCGAGTCAATCTCCATTGACTCCCATGTTAAAATGTCCAACTTTAGAGTAGAAATTAATACATTTACACCCTGGTTCACAAAACCAGTGGTGGCAATTGTTTGATTTCTCATCCCTGACAACTCTGAGAGGGGTACATTTTTTGTACCACATCAAGAATAATGCTTCATCCATTGCTTTTTACAGTCTGCAGCTCCAGCCTTCTTATTAAGTCCTGTTCGTTCCACCCATTTGCAGCATGGTGTCCCACAGTATGAGGAGAAATAGGCTGTATAGCCACTTGTCAGAAAACCTGTAGGTGGTGTCAGGGGGTTGGTCCAGTGGTACACAATCTATGACCTCAGCACCGTAAAATGATCAAAAATTCTAATATTGATAGCAACAGAGACACATTCCAACAGCGAAGGCCTTGTAAAACCACCCCAGTTTCCTGCAAATAGAAAGCAGCCTAAAGTGATTAAAAATTTCTTACTAAGACTGAATTATGTTGGAAATAAATCAGGAGAACAAAGGCACATTATAACAGTCAGTAGTAACCTCACATTTTCAAACTGGCAGAGTACATGAAACCAGTTACAATCCTTTACAATTAAATAAAATGAGTGCACACTGGTATCAGTCTATGCATTGTATGTGAGTGTGTTCAAGAGCGTAAACTATGTATTCTCTGTCCTTAAGTGAAGCTCAAAAGAAATATTTTGATCAAGCTTCAAACGCCTTAGATCTCCATATTCCCTACTAATAAAGGCTTTTAAATCAGACAGAATTGTATGAGAAGCGGAATGGATTTCAACTTTTATTGTATGTTTCCTTGCTGAGCTTTCAACCTTGATTAGGCCAGCATGAGATTCTGTTTATTTTGTTTCCCTGTGTGAAAAGAGATGAAATGGAGGCAGATGCCAAGTGAGGAAGTGAGAGTACTTCTTAATGTTATTCTGTTTGAAGTGAATTAAAGAATGTCTCTTCATCATTTTTTTTCAATCAAATATTTAAGTCGAATAAGGCTGTGAAGGTATTAATTAAAATGGTGACTTGCAAGCAAAGACTTCTTTTGTTCTTCCCTTTATTTCATTGTCTGTGATTAGAAATGCTCTCTTTTACTTCAAAAACAGGGAATTTTTTTTTCTATTACAGAAACTGAGCTGATTTTAGAAATGCTGACTTATTGATGTGTTTTCTACAGATCAATTATATATCATTTTTAAAATGCATCAATATGCTGGTTCATATTTCAGCAGGTCTGAGGCCAGCTAGTCACATTAATGAGGACAAACTTTGTTCGAAATCATCAGGACCATGAGTAAGACCCACATAGTCATCATTGCTCTTTCCACACTGAACCTACAGGATTCTACAAGCCAGCAGGATATGAATACCTTACGAGATGGTTTTCATTGCCACAGTCCCAGAGTAGATTTAAAGCGGTTCCACTGCTGTTTTTTTTTTTTTTTTTTTTTTTCCAGTTCTTTATTGTCAATATAAGCATCTGCCATAAGGGCATAGGAAGAAAAACAAAAAAACTGCCCCTTTTTTCTTTTTCAGTCCTCAAAAGCATCACATTTCCTTCTGAACTTACTCCTCTCTGAATACAAACAGTAGTTAATACTTGTGTAGATTTATGTGACTTACTGTTGTAATATACAGTACTAATCAGCATTCCAGTCACTGCTATAAACCCTGTTTCAGTGCTAATAAAGCCTTTACATTATAAAGGCAGGCTTTGGTGGCTTTGCAGACACTGACTTAAATATATATTGGACATGTAATGATTGTAAGAAATGGCCAATAACAGTGAAAATGCACATTTTCCTAAATACCTTTAAACAACTATACAAATATCATAAGATAGCTTTAATTTGGATAGCATTACCATGCTAGTGGCAATGCTAGGAGGACTATGTTCCTAGAATATTTGGCATGATAATCTCAATATTCAAAGCCAAAATTATTAGTGTGAACATGATTTGGAACATATTGCAAAAACACCCCCTCTAGTAATAAGTCTAATAGTCCATGAATCTTCAAGCAAAAAATATCTGCCAATGGGATTTTTTAAAAAATGTCGACAGAATTCCTAGAACCAGCAAAACAGTCTAAAATAGTCTTTTAAATTTCTGGAAATAAGTCATTTTGCTTCCGTAGAAATGAGTTTTTGCAGTGCATAGTCTTGTCAGAAGTACTCTTTGACCTTCTCCTTCCCATGTCTAGGTGTTCTACCTGTCCTACTATTGTAAAGGTCTTTTATACGTATAGTGATGGCCACACTGACATATGATCACTGTTGACTATTCAAGTTTGTGCCTTCATTGCAGCTATTAGCGATTATTTTCTCAAATGATCCTCAGGTGTGTGGCGTTAATGTAATTATTTTATTGTTTCCAGTCATATTGGACCCCACATGTCTTGAGCTCTACATAATGTGTTTTACATTCAAAATTTTTATCTCTGACAGAACAGTCAACGAGAGTAAACAGACTGGACCCATAGTACTTTTACAGCCCTCAAACAAGCCACATCTTGACATTTATAAAACCACATGCTGTAATACTAGTGCATACTGATATAACCAAAATGAAGGATGTGTATGTAGTTTGTGAGCAACTGTAAAATCTACAGTATCTCAAAAGAATGTGGATGGTTTGCAGCTTTCTATTTTTAATTTCTTGTGTGCAAATATAATTTCTATTGTGCACTCCCCAGTTTACTTTGAATACTACATGTCATAATGCAGCCACGTGTCGATGTTGAGCCTCCTCTGTATGTCTTCTGAAGTACCGTTTGATCATGCAGGTATCTGTGAGAGCTGTGTCTTTTGAATCACCTCCGGGAAATCATTACTGTGGTTAATGTCTAAGAGACACAATAGTTCTTCTCCCAAGTGCAGTGGTTATTTTTTTCTTATCTGTTTACTTTTTTTTCTTTTTAACAGTCTTAAATTTATTTGATGTTTGGCTCTGTTTACTGTTTGGTTAAGTTCAGACACTGACTTAAATGTACACTTTTGATTTTGCTATATCTCAGTCTTCTTAAGACTGTCATTAAGACTCCAATGAAGACGACACCAGCTGTGGACATTCAGCTGTAAGGTCTGATGACATCTACAGGACTAACCTAAATGTGGTCTGGCCAAGCATCTATATGAACTAGGCTTTGAACAACAATAATGTGCTCTCTAGCTTTGTGCGAACTGAAATACTGGCTGCAACACAGCTGGTGACAAATTAGTGTTTTAACTGTGCAAATCTTGCAGAAATATCTTTGAATGTTAAATTAAATTCTCAGAATTATTATTCAAAGTCCTAATCTCTCACTGCATTGGTTATTTTACCCAGAAAATATTATTTCCATTTTGGTTGCTTTAAGAGGAACAGGGAGGTGAATATAACCACATTTTCATTTCAGAGTGTTCTGTGGTAAATACAACTATAACTTTCAGTTACAACATTTGCATATTGTTACCATGAAGTATGAAGAACTCAGACAGCTTATGAAATTAGTTTTTGAATAAACACTCTGTGCTGCACCATAATTAGCTTTCCTTCTCTATCAACAGCCCTTCTCTGTCTACCCTCGACAAGCACACAAAAGGATACACACAAATATACATCACTGATTCACTCATGCATCACAATAAAAAACAACAGTCTAACAGATCTATCAGAGTCTTAAAGGGAGGGAATGGGGGTATTTGTAATCTCTTATCAGCCACTAATTACAGCGGTAAAAAGACCCAGGAGAAGTGTTGCTGGTTTGTGCTGGTTTAGACGTCTGTTGGCTTGACAGCAGGGTTAATTAACAGCCTTCCGCTAAGATTAAGATGGGACAAAAACTAAATAGATCAAGATTCACATGCACACCTACTCGAGCACATAAGCGCTCTAAATAGCATTTTCACTTACAGCTTAAATTAACATAATTGCACCATTCCATCTATTTCGAAGGAAAATTTTTGACCAACTCAAAGCTGTCCGCCTCAGACCAACGCATTCATTTTTTTCATCTGTATTACTTATTGATACAGGCAGATTCACGTGGAGAAACATTTTGTAGATGGCTGGAATATGGTTCATGAAAGAAAGCGTAGAAAGTAGATGGTATTAAGAGGCAGCGTGGCTGCAAGCCCTTGAGCACTTTTACGTAAGCACATACAATGCTCCTATCCATCTTCCCTCTATGCAATGTTAAAGAGTGAATGTAGGTCTAAAAGATTTGTATAAAACTCGCTCGAATATGTCCTCATTTCCAGAGCGCCCAGTGGTGGGTGCATTCATTCAAACATGAACACTTTCACCAGCTGTCCTAATGTAACTCTTTTAGAAGACTCTGAACAGAGAGACTCTATGAATAAAAGAAAACACCATCTCCTTCTCCAAGGAACCCAGCTCACCCACCCACCCACCCACCCCCCTCTGCTATGTTTGGATCCTCAAGGCTGACACATAGTGACCTGGAGATGTGCTGCTGGTGTGATATTTTGAATTTTAGGACACAAAAGGGTCTGAGAGAGTGGGAAAAACTGTCTAAGATGGTCAAAAAGAGGTGTGCTTTTTTTCTTCCGTTTTTAATGTTGTAAAATTGCTCAGGGAGATTGCAGAGGGAGTAAGTGGTAAAAGAAAACTATATCACATATGAAAAAATTTAGCACTGACATTCTTATACTATGGACAGAGGGGGCTGCACTCTGATAGTTTCCCATCACTGCACTCTACTAATATGATTTTATCGTGAAAAAGAGTGTTAGACAACTCTAAAAGAATTGCTTCAAATGGTGGCAAGCAAATTTAGTTCACCTTACATAAATCACTTAACTTTGTTGGTTTACAATTAAACAAATAAAACTTGGGCATTTATGTTGAATGGACTTAAGCGATTTGCTTGTTACTCGATAAAGCTATTCATTCAAAGTTCTCTTTTCAGAGAAGAAAGAAGCAGATGAGCAGATTCCTGTTATTATGATTAAAACTGAATAGGATAGCTTTTGAGATGTGTTTATTTTCAACATTTACGGGTTCCTCGTATGCAATATTTAAAACTGGTTACATTCCAATGTTTTAGATAAATCTAAAAGTAAATCTATTTTAAAGATATCACAATGAGGCATAACATTATAACTACTGAGAGGTATTGTCAGCACATTGCAATTGTATCCTGGAAAATGTGAGATTAACGTGAATACAGCCTAGCATTCACGTTAATCTTATTATGCCACTTGCCACCTACCTTAAAGTTTTTGCAGACCAGCCACAACCCCAAACACGGCAACATCTTTCCCCATAGTAGCCACCTCCCCCAGCAATAGACCCCTACATATACTTTTTCCTTTTTCTTTAGGAAGTACTCAAAGATCACCACAAAAAGTCAGAGGTGTTGATTTAGAGTCCAGACTTTCCAGTTACCAGGCTGATGGGACGTGGTAGCATCCCAGTCCTTAACCCACAGGGCCCAAAGGATCTATTTTTTGACCATGATTAGTCGGAGCTGCTGTTTTGAGAGAAGAATAACGACGTATTCGGTGCTGAAAAGGTGTTTGTAATGTTATGACGGATTGGTGTATTGAGCATTGTTGCTATAGTTACCATTAAAAAATATTAAGAAAATATATGCAGTGATTTGAAAAAGGTGCTAACTGTGAAAGGCTCTTGTCACCCCGTGCATTGAGAGAAGAGAGCACCTGCCCTGAACAGAAGCCTCGGCAGCCATTGTGGAAACTGTTCAGGGAGCTGAATCTTGTCCTGATCCACCTGAGGCTGCAGCTGGGTCAGTCAAAAGAAAAAGGTGCCAGTTCTGCCCCTGGAAGAAGGACTGCAAGACAAAAGCTGTGTGCTGTACATGTGAGAAATACATCCGCAAAGCCCATTCTCAAATTCACACATACTATCCTACATGTGCTTAGGTAGAGTTGATGTTGAAAATTGTTCACAAAGTCAAACATTTTGTTCTTTTGCTGTGTTATGAGAGAAGTATTTTTATAATTCACTTCCTAAAAATATAAAAGAATAAACTGTTGACAAAAAAAATTTCAGATTGGTGACTTTTTTTTACCTTTCAATATAACTAATTCGGAAGTAATTACTTCATATTTATATAATACTATAATACAATTTTACTGTGTAAAAGAAAAGTGTTATGACAGTTGGTTTGTGGTAAAAAAAAAAACAAGTGTAATAATGGTCACAGGTGATCATCTTTTTGTATTGAGTAAAAAAAAAAAACATGATAAAAAATGAATTAAATTGAGTTGAATTAATAAATAACAGGTTGTTTCATCATGCAAAACAGATTTTGGATTTAAAATTCAATTAAGCTGCTTTATTTTGGGGCTATGGTAGCGTGGGTCATTTTTGACCTGTAGGACAAGGGGAGTAAACAGAATGTTAAGATCACACAAGGGTTAAACATTGACTCCAGATTAAAAAAACAGCAAGTCCTGTAAACTGAAGAGCTCCATTATCAGCCAACATTTAAAGCTGTGTGGTGTGAAGCTGCTTTAAGAGGTGTACCTGTTGCAAAACTGCTGTATCCTCCCATTTTGTTCACATTACTGCATTGGCCCAGATTGTCTTTATCGTCAATCAAATATGCAAGGTTGTGATTGACTCAGCTGTTCTTTTAACTCAAGAAGCAGCTCACACATATGAATCCCTTTAAAAAAAAAAAAGAAAAGAAAAAGGAAAAAAACAACAAATGAAGGGCCAGCAAACTAGGCTAAATCAGAGCCATTCACCGAAGACTCTTGAACAGATGAGGCCTTGATCGAGACTGGAGAGGTCTCCCTGTGCACATAAATTGCAAAGGCATTCTCTTACTCTCCCGATTCATCTGCTGTGTGTGCTGTGGTGTATGTGTGATGCATAATGCAGAGCTGGGGGAGGGTTTTGTGTAAAAGGGAAGCAGTTCTTGGTCCCATTAGAATGAATAGTTGCAGTGGCATGGCTGTTAAGAGTTCCCTACATTAGCACCCCAGAGAGTCATGCCTCAGTGGCAGCACTGTGCTCAAAGAGGAACCTGGAGTTAGAAATGGGAAAGGGAGGGGAATAAAGTGAGTTGTTTGACCTCAATGCAGGGTTAAAAAAAGCTTATGGAATATGCAGGAAAGGAAGGGTGATTAAATGTCTTTCCCACTGGACGACCTCACAATCTCTGCACAAATCTCAGCTTGCTTCTCTGACCTGTCTGTGTGGATGAAGGATTGCCACCTTCAACTTAACCCCTATAAGACTGAAGTCCTGGTTATCCCTGCCTATCATTTGATCTGTCTCGATATCAGTATAAATATTGACTCTACTACTGTCGGTCCCACAAAGGTTACAAAGAACCTGGGTGTCATGTTTAATAAACAGTTACATTTCTTTGACCATGTTGCCTCGGTGAACTCATAAAGGCTTATATCCCTTTGAGAGCACTGCGTCCTTCACAAGAACACAGACTGGCCTTGCCCTCTCTTCAGACAAGGAGATCTCAGTCCAGTTCTCTCACATGGTTCCTCAATGCTGGAACAACTTACCAGTGGCCACAAGGACAGAGTTGTCCCTCTCTACGTTCAAGAATCTCTTGAAAACTTTCCTCTTTTAAGAACACCTTTTGTCTACTAGAAAGAGGGCTCTCAATCTTGATCTACACTCTTTCCTCAACTTCCATAACTACACTTGAATGTCATCTTAGCTGGCCTTATTTCAATCTTGACTTAACTGCACTTACTTTGTGATCTACTATGTTGCTATAGGTTAATTGTATTCCTCTGTTGTGAGTCACTTTGGATAAAAGTGTCTGCTAAATGTAATGTAATATGAAGGAGGATGTGTTTGAAAGTTACAGAGACACAAGGGATGGTGTTGTCGCTGGGGGAGATGATGCGGCTTCTGCGTATGTCAATTTGGACCCAAGACTCAAATCCAAGCAGGCTGCAAGAAGAGTAAAGGGAGGGAGTGATGGCATTAGATAGTTTAAACAAGGCATGCCCTGTTTCAGCTCATAGAAATGCAAGAAGATATGTGGAATTAACATTTCATGAGGGTATCACAATGAAGATGGCAAATAATCCCCTCATCATCTGTGTCAGAGGCTTTCTTCTGGGCCAGCTAAAGCAATGTTTGTGTTCAGATTAGTGTTTGTGAAGTACTATGTACTCAGGATCTTGTAGTGCTCTGTCTGACCAGAGAATTTGTTATTCCCCTCTGCAATAATTTTTCATTTGTGCTCTCTTAAAAAAACCCTATCTTATTTCACACTGCTGTTCAGCATCCTTATGATCCCTGTTTGCTTATCTGCTGTTACAAAGAATACTATTTTTCTTCATGCCGCAGGGCCTCCCATACCATTTAGCCCTTAAGAAAGCTAAACGAAAAAGCCCTGCGCCCTATTTGTCATTAATTGGGACGCTGCAACCATAGATTACTGAACATGACAGTGACTTTTCCGGAGAAATCTATCTGCCATGACCTCTCTGCCACGATTATAGCAAGGTCAGAGAACGCACAGAGAAACCAATCAATCCACTATTGAGTGCGTGAGCAGCCTGTGTCTGATGCAGAGGGACAGAAAGAGGGTAAGTGAGAAAGACAGATTGTATGGAAAGATGTGGTGGAATGGGTGGTATTGTAAGCGGAATTGTTCAGGAAAAGGAAAGGTACAACAGATGAGAACCAAAAAGGGGAAGAAATTGAGAAATTGGTAGGAAAGCAAAGGGATAAAATGTAGGGAGACATTCAGTTGCAAGGCAGGAATGAAATATTGAAAAAAAAGTGAAAATGGAGGAAAGAGACGAAGGCCCTGAAGGTGGTAGCAATCTTGCAAGTGACAGCAATATCAGTCTACAGCAATGCCAAAGGCGTAAACATACAAACTGACACCCATGGATGACTGTTGTGTTTAAAATGTGGTCAGTCTGAGAATAATATTCTGCAGCCACAGGCACAAACACATATTGCCCTGAGAAGTGTTGCATAACACTTTACATAGAAAAAGATGTATAGAGGACATGTACAGTCATGTGAAAAGAAACAATAGGGTTTCCAAACTTCAGTTCTGAGGTTTCATATGTCATGAGATGAATAAGTATAAATAATACTTACAATAAATGCTTCTAATAAATAAGTCTTATGGTCTGTTACCAGCTCTTGAAATTAGATAAATTCAACCTTAGATTAACAATAACACAAAACATATTGGAACATGCCACTGTGAACAACAGCTAAGACAAAACTGTGAAAAAAACATACATTCTTGCTTCTAAGTATTAAGAAAGTAAGTTACAGGCTGCTGCTGATCATCAACCTTAATGAATTGATCATTAGCAATGGCCAATTTCAGGAAGGATGTCATAAGCAAATTTCCAGTATCAGAGAGCTTGGTCTCAGTTGCAGGTCATGGGTCTTTTAACAGGATCATGACCAAAGAAACAAAAACTAGAATATCCAAGAATGGCTAAAAGCATAACATCAAGCTATTCTGAAGTGGCCTCCTTTGAGCCCTCATCTAAATCCTATTGAAAATTTGTGGAACTAGTTGAAACAGTCTGGAGAAGGAACCCTTTAAACCTGAGACAGCTGGAGCACTTTTCTTATGAAGAGTGGACCAAAATAATTGTGTAAAGGTGCTGAAGTGTCATTGAAAGTTAGAGGAACCATTTGATTGAAGTAATTTCCTCAAGGAATGTGCAACACCCCCAACCCCCCTCCCCACCGGCCTCCCCACCCCCACCAAAAAACACACACACACACTCAGTTGAGGGTCAAGTCATTTGTTTATTTGATTTTTTCTTTTAAGAATTCTGCTGAACCACAATTCAAAAGCAATGCTCAGATTTTCCTTCATCACTTCTCAGTAATGTTCTTTTTATTACTTTTGTCAGTTTCACCTTATTTTAGTGACCATTGTGGGCTTTTCTTTCATTAATAGGAAAGTACCAATAATTTATCAAAGGAAACACCAAAAAAAAATTAGCTGAACTATTTAAGTATACACAATCATTGTACATTCATTGACTGACATTTGCCAAAGGTGCCACGGATAGCAAAGACCAAACAAAGGACATAGAATGACTTGTATTCTTGGTTTTACAGCTAGGAGGGAGAATGAGTAAGACATTATTATACATCTTGGCCAAGCAGAGAGGCGGAGATGGGGAAGATGTTTTGAGCAGGTCAGGGTGTTTAGGAATAGAGATGGAAATGTACTGACAGGTGCCAGAGGTGTGATGAAAGATGGAAAGAGTACTTTGATGAGTTTATGAATGACAAAAATGAACAAGTAGAAGAGGTGACCATTACGGAGGAAGGAGGAAGCAAGGAATAGCAAAGTTGAAGAACAGGCTGTAGAGTGGAAAGACAGTTGCTCCTAGTGACACAATTGTGGAGGTATAGAAGTGCCTAGAAGAAGTGGCAGTAGAGCTTTTGACTAGGACATTTAACAACATCTTATAGAGTGAAAGGATGTCTGAGGAATAGAGAAAAAGTGTGCTGGTGCAGATTTTTTAAGATCAAGGGCATCCTGCAGAGTTGTGGCAACTACAGAGGTATAAAGTTGATGAGCTATACAATGAAAATATGGAAAGGAGTTGTGGAAGCCAGACTGAGGGAAGAAGTGAGCATTTTAAAAAGCAGTTTGGTTACATGCTAAAAAAGAGTACAACTGATGCAATATTTGCTTTAAGGATGTTAATGGAGAAGTGCAGAGAAGGTCAGAGGTGTTTCTGTAGACCCTGAGAAATCATATGAAACAGTGACAAGAGAGTAGCTTCAGCATTGTGTGAGGAAGTCTGGAGTAGAAAAAAATATTTGTGAGAGTCATGAAGGACATGTATGAGAGCTGAAAGACATGTAAGATAGGGATGAGGTGTGCTGTAGGTGTGACAGGAGAGTTAAAGGTGAAAGTGGGACTGCATCAAGGATCCACTCTGAGCCCCTTCTTGTTTGCTATGGTGATGATGGCTGACAGATAAGGTTAGACAGAAAACTCTGTGGACTATGATGCTTGGAAATGACATTGTGGTCTGTATTGAAAGCAGGGAGCAGGTGAGGGAAAATATAAAGAGGTATACCCTTGAAAGGAGAAGAATGAAGGTTTGCCCGAGTGAGACGGAAAACATGTGCCAACCCAAGTGGAACTGTGGGGTCACAGGTAACAGAGAAGAAGAAGGTGGAAGAATTTAAGTACTTAGGATCAACAGTCCAGAGCAACCAAGAGTTTAGTAAACGTAAAGAAATGTGTGCAAGCAGGTTGGAATAGGTAGAAAAAGGTGCCAGAGGTGATGTGTGATAGAAGAGTATCAGCAAGAATGAAAGCAAAGGTGTACAAGACGGTGGTGAGAACTGCAATGGTATGTGATTTAGAGACCATGGCACTGAGGAAAAGACAGGAGGAGTTGAAAGTAGCAGAACTTAAATTGTTGACATTCTCTTTAAGAGTGATTGGAATGGGTAGGGTCAGGAATGAGTACACCAGAGGGACAGCACAGCTGTTTTGGAAAGAAAGTCTAAGAAGCTGGACTGAGATTGTTTCAACATGTACAGAAGAGGGATAGGGGATGTATCAGCAGAAGGATGATGACTTTAGAACTCTCAGGAAGGAGACCTAAATGAAGACCAAAAAGGAGACTTGTGGATGTAATGACGGAGAATATAAATTTAGTTGATGTGACAGAAGAGAAGCCAGAGAATTGGACTAGGTGGAGGGGGATGATTTACTGTGGTGACGGACCCCTAAAGGGAACAGCTGAAATGAAAAAAAGAAGTTTGGAAATAAGAATGTGTATTTTTATAGTTAGAGAACATTTTCTTTACTCTTAGTTGTTACGAGTGCAATGTAGTGCTTGTGGGTATTTCATTTCTTTTTAAAAAAAAAAAAACAGGTTGAGAGTAGCATGCATCATCATTATGTGCATAAATCAGTGTCTCTACACGATTTGGTCTAGTCCAATGTGTGAATATATGAAAAGCAAGTGGCCATGTATTACTTGCACTACAACAGATAGAAAGCCGCATGTTAAACACGTGCATAATAAGAACCCTCACCTTCATCTGTGCACAAACATTTTATGTTTGAATTCGATTTCTTTTTTCCTGCTGCTTTTACTACCCCTTTTCTTCTGGCCCCTTTGTCTTTTGAAAGGTTGAGCTGTGAGTGTGTGTGATGGGTTCTTTGGACTACACCTTCTTTAGGGATACCTGGCTTGACCATGACTTGTTATCGAGACTGGAACTATAAAAGAAGAAACATGATCAGTTCATTTTTCACTCTCTCCACTGTCTCTGCAGGCCAAGAAAAATACAGCTGATTTATTTGTCCAAAAATGTTAACAAATGCGACGACTCAATTACCAGAGTTTATTAGTTTCAGAAATGTTATTGTGCCTATTTTTCCTTATTTTCTGTTATTTCTGTAATATATAAATCTCCTGTTTGATTTTCATGGCTGCATGAATCAGATTCCTTGGACACAGCCTCTTCAATGTCACCAGGAACACTACTTATGGCATCACATGCAAACAAAACAAACAAAAAAAAGACCCCTTTATGTTTTCGAGTACCACCAACTGAAGACACCTATTATTGATGGTTTCAAGGTTTTCCTGATAGAAATAATGATGGTGTGATAAATTTCATTGTTTTATACCATAATTAGGGATGCCTTTATATTTATGTTTCAGATGTTAATGACAACCTTTCCCAACCTTTTAAGCACTCTATCTCTCACCCTCCAGGAATTTACTTACAGACCTGGTTGATGTTTGGTTGCTGGTGTTCTGGGTTATGGAAATAAGTGGAATCAAATTTGACTGTTTGGTTGTATGTTTGTAATTTTGCTGTGTGATTTTCTGTTAATGCAGCATGATAATCTGGGCATTTGATGTTCCTCCACCACATTATGATTAGTTTTATGTGTTACGCTGTTACTCCATTGTGGGATCACAAAAACTAAAGGGTTTTGCACAATCATTACTTTGATGTTAGCTTTGATTCTCATGATTCTTTTGTGTAATTTGTTTATAGCTGTTTAGTTTGGCTGGTGTTTTCTTCCCACAGAGGTTTTCCCCTGGGATGCATGTAAATAGTCAAAGGGAGTCTTTGACTCACTCATTGCCAACTGAGGACCAAGATGGCTTTCCAGAGGACCAGTGCAGCAGATTGTTTGTTTTCACACTTGGCCTGCATTTGTGGGGACATTGTTGTTTAGCATACTTCGTTGCTGCAAGTAAATAGTTTATTTGTAATCCCAGAATAACTTGACTATTGTTTTTTCTTTTCACATGGAAATGAATATACGCTTTGAATTTTCGTCAACTAATTTCTCTGATGTTGTTTTTTTTTTTTTTTTTTTTTTGGATTTCCAAAAACAATGTGGAGACCTTTAACCTCCAATGGCCTTTCAGAGACAAAAAAGAACAGTTTTTACCTGCCTTTGGAATTCAGGAATTTTGTTCTCAGGAATGATTAAGAGCGTTTCAGTGAGTAAAACGCTTGTAACACAGATGTGTCTGTATATGTACATACACACACACACACACACAACCACACCCACATATATATATATATATATATATATATATATATATATATATATATATATATATATATATATATATATATATA
>JAOWBL010000121.1:0-18375 GCA_028564865.1 Zenarchopterus dispar | reverse complement strand
ACAGTAAATTCAAACATAAATTAAAAATCAGTGATGTCAATATAACACATTTATGTTTCAAAACGAGTTCAGACTTTGCACAGTGTTACTAATCTCCTGCTTTATCCCAGTCGGGGACTATATGACTTTTATAGGATGAGCCTCATTTATTGCGCAATGTACCATTCAGGATGAAGGCAAGTGCCCGAGAAATCATGTAAGTCACTTCCAAGGAATCCATCTCAAATATATGGCAGATTTTAATTTCACTATGAACTGCTTAATCATAATTCAGCCATCTTCTGAGGAATTAATACAATGCGTTGCAATAGTCCATTTCTAGAAAAAGACATTATCTCAACTCTCAGAGACGTTTAATCGAGAATTGGGGAAACAAAACGTCTTCATTTAAAGTTTTAAATCTGTTTTGTGTCAGCTATATCGTAGAGCGTTTGAATGAGCTTGCTATGTCATGTTAATAGGGACATTTAACAAAAGCAGCCATCTGGTGTCAGAAGAATAACATGTACTTTCCTCTTGAATCTGCAACAACAGATGCATCTTATAATGAGCACGAGGGGCTGCAGCCTGTCCCAGCTGTCGCTCGGTCAGAGGTGAGTCACACCCTGGCCAGGTCAACCAAAGGCAGAATTTGACCAGTTTCATAATTTAAAATAAATAACTCAATAGTTGTGTTATAAATAGATTGCAGCGTTGGGTGGACACACAAAAGCTACTCTCTATTCCACTGACACATTTTTTTATTCTTTTACAGTCATTGTTTGATACTGAACGCTAAGGAAAGAGATAAGAATTTGTACCTTTTGACAAAACAGAGACACCGAGATGGAAAGGATGTGGAGCAGGTTAGGGCGATTAAGGGTAGAGATGGAAATGTGCATATAAATGAGGAAAGTGTGAGAGCAAAATGGAAAGAGCACTTTGAAGAAATGCTGACTAAAAAAAAGAGTGAAAGGTGTAGAATCTGTTAACCATCCATCCATTTTCTATCAATCCTGTACAGGGTTATGGGGCTCTGCTGGAGCGTATTCCAGCTCGTTACAGGTGAAAGACAGGTCTATCGGTTAACCAAACGGTGCTAAATAGTACCTTATAGGGTTAAAGTGAGAGTAGCTTTGAAAGGAAAGAAGACTGGAAAGACAGTTGTCTGATGATAAGAAAGTGGAGGTATGGGAGTGCTTACAAGACATGGGAGTGGAATATGTAACAACTTCTTGGAGGTTTAACACATCCCTGAAGAAAGGAAGAAAAATGTACTAATGCCAGTTTTCATGTACAAGGGTGATGTTCAGAGCTGCACTAACTATAGCTGTAGAAAGCTAATGAGCCACACGATTAAGATCTGGAAAGAGTAGCAGATGCTCGGTTGAGAAAAGTGATTACAGTTTTTGAGCATCAGTATGGTTTCATGCCAAGAGAGAGCACTACAGGCGCAGTGTTTGCTTTGAAAATGTTGATGGGAAGGTAGAGAGGTCAAAAAGAGTTCCAGTGCCTTTGAGGATGTATAGAAAACGTACAATAGTGCTGAAGGGGAAACTGTGGCAGAAAAATATGTTAGGTTCACAAAGCATTCAAAAACTGTTTTGATCTCGATCATTTGATTTTACACCCATGACAACTCTGACGGGGGTGATTTTTTTTTTGTACACTATAAGAATTTATAAAAAAAAGCACTAAATATATTTCTATTGACAGACTGAATGACGTACTGATTGAATTTTCTTTTGATATTGCTCAGTAAATTATTATTATATATTATTTCTTTTGTTAATTTTAAACTATTCATGTAATCAGTGTGAATTTTTCTTTCTTTGATTAAAGGGTACCAACTCATTTGTCCACACATGTGCATCTCGAGACTCCCTCGCTTTTCTAATCTTACCCTTTGTTCATCAATATAAGTTATTAATCCTTAATCCTTATATTAAATACTTTGACTGGTATGTTTCTAATTTATTATATCTAATTAACTTCCATAAAATTATTATTTTCATCCTAAATAACAAAAAATTGAAATAATTATGTACTATAGTAAACTGGGACCAACCTCAGCAGCAGCGTTCTCTTCCTGTCTCTTTCTTCCTGGTCTTCACTGAGTAGTTTCTGCTTCATTATGGAAAGAGATTCTCCACAGTTAATACTTACAGCCATGACGACTTATTTCCCTCCTGAAAATGAGTTTATCCATGAGGTCTCTGTTGACCGTGATACAAAACAGCAGTGATGACTTGTAACCGTATAAACTGTCAGACTGAAGACACCTGGGATGTTAATTACAGGACACACTTTAGTTTAACATGTCACCATGGCAACATTATTTTACATCTGTTCTAGATGTACCAGCGCATTTGTCCAGGACAGTTCTATTAGTTTTTTTAATGTGGTGTTGAACCATTTTTTAAAAAGATATTGCTCTTATTAGTCAGTTTTCAGTAAATTATGCTTTCATCAGTTTCAAGTTATTTCATTATCATAATAATCGTGATCATTGTAGGGTTTTATTTTATTATTGGAAGGATACCAACACATTCATCCACCTGTGTTTAAGAGACAAATTCACCTGATCCAAAATGTCTGGGTTCTGCTTTATATTACAAAATTTGAAACAATTTAAAACATAGTTTTTATCTAAAAACATATATCAGGGGTCTGTGTCACAAAGCTGTTATGACATTAACTTGACAGTCAAACATACATAAAAGTTTAATAAAAGCTGTCAGGTGGGTGTTCTACTGAGGTCGAGAGCTTCTCTGCTGGATTGTTTTGTCTGTAAATACAGCCATCAAAATTCTAGTGACATCCCCACCTGTCTGTATCCCTTATATGCTTAAAAATAAATCTAGGATATCAATAAAATAGACTGCAATGATAAGCTGTGATTTATGTTTTTGTGGCACGATTAAGTCAAAATCATTGGACTACACTGTCACGCTGTGACGTCTGTCCCCAGGTATCATGCGAATGATTGACAGGTGTCCATCATTCCTGTTATTGGCCCCTTTTATTTATTTATTTCATTGTTTTGGGGTGTGAGAATTTGTGTTGCTGTAACATCTTTAGTTGTTTTCTTACTTTCAAAATTTAATTCAACCTTTTTTTAAACACTCTAGTATCATCATTGTTAATGATAATAATTATTAACACTCATCTTTTAGTTTTAAGTTTGTGCCTTTGGACTTCCACATGAAATCACTGGTTCCCACTTGTTTTTATCATTTAAAAAGACATTACCAAGCTGAGTCCAACTGTGTCACGATCTGAGATGAAGATTACCATTCATGCCTTCATTTTGTCTCATCTTGAAAATTGTAATTCCATATTCACGTTTAAGTTAAAAAATTACTGGAACATCTTCAGGTTGTCCAGAACGCTGTTGCAAGGCTAACGACAAAATCTTCCAAGTATTCACACGTCCCTCCTTTACTACGCCAGCTGCACTGGCTCTCCACTCACTACAGAGTACATCTTAAAATTCTGGTTTTAACGTATAGAGCTCTGAGCGATCAAGAGCCAGTGTATATGAGAGACCTTTTGCAGCAGATCCCTGAGATCATGACCTGCTAGTTGCAAAGAAAACACAACTAAAAACTAAAGGTGACAGAGTTTTGCAGCAGTGGCTCCATCCCTCTGGAACCACAGGGATCGGTTGACTGTAATTTTTTTAAAAAGCAGCTAAAAACATATCTTTTAAAACTTGCGTTTGCTTAACTCTTATCTGTTTTTATGTTTTATCCTGTGTTTTATTGCGAAGCACTCTGATTTTTATCTTGAAAGGTGCCATATAAATAAAGTATTACTATTATCGTGTCTGTAGCCTGTTTAGCTTGTGACGTGTAAAAGATTGCAGAACGTTCATGGATCATTTACTGGGTTAGGAATCTCTCCATCACAGTTTGGATAACTAGGGGCCCTCAAACAGCCTCTTACTTAAGACCCCCACAAAGCTAGAAACGGCACTGGGTCAGAGATGTGCTTAAAATAAGCTGACAGAGCAAAAGAGACTGCATCTCATAGCCTTGCAAGGGCAAATCTCAAATGCAGCACTAAGGTTGTAAAAAAACAAACAAAAAACTGGAACTTGAAGGACCAGAGTGCCACAATGGGTCATCAAGGTGGCACAAAACATTATTTGGATCCAACTGCTAACAGAGTGTACAAAACCCACTGTCACAACAGGGCCTCCAACATTGTCCAGGATTTAACATCTTTAAACTTCCCCCTTGAGACAGGAGATACAGGTCATTATCAGATTAGATCATGGGCTGTGGCCCCCACCATGCAGTCTGGCTCCGGGGTTTGAGTGTTCCCTCACTGGTTCTTCTGTGCCCAATAATGTTTTACATGTTATTATTTTAACCTTTGATTGTGTTTCATCATTGACAGAGATCATGGTCGATCTGAGGTGGGGTGGGGTGGGTGGGACTGGGGTTGTTTTTACTGTTAAAGCACTTTGTGCTGCATTTTGTTGTATGAAAAGTGCTATACAAATAAAGTTTAATTGATTACACTAGAACATAACAGGAAAACATAAAGGCTGTCCACATACTCAACACACACACACACACAACTATCAGTTGTACTGTACACAACTTCTGTGCAATAACTGAGTATTATTAACATGAACTGTGTTTTTTGATACTTTTTTTATACTCACATTTTTTCACTAAAGTTTCTTTTTTTTATCATTGTTTTTCTTTTTGCATGTTTACACTGCAGCATTTACACTATTATGTTTTGCGCATCAGAGTACCCCAAGTAATTTGTGTTTGAATCTTGAATTTAAAAGCCATGCTCAGAGCTGATAAGTCCTTTAAGTATTGATAGTTATTTTACATATATCCCTTGCAGAATTCATAGCAAACTTGGTGATATTGGTGGACAAAAGCGCAGATTTCAATTGAAAAACTATTTGCTGTGTGCCACGTCAGTTTTATTAACTTTTTACAAGGTTTCACTTTTGCCTCAGTTTATATTTTGTGATAAGCACTATATGTTCTCATAAAATGATATGCTGCAATAGCAGAAAGGGTTCCTGTCCCTTTAAACCACAGGGAAGCCATTTAATGCTGTAAATGGCTGTAATTTAAACTGTCACTGCAATTCAGTACTTCTGTCTGTGCATTAAATCGTAGCATTCAGCCTGCCTTTGTTGTTCCCGACAACAAATGAAGGATGGAGCAGAGGGTCCATATTTTACATGACAAGAGTGCTTGAAGGCATCTTTTGTGTGTGTGTTTTTGATACATTTCGTAGCATTCCAGGAAGCTGAAAAAGGTCAAAGAAAGGGCTGATAAATTTGAGGTAAGCATTAAAAGGGTCTGCATATTGATCTGACTTTAGTGGGAAAAGAATAATCTGATAAGTCAGCACAGTGAGAAATAAACAAAAGAAAACTAAAATTCACAAACAACAAAGGAAATATGAACTGTTAATGTTAAAGTGACAGGAAGCTCTTCTCCTGATGCAGCACAAAATATTTTATGAAGAGTTCTCATTTGTCACAATATATAAATCAAAACTAAACGGAAACCTTTTTAAAATGTATAAAAACTGACACGGTGCTCATCTTCGCAGCATACAGCAAAGTCTAAATAAGCTGCAGACAAGCTTTTCATTATGAACACATGCTGGCAGTTGATTAATTAGACATTTTGGCTCATCTCCATTAACACCCCCTTATCTCCGTCTTCCCATTGTGGCGGTTTCAGAGGCGACTACATTTATTTGGCAAGAGTCCTATTTGACAGTAAGGAGGAAAATAATGAAAACTCTGCTGCTTGAAAATCCTGCTTCGTCTGAACCACAAAGTCAAACATATTTCCTTCAGAAGTTAAAGCACGACCATGTAAGCAGAGTACAGTAATTTCAGATTTTCATTTCAGAAGTTAATCTAAGGGTTGTATATGTCACACACTTACAATAAATAATGTAGCAAATGTAACTAATTGTACATATATGCGCGTACCTGTTAAAGTGTTTTTTTCATTTGGAGTTCCAGTCAACATTGCTGTAAACAAAGGTTGAATTTTAAACACCAGCATAGTTGCCGGGGTCTTGTATCATATCATTTAATCTGGATGTGTGGTCACGTGTCTCATATGTACTCTTAACTTGTTGTAAACTGTTTATAAAATAAGAGAAGCGACACAGTTTCAAGTTTTTCTTCTCTTACGTGATGCCACTATGGCCATAAACTGCAAACATGTGAACATTTGTCTCCATTCAATGGCTAAAGTTTGTCTTTCAACCTTAAATCAGAAAAAGTTGGGGCGACATGAAAAATTCAAATTAGAAGAATAAATAGTAACAATAATAATAACTGAGGGGAAAACATAAAAAGTGATATTTTTTGGCTTTCAAGTATAGAAGGAAAGCTACCTGTTTGTACCTGTTATGTTTGTATCTTGTGTTCTGCAGCTGGTATTATGACCAAGAGGAACAGCATATGGAAGAAAATAAAATAAATAAATAAATAAATAAAGGAATTGTAACAGTGAGTCACATCAGTCTGTGAGACTCAAAAGGCCACCATCCAAAAGAGTGCCTATTCAGTGGCCAAGCTAGCAACTATAATTCAGCAAACATCTTCAGTGCTGAAGTAGATTTCTTAAAAAAGCCAAAACTGAACTGTGGCCAAGGAATTGCTGGCATTTGTTGTTGAGGGTTGGGGGGTCGGCAGACTAAACTAACATAAAGAACTAACACCAATTAAATACATTTATTTTGTCTCCCCTATAGGACAAAGATATGTCAAAGTTAGTTTATCATTAGTCCGGTTTTAAGCAATAAACATATTAGCAGCTCAGTTGAGTATGTTATAGTTTTGGGAGTAGTTAAGAGCATTTCAGCTGGAACACATCATTTCATGTAGTTAGACTTTTCTAAAGTATTTAAGCTTCCTGCAGTGCCAGAGAAGGGTGTCAGCAGTGGGTGACCCCCCCACCCCCAAAATCTAACAGTGCTGACATTGCCGCAGACGTTCATCAATCATTGTGACGTCCCCGTCAGTTGGTTTTACATGTCGTGGCTCTCTTTGGTGTTCACTTAAAGTTTTGTAACCATGCAGAACTTTAAGTCCACAAAAGAGCTTTGTAAGATACCGAACACACATAATTCACCCTTTCTGAAGCAGCTGCGACCTTTAAAAACACACAGTGAGTGTGTTTTGTTCTCATTAAAGCAAAGTTCTAAAAAGCACCAAAATAGTAGGATTCTGGTTCTGGTTAGTGATTTGGTGTCAACTGATGTTTGGCTAGCTCAGAGTTGGGCATGAAGTGTTAGTGGATAAAGTTGTGGTTCATGTTTCATTTCACTATGAATACCTGAAATGTGTTTGTCCTTTGCATTTGTGAGCACTCAAACATCTACCGTTTTGGGTTTCAAATTATGTGCTGCCAAATCTCGACTGAACACCCGATATCAACTCCAGAACTTTTATTTCTCTTTAACTAATGGGGAAGAGGACTCCACCTGGCCAATTAATTTTTTTCAGACAATTTTTATACTTTGAGCCCCTGAAAATGGAGGAACTATGCTTAAAATGGTTGTAAGAAACCATAATAAAATATGTACAGCCGTTGTATCATATGAACCATTTTATAAATACTAATAGAGTGTAAAATCTAAAAAACACAGGTCATAAGATACCTTTTTTTCCCCTTTGTTCACACACCTTGGACATAGGAGAAGCAAAAAGTACTTGGAAAAATACTAAGATGTCATGAAACATCGTCCTGTTTCATGAACAGGACGTCATCCAGGGATTCAGAAAACATAGTTACCAACGTAACTGTTATGTGTGTATGCAGAATACAACACAGAAGTGTAACATGGACTATGTCTCCAACCATTATGTGCTTCCTGCTGCTTTGGTTTAAGACATTTGCCATTCCTGTTGATTCATACGAGTTCTGACATGCATTGTCAGCATTATTTGGATAACTGCTGAAAAAAACTTACACTGGTGCTAATGAAGTTTCTTTATGAAACTGCTGCCTTTTAAGAACACACATGGAAAGTCAAATTTAATCATAAAAACACATTTAAAAAATGAATTTGAGTTCATAAGAGATTTTAGAGTTTCTGCATATCACATGTGCAAGTCATCTCAGCTATCCCCAACTCATAACTTATAAATCAACTGTATATAGTTGCCCGTCATTGAGATCAAGCTCAAAAAAAAAGCTCTTGATGGTATCCGCGAACTTAATGTAGAACATGCAAACTGAAGATTAATGTTCCTTTGTGTAATATCCTTTTCTGACCTTTGCATGGGACTGATCCCTCATCATGAAATTAAAACTGCTCATCCTTCATCTTTTATTCTCTGGACTTTAGGGAGAGGTTAAGGCGGTTTTAAAAGGCTCTTGCAGAGTAATTTTAGAATACAAGTGTATATATTGGTATTGATATCATGTAGATTGTAGATTTACGAGGCTCGTGCTGGATGGATGATAAATGTCCCCTCCACTTCTATCACCCACTCAAGGATAAATAAAGTGACTGATTCAAATGTCTCTGCATCTCTCCCAAAAAGTGGGCCTACGAGATCGATGATATTGGTGTCTGCGTCGCCGCTTTCCCCGAATCAAAGCAGTGATCAAAAGCCATTAAGTCCTTTCCTGCAGTTTCATTCGAAACGCACACTGCTGCTAACTAAGCCAAAGATTAAATGTCCTTTGAGTAAGAAGGGGGGGGAAAAAGGATTCACTTGGATCAGAAATGTGGGCTATAACTCTCATTACTCCTTTTGGTTTGAAGTTTAACGATGTCTGTCAGTATCACTGCTTTATGTATGGAAAGACACAGGAAAGTCAGAAGCAGCGTGGGTGAGACTGCAGGCTCTATTTTTCATCAAGGTCGGATCCCAAAAGAGTTCCTGCCATCCCTCTCGCGCTCGTATGCAGAAATCCTGTCTGCTCTACTTAAGTCTGAACCCGCTTCCTCGCCCTGACCCCGAGTTTCCACAAGCACAGTTTATTGAATAAAACTGTCCTTGGTTTCTTGCCTTTCAATCAAAACAATCAATGTGAAAGCTTCAGATTTGTTGCAAACGTTCAAATCGCAAGAAGCACAAGAGATTCTAAGTTGAACTGGGAAAACATAAAGCAGGTAATTTAAAATAAAAAAAAAACTGCAAAAGAAAAAAAATAGAGCTTCTACTTTTTTGAACCAAACAACAGAAATGTCCTCAAAGTGTGTCCAAAATAAATAAATAAAGAACAGCAGAAAACTGGACACTGACAGGAGGAAAAGCTGAAAGTAGACACTCAATTTTGTATACGTCCAGAATCAAACAAATGCTGCATCTAAAGTTCAAAGATCTATGACATGGAGCAGTTTAATGAAACATCAATTTCACTCTAAATCTCACTGGACTAACTTCTCACTTGGGACAGTTCATTGCAGGTCACATGACAAACACATAGAGTTAAAAAGTTATAAAACATTTATTTTACACAAAACAGAAATGGGGCAATTTATGAAAATCACAAAGAGATTTTTGGCACGTGTGGATGTGCTCCTGAGACGGTCAAAAGTTAATAGATTCTGACGTGAGCGACCTCCTCCTGTCCCTCCCTCTCTCTCTCCTTACGCCTTACGCTGTCGCTTTCCCGTAACACGTGATGAAGCTTCATCAACACCTCTGGAGCTGCATCGTCGCTTCTGGACCGAGATCTTCTCTGCGTTTCTGTGAATCAACATAATCAGAGATGACCTATAATTGTTATTCATGTATTTTAAGTTTTAGCACCTCTAGATGAACAATTTTTGAATTGTCAAAACGAAAAGGAAAAAATGTAGCAAAAGTAACCTAAACAAATGCATTTTTTCTGATTTTAATGATGAGACATCCTTCCCCTTTGCTGCACTTTTATGCACTAATTATTGTTATATTAATTGTGCCTTCTGCACACAAAAAATGATAAAGTACCTACCAACAAAGGTTATCTGCTATTGGGCCAAGAGGACTGTCAAAGTTATTAGTGGAGTCAAGAGAATCATATAGTTTAAACACTTCTAAGACTGAATTATTTTCTGATCAGGCATCTTTGCTCATGATTACTTTAAGCAGCACCAACTAAGTGGATAAATTTTAGCAAGTGCTCCAATGTTATTATGATGCACATGACAAATGGAAAATGAAAATAGGCTCCTATTTGCCTGCAGCTGTCTCCAAATAAACAGTAGTTCATAGTCAATTAACACTAAAAGCCTCTTTACTTTGACCAAAGATAACTCAAACGCTGCAGACTGCAAACAAGAAATGCAAAAAAAGAGACAGAAGATGCAAATGATGGTCCATTCATATGCGACAGGCATGCCGTCAAAGAGAAAGAAAATTATTTTGTCTATTGTGAGCTACAGATCCCTCCACTCAGCACATCAGAATGGACGAAGGTTGCTTCGTGAATCATATAAAATGAAAATGGATGTAAATTCAGCGAATACCATCACACAAGAACACTTGCTGATTTTTATTTTATTTTATTTTTGAATCCTGATGAATGCCTTACAGTGTAAGAGAACATGAGGACTAGGCCCCCGATAATTCTGACTAAGCCAATTTAATGTTATTCTGTTACTCTACTTCATCAATTTTCTTACTGCCATGGGGCCAAACACAAGATTCCACAACTCAGCATGAAGTGTTCACTTCCAACTCCATTAGTGACTTACATTTGACTTTAACTAATGCTCAAATCTCCTCCACAAGAAAAATTTAAAAAAAAAAAGAAAAAAGGATGAAAGAATATACTGTAAAACTCAAAGATACATCTTAAAACAAGTGTTAGAAATCACTTAGAAATATGTATAAGGGACCCTGATATGCTGATCCAACTACAGATGTAAACATCTCCACACATCTCAGAAATGTGTATGCCTCTTCATTTCAAATGATATAGACTCAAAAAATGTAATTTCAGCTGGAGTTCCAATCATGCTGCCATTACGACTAGGCAGAGAGAAATGTTATGTCTGAGTGAAAACTGGCATATTTGACCTAAACAGTCATTTAGCTTGTCCTCAACAAGCAGTGAAGGCAAGAAAAGACCCCCACCTCCCCACCTCCCCACCCCACACTTACATGTCTGCAGTTAACTGAAAACTCAACATATCGTCTTAGGAAGTGCTACAGCAACGCACTTAAATACTGACATTAGTTTTCCTTATGTACCAATTTACCTGCAACAGGCAGCACAAATCCAAATGGGGAGATGATGTGACGGCGTGCGGTTGAAACAATACCAGCACGCTGATATGAGGGCACGATTCAGTGACCTGGTCTGTGGCTCGCAACTGAATGAGCTCCAGTTCAGGGCAGTTATTTATTGTGTCCCTTAAGGGTGAAGAAATGTGTGTGGCTATCTTATTGAACTGCCAAAGCCATTTGATTGAGATGACAGGGATCCAGTAGCAATATAAATGATTAAAAAAAAAAAAAAAAAGGAAATTAAAGAATACATGGTATTCTTCAAAGGTGGCGTGTATTAGAAAAGACTATTCAGTAAACTTGTCCCAGCCACAATCTGACTGCAACAATCCCTTGGTAAATGGCATTTATTGGTGACATACTTCAGATCTCCATGGTTTTAATGGTTAAAAAACAAAAAAAAAAAACCAACAAAAAAAAACAAATTTCCACGTGTTAACTTGTCAAAAAAACAAACACACTCATACAGAAAAAAACACCCTTAAGAACCTAAGAGACAAACTACATAAAGAGAGCTAACCATCATTTCCCCAAACAATTTGTCAACAAGAGTGATTTATCATATTACAGGGGCTTAAGCTGGGGGACTCGTCGGAGGCTGGTTGAAGTGGTCTGCTGGGGATTTACAAAGCTCTGTCTAGGCTACAAATCACCACAGCAACAAAAAGGGGGAGGATATGCTCCATCACTGAAGAAACCCTGAACAAGGTGACTTTGGCTTGAGATGAAAATCCCACAGTTTGTTGCTCCTGTGCAGGACTTGGTCAGCCTTCACCAGGACACCTGTTTGTGGTGAAGGATTGATGTTGAGTGTGTGTGTGTTTCAAAGCCTGCTAAACAGTTTCTCCTCAGATGCTTCATCTTCAGGTTTACAGAAAGATGTATGTCCAAAAACTGTAAAACGGGGTATAATGTATATGTTGCATGTTCAAAAATCACCTAAAGTCAAAGTATTTATTTATTGTGCAGAAAATCCAGCTTCAAAGTAGACATTTTCTTTGATTATGAGCTATATATAAAATCAAAATGGATTTGGGTCCAACATAATTTAATCCAAAAGTATAATTACAAAATTGATTTTAAAAAAAAAAAAAAAAAAAAAGGAGTGATTCACCTTGACCCCCCTACCTATGCTAAATTAATGTTTTTATATCATTCTTTTTATTGATCTTGTAATTTCTGAATGTTTCTGAGGTGGCCTTGGGTTTAGAAAGGCACCAGCAAATTAAATATATTATTATTATTATTATTATCATCATCATCTGTTTCTAGGATATGATTTTGTTTAAGATTTTGAAGTGGGTAATGGTTCTGTTTCAAGCATTTTCCCCCCCAATATTTCTATGCACCATTGACAATAATCATGAATATTAAACTTTTTTGGGTAATGCTGAAATGGTTTCAGAATGTTAGATTAACAAGTAACTCCCAAGTGCATCGGCTTGGTGTTGGATCAAAACAGTACACTTAATATTTGTAGAAAACATGAGTCACAGATAAGCTCATTTAAGAAAAGCCTTTATGTCAACAAAGATGCTGCAATTTAACCAGAGCAATTTGGACTGAATTACAGCATTTATTTTCTTTTAGATTCACTGAAGCACATATAAAACAAGAGTAAGTTCTTCAAGCCAAATCCTACTATTTTATAAGGTGACTGAAAAAGTTCAATGCTCTGGATTTTGAGTATTTAAAGTGAGTTTCTTCATTGAAGCACATTTCATAATTATTGTAATCCAACATGTATTGTTAAACTGCTGCTGTTCTTTAATTGCTTCTTTTTTTATCCATTTGTCCATTTGCATGCTTTCTCCAACTAGTGTTGAGTTTCCTGAGCTGCTGTATTTTTTTTTCCTCTAAAAATGTTTCAAAAGCCACCAAGAGGAACAAAAGTTCATCCATGTGTTAGTGTAGCGCTGTTCTGCATATGGGATGATCATAAGAGGAAATAACAGTTTTATTCACTGTATACTTGCTGCAAAAATTCTGAAGTTACTTGTTATAAAATATCTTATATTTTAGAAGGATAAGTGTTTTATAACAACAAACACATTTAACATTTTTGCAGCAAGTACATACATTGAAAAATTGTGGCTAAAAAGGAAAAACACACACATTAAACAGTTTGAGAAAATTGTGGAAAAACTAGGTAACTTACTCAATGCTACCAGAAGTCTCTGGACCAAAAATATCTGAAATAGAACTGAGAAAGGAAAAAGAGACAGAGTGAGGAGGAGACGACATTAGCTGCAGACCAATACCGATACAGGAACTTTCAAAACACAGTGTCAGTGAGCTATAAGACACACCCAAACGAGAAAAATGCCGAGATCAAAAAAGAAAAGGAAAATGTTATTTAAGGGGAGGGAAATTTTGAAATCCGATTTTTCAGGGAAAGAAATCAAAAAAAGATTTTCCACCCTACTTGAAGGGAAAGATTTTATTGAAAGGCCATTTTATGATAAATACAAAATACCAAAATTTTATGATATCCCCATTTTCTTTGCTTGCTTATTTATTTTCGTGGACCATTTAAAACATTTCAGAGTTCTTAAATTGTAAATACTCCTACACTAGAAATGTTAATGTAAGAAGAATGACAAGCTAGTAGTGGTCCAGCTTTGACCAGATTAAATCCTGTACTTGTTCTAAATTGATTAATTTAAAAATAAAAATATCCATGTTGAAGATTTAGATACAAAAATCAGACAAGAGGGTTTTTAAAAAAAAAAAAAAACTGATCACAAAGAACAAAATGCACCATTTCAATTATATTTTTTATAATTCATTCAGTTTAGATGGTGTGGAGAAGAAGGAAAAAAGATTTAGATGCTGCATCCAGCTTTCTCAAAGTTTCAACAAAAAAAAAAAGAAAGTGTTTATTCTGGCATCATGATTTAAAGTTGCTGAGATTCTTCAGCAAGTAAACACACATGAACATGATCTTTAGTGTACAGCTCATTCATGGATATCATGTGTCCAACACAACAGTTCCACCCGGTAATAACTTGATGTGGGAATTATATTCACTGTCCTACAAGTCGGTCTCGAAAAAGCACATTTCTCTCTTTCCTCCTCCTGCAATCAGCGAGATGCTGAGTACAGTCATTCACATGAGTTGTTTTGATGAAATAATTTGGTGCACCTACTGTAGTGCCAGTCTAATCGAACAGATGCATTTGTGCTCTGTGGGCGCTAAAAATAAAAACACTAATATACCGTTACCAACACAGCCACTGTGCTTTTCTCCAACACCACATTAACTGAGTGAATGGGTTGCTAAAACTCTTTTTGGTACAGACATAGTTTATCCAGTGAGTTCCTCTGTTACCATGCCCTGAGACATAATGGCTTGGTGAGATATTATAAAAAATAAAAAATTCACAAAATCGTTCAATGAGATATCTAGAAAATAATTCCAGCTTTATAGAAAAAAGAATTGAAATTTGAAAAATTACAATGCATAACCAAATGTAGACTTAAACCAGCTTGTCAAAGAGTCAACTACAGATTACCATTTGTATATAGGAAACAATGAATATTTCCAACCATAATATTACTTTACACATAACGCACTATATTAAGGAGACTAAAGCCATCTCATCAATTCTGATGAGGAACTCTGGCAATATTATATCCTGGAATATGTATCTGGATGAAATCCAAACATGTTATAGACTCTTGAAAAGAGGAGCTAAGCTGTTAACTGATGACCATCTGGGTTGGGGTTAAGTCGGTTCAGCTGGAGGCCGAGGATACCAGACAGACCTGGTATCTCATCCTGCGAGACTTTTCTTCAAAACAACAAAAAAGAAAATATTAACATTGGAGAAGATGGACAAAAACATCTTTAGTTTTTTACAAATTGTTATGATTGCTGCTACCGCTGTTAAGAAAATAGTGAGATGATGAAGGCAGCAGATGATCATTCAAATGATTATTCAGAGGTAAAGACCTTATGATTAATAACTAAATCATATTAATAAAGCAAAAAACACCAGGAAACTAGACTTTGATGACTTTATTTAGCATATTTCCATGTTTCCGCAGCACTGGATGTGGTATAGCCAGTTAATCTAAAGTACGTAAAGTAGATAATCAAATCACCTTAAAAACCACCTCCTGAAAGTGTAAATAGGTTTTTGCAATATTTGGGAGTTTTTTTCTTTTACAGGATTTATTTTTCGATATCTGGGTTTTGTGTAATTCCAGGGGTAATAAAAGCCCACCTACAGACCACTAGAGGAGATCCTTCCTGCCCACAGCAATAGACCTCTACAATGAATCTCTAAAGAGACTTAAGTCATGGCTACTGAAACACTTAATTTCCTTTCGGCTACAGATAAACGTATTTTTGAACTGAACTGAACTTGATCATCTCAATCACACCGCAGCTTCACAGAAGAAGTTGTTCATGGAGTCTGGGAGTAGCTTGAATGTATCTGAGCAGAGGTTGTCAAAGTAGTTAAAAAGCTTCAAAAGCAGTAGGGCTCAGGGGTGGATGAGGTCTGTCCTGAGCTCCTTTGAGGGCCAGGTGGTTGTAGGGCTTTCCTGGAGGCCTCTTCTATCTGGGGCAGTGTCTCTGCAACGCCAGACTGAGGTGGAGGCTCTTGCTTTTAATAATGGGACTGAAGGGGATTCACACTTCTCACCTTCTCTGCCAAGGGATACTGGAGAAGAAAGTTTGTCTGATGGTCAAACAGAATGTTCTACATTTTGAAACGGTCCCCATCAAGAGCGACCACTTGTTGTCTTGATTCACCAACAACCATAGAAGTAACACATATCATTAGGTTGACCTTCAAGATTATTTGATGTGATATACACCAGCGTTCTTCAGTTCTGGTCCTAAAGGCCCGCTGTCCTGCATGGTTTAGATCTTGTTCTAACACACCTGGTTCAAATTAGTGGACAATTGACAAAGTTGTGTGGACCTTGATAACAAGCCGATAGTAATCCAATCTTTTGAATCAAGAGTGCGCTGGAGCAGAGCAACATCTAACAAATGCAGGACAGTGGGCCCTGAGGACCAGGGTTGAAGACAACTGCTCTACACAAAGTATTTTGTAACTAAATATATCAACTAAATTTAATCAAATAGCTGTCTGAACTGCTAGAGATGGCATTTTTGCCTTGAGAACATGTTTTGGGTCGACTATTTTTTCTTGTACTCATGAAACACACTGGTAAAAATGTCATCAACCTGCAATATAAAAAAAAAAAGGAAAAAAAAAAACAACATATTTTTTTAAAGGTTCAGACCTTGAAACAGCAAAGTCTGAGCACTGCCCAATAACTGCTTCTATAGTAATGTGTAAGAGTCCTTACAATGCAGCATGCAGTCAATGTTGTATTTTTCTGCAAGCGGCTTTTCACGCCTGGTGTCTGAGATTAGAGGCATCCTTCTGTGTAGACCATCCTCCACATCCACAGTCAAAAAATGTAGGGTTAGGGATATAAAGTGCCTGTTAGAAACATTTGTAGCTTCAACCAGTAGTGTGCCAAGGGAAACAATTGTCCTAATGAACTCGTGATGCCTTCAGAAACGCAAACAGGCGTGCTGCAAGAACTTAGTTTCCCTTCACTGCCTTAAACCTCATGTAATAGTTTGACATAAAGGACTTAAGCTACAGCTGAAGGTAGAGGTGAATAGAAACAAGTCTGACTCGTGGCTTCCGCAGCTTTTGGGAAGTTTAACTGCATTTTCTTTTTAAGGAAAGAAATTTGTAATGAATAAATCTTTGCTCTACAATAGCCTCCTTTAATAAGGACGAAACACATGAAGTGTGAAGAGGACTATCAACACATCATCAGTGACATGGAAACACGTAAATGGAAGTTTTGCCTGATTGCTGCAGCGCTGAAACCACTAACAAGAAGCAAATAGGCATAATTTCCGAAAAGTGCCATGAAGGAGCTCGCCTGGCCAGTGTACTGGAGCTGTTCATCTTTGCAATTATGCTCAGAGCTATAGCTGAGCTTAAACAATCCTTGCATGATTGCACACCAACACCTGGCAAACTGGATTACAAGATTTGTTTTTTTGTTTTTTTTTAACGTACAAAATGTGTTTGGTCACATGTTTCTGGCTGATCATTTTCTAACATCTCTTCATCTGTTTTGTCAGTACTGTAAGAACATGTGTGAAAGGAGTTAAAACACATTGTCTTTTTCTATTGGGAATAACAAATATCAGACAAATGTAAAGATAAAATATACAACATCCAATGAGATTTTATGTTGTTATGACAACCAGGTATATAGATGACATCGATATGAGTTTGTGAGAAATGCTCACGGATTTACTCAAATAATCACAGAATTTTAATTTTTTTAGTTTAATCATATTTTCTTAATGATGAATTATGAAAACGTATCTATTCTTCCATTTTATTCTGGGTTATACTTAAACTGTACAAAAGGAGCCAATTCCAGTGGTGTCTCTTTCTAGACTATGAAATAATATAAGAACACACAAAAGACGATCAGTGTTGTTTTGAACTGTGAAGTGGAGGAAGTCGTCTGGTCTGCGAGCTGTTAGGCTTCATTTAGAGAAAGCCATCTTTGATCTTTGTAATTACACTCAAAGCCATAATTATGGTCAGACAGAACAACTGCATGATTTACCATGAATGTAATACTGTTAGTTAATAAGGATGCATTTCTTCGGCGCTCATTAGGCTGCGTCTTACCTGCTAATTGACACATCACTACAGGAAGAGCTGCGAGACAACTCCATCATGCTCACAGATTGATCCTCACCAGCTTCTTCATCTTCTGCTTTCACAACAAAGCAGCTCTTTGATTCAGGAACTTGATCTGAAAAAAGGCCAGAAATAGACATCGTCATGCCAGACACCCTGTGCAGACAAACGACTTTAACAGTGGCCTGCAAAGCAAACGCCCCTTACAACACAGTTCAACTTGGACATATTTCTTCATAACTATAAAAAGGTATTTTTTCAATTCCTTGAAAGTTCTGACACAGGAGACAAGCTCATGTCACTTTCTTTGATTTTAATTTTCAACATATATACACATTATCTATCTATATATATATATCTATATATATATATATATATATATATAAATATATATATATATATATATATATATATATAGCTATATATATATATAAATAAAAACACACACACACACAC
>JAOWBL010000120.1:7409-18379 GCA_028564865.1 Zenarchopterus dispar | reverse complement strand
GCCAGCTGCTTTTTCATTTATGAGCAAGTTTTGACTATAACTGCTGCTCATTTCTGGAGCAAAGTGCAGCTCCTGTGTGCTTATGATTATGGTCTACAAACGGAACGGTTTGAAATATTTATATCACAATGGTTATTTTCTTGCCATATTAATGTCATACTGAATAAAAGTGACTGATTCTTTAGCCGGACAACAGGTGACGTCATAATTTCCTTGATCTGAATGATGTGGTTCCAGCTGCATTCATTCAACTTTCTTCAGTCAATGTTATAATGTAGTGCCTGATTTCATCTCCTCGAAAACTACTTTGGACTTTTCTTATTTCTGCATCTCCACAGTTCAGCATTGCTAAATCATTTGGAGCAAGTGAATAAGAATAATGACACATGGTTCAGACTAAAGTTTCTTTTCTTTCTCGTCGTTGTAAAGGTGCCTCACATGTAGAACCATGATCATGCTCTGCAAACAAAAGCCTGTATGTTAGGGTCATTTGATTGGATGTTGTCACCCACATTTCCACCACGTTTGATTGAGTAAATAGGCTGATCCCCATAATGGACATAAAATTTATCGCAATCCCGAAGCACGATCATATAATCGCCCAGCCCTTGTTTGCTATCATGGGGAATTTATTTCACTTCTTAAACAACATGTTATCCCTTTTTTTTCAGACTAAAAGGCTTGCAAGGGTGTAGTTTTCCATGACTTCTTATAGACAAAGAGGCTTCTACCAGATCCTGGCAGCGGATCAGTTTAAACATCATATCCTCAGGACTCACAGCATGAGCTCTTAAAATCAAATCTGAAGAGAGCAGAAAATCAAACCTTATTTCCCCAACTGATTCACAGTGGCTATCTTCTAAAGCACAAAACACGTTCACTCTGCCACAAACATCCATGCTGATGGAGAATATTTGAGTGAGAGCCTGAAACAACAAAAACTGCTGAAAACGATCATAAAACTGCATTTTAGAATCAACAAAATTTCAGTCACTTGAAAGCAGATACAAGACATTATTTAATACTAGTTTCCTACAATTTTTCATTTTCATGCTTTAATTTTAAGTGAGTCCAATTCAATTCAATTCAAAGAAACTTTATTAATCCCCAAAGGGAAACTAATTGTTGCAGTCCTCATTTAAGTCTCTTCAAAGAGTCATTGTAAAGGTTTATTGTTGAGTCTTTACAATAAGACTATAAGCAGATTTAAGGGTACATTGTATGTGTTGAATCGGTGCAAAACGCAGTCACCTCCTCTGTTTATGTTCTAGGTACAGAAATAGAATCCATCAATACTGAAAAAAGAACAGAAAAAATATCTAAAAGCATCACTGAACTGATAAAACAGATATGAAACATCCTGTCAAGGTTTGTGCACTCTCAACAACTGTAAAAAAAAAGTGAAATTACAAACTCTTAAAGTAGACAAGCAGCTCCAGGGGAAGGCGCACTTATTCAGAGGTAAACTGTTGTAAAGTAGTATGTTTCTTCCCTGGGGGCAGTTCTCTGACTCACATTTATTTATTTTTACTTTTATCAGATAGATTCAGACTTGATTATGGCTGATCCCTCCGGCCAAACACACACTGACGCACATGTTGCTCCCTCAGCAACACCGAAGACGTAATTAAACTCCGTAGTGCCGCTCCACTGACAAAATAAATGATTTTGGCTTTAAGATCAAAGATAGGTGAAGTGCACTTGAGCTTAAATTTGTGGATGCAGCTGTGTGGCGAGACAGGAATTGAGAAATAGGATTTTAGCCCCCGTGACTCGGGAACCTCAGCGTTCTGCTGCCGGGAAAAAAGAGCAAGGCAAGTAAAGAGACAGAAGGTGGAAGATGACGGTAGCGTGAGAAAAAGAAAGGAGGGCTCCTCCACACCCGAGGGGTAGGGAGACTAATTAACTTGAAAGTCATGCCCTTTTTCCACTCCTCTCTGAGAGAGCATGTACGTGTATTTTGAATAAATAAAGGGGCGATGGCCGTCACAGCCACTCGAACACAGGACATCACGCGCCAGCACTAGAAGTGATGTTGAAGGGAACAAGACAAATCCAAGAATCCAATTTTAAACCCTGCCTATCCATCTGAAGGACATCTCTCAAATGTATGTGTTTTACCTTCGACTTGTGAGACCAATTTAAGAAGTTAAAATTCAAGAAGGCAGGTATTTTTCTACCTGGCTTTATTAAGCCAGTCAGTATTAAAAGACGCATGAAAAAGGAAAAAATGAAAATGTACTTGTGCTTTATTGCATATGCTGGGGTGTCTAAAGTGACTGAAGGGGTAAGACAACCCCTTCAGTTTGCATGGGGGTGCTCTAATCATACAGGACTAGTATTATCAGGGGTGCTGCAATAACCTGGAATAATTACGGAGAACATCTGTGATATTAATCCAGTGCAAATGTGCCAGGTTTGATTCATGAACTAAAAAGCCCACCGCAAATTAAAGGTCATGGGATGATTTTAATCTCCTTTGAAAGTAGAACACAATAATTTAGCGTTTTGGGTACAGACGTCTTTTTAACATTTCTTATAACTGTTTTTCTGCCTTTTTCCTGATGTAGTTATGTCAGATGCTTTAAATATAATGAGAAAATATAATTTTTGAGAACAAAGAAGTAAAACAAAAATCAATAAATTCCTGAGTGTTAAGCTTCCCATGGATACAAATAAAAACAAGAAACCAGCAGAAGATTTTTTTCTTTCATTTAGATCAAATGCTTGTGTGACAGAGAAAAGCCAAAACTACATCTACAACTAAAGTCAGTCATCTGTCATAATATAACATTTTTTTATGAAGTTAAAATGTAGCATGTATGATCATTCCCATTCAGTATTTTTACAATTGTGCACAAACAAGCAATGGATTCATTTCATGTCTCAAATATTAAGAAATGTTCATATAAAAATTAAAAAACAAAACACCAGGCCTTCATGAAACATCTGCAAACTGTCCTAAAATACAGATTTCACTTATCCTGTACAAATGCAGTGTGTGAAACTCAGTTGTTGGGGTGTAATTTTTGTATTACTGCATGTCCCCGTGATAATGCTAGTTGAGTGCCAATACGGCATAAATCTCAAATGGAGTCTTGCAGACAGCGTTTCCGATTTTCAGGATACCGTCACAGACCCCAAGGCCGTATGACTGGTTTCAAAATTGCGAATCCCGTCCACCCGAGAAGAGCGGGTGGACGGGAGTTGAGATGCTAACTCCAACTCCTAAAACCGGCTGCTATGAAGGAAGTTGTTGTACTCTATCGTGTCATGTATAGACCTTTATGAAGATTTCCACAAATATTGTCAACATTTTAAAATTTAAAATTAAAAAAAAAAAAAAATATATATATATGTCTACATTATTTTTGCTCTGATAAAGTGATTGTTTTTTTTTTTTTTGTTAGTTTGTTTTTAATAATGGAAAGGTCATTTATAACAGACTGAAAACCCAGTGCTGTTTTCAAACTGTTATGGATAAGATACACAGATTTCAGTGATAGAGTGAGACATTTACAGACAGACGTGTATGTGGGGTAAAAGCCAGTTACATTAATTTATTAAGAAAATAAAGCCTTCATTATTCTACACAACCAACAACAATCTTAATAGTTTTCGAAAGCAGTACTTGCATACTTCATACAAAAATGAACAACCTGAAAAAGCTGAACCCATAAAATGATTTTAAAAAATGTTAAAACCTTGTGGCTAATGAAAAGCATTGCTAGCTAGCTGTTGGAGGATCACTCTCTTCAACTCCTTATCAGGCACTTAGTTAAAGGATTTATGTTAATGAAAACACTATGAATATTTACCAGGAAAAGGTGTCTGCTATGTTTGCCAAAAAATGTCAGAAAGTCTTGAGGGAATGTGGTGAACTCTTATCAAATATTAGCACAACCTGCTTTGCTAACTAGCATATACTCACGCAGGGGAGCGAGCAACCCCTGAGCTAATGAACGTGAAGTTATCAAAACGAGCTGAAACTTAACTTTCCCAGCGTGAAGAACTGCAGAGGAATGAGAGAAAGAGGGAATATGAATGTGCTTATGTTACGTCTCTTTTATAGAGACCATAAGATGAACATGGTGGACAGAGGACATACAGGTGAACAAAAAGGAAGAGAGGGGAAGACAGGTGAGTGTGTATCCCTGCCCATGTTTGTGTATCTGCGTGTGCACATGTTCTCATGTTTTTTTTCCGTTGCAAAGGGACAGATGGTGTCACAAAATGCTGCTCGTCTCCGTTTGAGCCCAGCTGTGAACATGCTCACAGACTCAGAGGTGTGTGTACCTGGATGACATTGGATTGTGAGTACAGCAGAGCTTTCATGCATGTGCGTGCGTCTGTGTTTGTGTGTTGAGGACACTATAGTCTCAGATCTCACCCTGCAGCCATCCAGCCATGGATGTGTGAGGCAAATGTTGGACTCTACTGCAGCAACAGCCCAAAACTAAGATGCAACCGAGTGAGTGACGTCACGTTATTTGAAAGAGGTTTCACAATTCATTTTCCTTACAAGTAATAAATAAATAAATAAAGAATGGATTTGAAGCTCAGAGGGAGAAGATGAGTGTTGTGTGTTTTAATATACTTACCTTTGGTGCATGCTGTTTTGCTATCCATCTGGAATAATCTAATATAATGACCTGCCTCAGACTGATTTTAGTTATGAGTGTGTTGGAGATTCTTCATTCCCATTAGAAGCATCCAAACAGCTGACGTGTGCTTTTTAGCCTGAAACAAACATAAAAAAACAAGTTTTTAAACTTTGAACTAATGAAAACTGTATCCAACTATAGCTGTGACAACAAAAGCAAAAAGAACAAAATAAAATAAAAATACAGCTATTTTTCTGTGATCTGATTGTTGAGTTCAAATCTGAACACAAATGATACACGAATTATGTTGCATACTGATTGTTTTCTTGTCTTCTCGTGCTCTATAAGCAGACTTCTATCTACACTCAATCACTGCACAACAATAGTGAAAAAAAAACCAGGGTTTTTTTTCTAGTCACTATAGGTGTTAACTTAGCCTTGTATTATTTGACTGTGTTCAATTTAAGTGAGATGTTTGACATGGAGAAGGTAGTTTTTACAAAAACTGTGAGGCAAAGCACAGGAAGCATTTTCCCAGAAACATTTTCTGTCAGTGGCAGTGAGCTTTAAGTGATGAGTTCAGTGATGGAAATCCATCACGTGAGGGTTGAAGCTGTCATCTAGTTTTGACAAACTTTGGGTTTATTCATACCCCATTACTCCTCAGGCTAATCGACTCTTTTGACTGTGCTTATTATTTCAAAAGTTACTTACTCAAGTCTCAATGAAAGAAACTCAAAACTGTCAAAACTTAAAGCTGTTTTTGTCTGTGTATCAACATTTCACTTAAACCAAGTCCTTGTATTTGTCAGAATATTAAAGCAATTGCTCTTGATATGGTACTTCCTAATAGATGACTTATGTTTGATTGTCAAAATCTATATTCCTCTTTAGGAGAGCTTATTCTAGGTTTTTTTTTTTTGCCACAGATTGGATCCAATATCACCTCTAAAGAGCCAAAGCAATCCTGATTAGAGTTTGCCCCTTATATCCTCTGAGCTGGTTACCTTATGTGGTGATACACTGTTTCCAGTGTGCATTTTGGATTCCACTGATCACCACTGATAATGGCAGTTGGGCCCACAGGTTTCACTTAAAATTCAGATATCTGTCTTCAGTGGAAGCTGCATAAGGGTATGATCATGTCATGTGCCCTCAGAGTCAGACTGCCAGCATCACATGTTGCTGTAATCACCAGAGTCATGTGTAACACAAAAATAACCTCAGTGAAAGGCAGGCCCTTTACAATCAAAGAGAAGTTCCAGCATGAGCTGCAAATGGCCAGTGGCATATGCTGGGACGTTGAGGAAGCATGGCAAGAGCACTCCATGCAGTACTGTGAAAGGTGACTACAAGACTTGAACTTTGTGAAGCTATACAAATTTAACTGTAGTCTTTGTCATGATGAAAATGTACCGCGAGTTGAGTTTCTAGGCCTTGATCTTCATGAATAAGTTAAATTCCAAGGGATTTCTTCTTCACTTAAGAAGAGCATGGGAAGTGAGCAGTCAGATGAGCTTCGTGTCAGTGGAAATTATACTTTTAAAAAACAACCTCCTCCTGTGTCTCTTTTTCTTCAGTCTTCTTTTTCAGTCTTTAGATAATTATTGTCAGCTAAAGTGAAACCAAACAAAGAAACCATCTGGGATCCCTCCAGAGCAGCCGCCTTGGTCCTCCCTGTTATTACAAGAAGCTGGTACGGACGTTCAAGGGTCAAACCCACTGAAATGGAAAGCAGGTGTAAAATACAGTATATTATTTTCTATTTTACACTCTGGGACTATCCTCAATAAACATAGCTTTCCAAGTTAGCTTTTAAAGCATCAGCTTTCTTTCTTGAGAAACTTACACCCTGCTTAGTATTCACACACTCATGAGCCTGAGTGCAAGATGAACAGTGGTGCGCTTTGAACCAATCAAAAACAGCTCAAGCAGTAATGATCAGTCTCCAGTGGGTGACATGAGCTTTACACCAATCTTTGAAAAGCTTTTTTAAAGTTGTGTTAAATGAGATCTCTAAAAGCAATACTCAAGCAATACGACAAAACATCTCTAATGTGAGTTATTAACAAACCTTATGCACTTGAGTAAAAAGCCCATTTGGTTCATAGGGAGTTGTTTCACGGCATCCCAGTTTAAGTCTCATCTTAAATATTTATCTCTGTCTGTCCTCATAAACTGTAGGCTCAGCTCAGGTTTGTGTAATAAGAGCAGCGTTGGCACCTCTCTGTACCAAAGGGCAATATCTGGATTTTTTTGGTTGAGTTCAGTCATAAGAAAATTTGCAGTCCCTCATCTCAAGTGAGTCTATCTCCACTGACTTCCGTTTTTTAAAATGTCCAACTTTCCAGCAGAAATGAACACATTTACAGCCTGGTTTCCGTGGCTAAATTTCACATCCATGATATCTGTGCAGGGGTGAATGTTTTTGTTCTACATGAGATAAAATTATTTAAAGCAACAAATGTATGTGTAATTAGGAATGTTGTCTTTTGACTGGTGGTGGACATTGTCAATTATGAGCATAACTTTAGCTACTTAGTACTTAAAGCTGTCTTGATTTCTGAGCTGTGAATACCTAACAGACTATAGTCATTCATATTTCAAAGAAAACCTGTTTTGTTGTGCTGTTAATTGTACAAACAGATTACATTAATTTTGTCTGCAAATCTGTGTAGTTCATTTCTGTGAAGCTGTAACTATTCGTTGTTGAGTTTGAAGTCCAGTGCAACCAAATACCCTGAGTAAATACTTCCTGAGGTCTCCTGTGCTCCATTCTTTGGCTTGTGATTGTGTAAGACAGAAAAACCACAGTACAGACTAAAGACAAAAATCTGTGATGATGTTTACAGACTCTATGTTGAGGTGAATTTAGCTTGTGGTATTACAGCAGTTTGAGTGGTCAGCTGAACTAGAAAAGTGCTATAAGTGCAACCACTGTCCATGGTATTAAAACAAACGACTTCAGAAACCGAAAGTATTTCATGCACGTTAAGAATAAGTGATATACACATTAATTTTTCATGAATTTAATCAGGCATTTTTGCAAGTTATACAAAGCATCGCCATCACGTTACATTTCTGCACATCTTCGGAGCCTCTACAAGTTTACTTTCATTTCAATAACCATAAAGGTTCACATGCAAAGATTTCAGAACTGCTTGAGCAAAAATAATTCATAACAATAAATACTTAAATTGAATTAGATTTGCCTCAAGGTTTTTCTTTTCACTGCAGTTAGAAGCAATATTTTATAGAACCAACTCTGATACTGCAGTGCATTCATGGATGTGGTCCTTGTGCTTTATGTTTTAATCTTTTCACACATACACACATACATACATACGTGTATGTGTATATATATATATATATATATATATATATATACACATACATACATACGTGTATGTGTATATATATATATATATATGTGTGTGTGTGTGTGTGTGTGTGTATACACACACACACCTTCTCTCTTATCAGTAACTGAAATGAAAGGAATGTGTTTCTCTTTTAGATGGTTTTTGCTTTGTTAAAGTATAGAAGTATAGCGTGTGCTTCACTGAGAATGCATTTACGGCCCCTATCTATCTTTGATGCCTTTTTCTCGTCAAGGTAAATGGATGAAAGAAAATTCAATATTAAAATGAATAAGACTCGAAGATAGATGCGATAAGGCTTCATCTGAGTCTATCACTGTCACGACTTCATTTACAAAGGTTGTATAACTGAATTTTTTTTCCCCCACATTTTCATGTCATCCCATTTGCCCACCAACAGTAAGCTTAGGAGTATCTGAATTCCACCTGAGTGTTTTTCTTTATTTTTAGTTTGGCATGTTAGCTTTTCATTAGTATTTACAAATTAACTTCAGAAGTAAAGAGCAGCTGAGGCTAACCATGTCTATTCACTCCAGTATTATACATTAAAGCGCAAATTAAAGATTGGAGTAGATAACAGCAAATGAAAAAAGGTGAGAAGTTCAACCATTTCATTATGACCCATCCCGAGGAGACTGCTGTTAGATTTTATGGAAGTCCATCTAATAATTGAGACATTCATCTTAAAAATCACAAATATTATCCTCGTTATTGTGGTAGATTATAAGTAATTCTCCAAGTCATTAAAAATTTAACCGTGAAGCTGCAAGACCTGATAGCCTGGACCAAAGTGGTGGATTATAATGAAAACTAATGTTGCCATCTCTAGATTCATGCTGCAAACATGGAAACTCAATATAACTGAAGTCTATAGCTTTTCTGACCTTCAGCTGCAGCAGCGTTATCAGTGCTTTTGAAGATGAAATGATGCAGATTGTGGGAGATATTAAAACCTCCTGGAATCTGAAGGGGATGCTGTTATATCCTGGTATCTTTTAAGACCTTCCCTCTGGCAGAAGCAGTAATTTCATTGTTAATACTGCCATGTTGTGTAGTGTGCAGCCATTTTGGTATCACAGCTGTCCACACCAGGTGTAACATGTACGCCTTAAATTTATTTAAATACACAGAATTATTGAAAAGACATAACCCACCCTCGACTTGACGAAGATTTGCGTTCATGGTAAAAACACATGAATCAAATTGGACGGACTGCAGTAATGAAGCAAACACAGTTTCATGTTATACTTTGAATACCAAAGTATGCTGATCTCATTATCTACTCTACTCATGTATGAAAAATCCTCAAATGGGTTTTATGGGGATTTATGGGTTCTATATCGGCCGGGTGGTAACTGTGTTTGCAGCTTTGTTTCCCTGTGCTTTGTGCGTGCTTCCCTGCTCATTTGTTAAACCTAAATGGACTCGATTTGTAGTCCCTACAGTCCCCATGAACAGATTTTACACTAGTGACACAAATACACACCAAAAAAAATGGTTGTCCTTTTTAAACATCTATGTAGTTTTATTTTAAACCTGTTTTTAGAAAAATAAAACAATGCTGAGAGGATGGAACCCATGCAGGAAACTTTCTGGGCTTATGTACATCCTCCCTCCTTGATCCTAGTTGGCCCAATAGAACTGAGGTTGTACTGATGGTTTAATCTCAACACTGATACATTTCCAGATATTGGTACATCTGTTCTGCTCATTCTTTTTCTTGCACTTGGATACAGTTCAGTTGTAGGATTTACAGCATTTTTATTTACCCGACATAATGGACTTAGAATTCAAATGTACTTAGGTACAGTAAAAGGAAACAGTACATTATGATGATCTCCAAGACTCTGCAGGCGAATGCATTTTGTAATGGTTTCAGTTGGAGCCTCAGATGGTAAGGAAGATAAATTGTAGCCAAGAGCAGGAGATGGTAGAAGTAAGAGGCTGGAAAACAGATGGGACCCACATATAAACACACACACATGCTTCACTGCCTACATACAGAAAAGAAGGATACGTTGTCACTGATCATATATTTGGGCCAAAAGAAATTGCAAGATCGTTGTGTAGCTCTTTCTCTCTCATGCACACTCACATATATAAGCATCCACCTAACACTCATGTAGGTTTGTTTTTTTATTTCCCTCCTTCACTCATGTAAGCTTTTTTTCCACTAATCTTTGTCTTGATTACATCCCAACACCGAAGACATTTCCTAAAAAGGACCTCAAGCAAAGCATCAAAGCAAATTATAATTCACCCACAATGCTTTAAAACATCTTAATTTCATGAAGATATCTTGATTCAAACTTCTGAAGATCAAAGGTTGTAGAAGAGCTTGTTCCGCCTCTGTCAAAGTGAATCAGTTCGGAGTGTCACAAATCTTTCGAGAGCTCAAGCTTCAGAAAAGCCCCAACCAGGCTGGTCCAGTTGAGTTTTGCAAGATCATAAATATGAAGCTCTTAAAGTAATCTATAAAATGGGGATTCGTTTGGACGGCCTTTCATTTAACAGCCTGCCACTGCCTTTGCACTATGAGCAATTATATTTATGCAAAGTAAAAGACTTACAACCTGCTTGGTTTCGAGCTGACAACAGCCGGTCATTCATCATATATTGTGTTCGGTCATTTTAAGGAACAGTTCATCTGGCAAAAGCAATGCACATGCTGTAGTTCACAGGTGACTTTTATGGTGATTAGCACTGAACAACCCACTTTTTTCTTTTTTTTTTTCTTTTTATACATGGCTCTTGTTGAACATCTTCAATACAGCAATAAATCATACTGTACTGGATGAGAAAAAAGAAAAGCTTTCAATTTGCCATTCAGTCTGCATTTCTACAGTTCCCTCACCCGTGAACCTTTAGTGATAACTAAAACAAAAAAGATCCAAAATATAAATGGCTGAGTTTTTTTTCCAGAAAGCATTTTAAACATAGGAGGGGTGCTGTAAGAGATGCTCTGTTCCTACACACTGAGAGGCGT
>JAOWBL010000119.1:0-18381 GCA_028564865.1 Zenarchopterus dispar | reverse complement strand
TCTTCCTTTCACATCCCTCCTCAGCACCATCCTCCCACGGTGCCAGAAAGTTCACAACTGCCATCTTGGCTGTTGTGGACCATTACCATATCTGACCAAAATGCTCTGGCCATAATATCAGAAAAGGAATTTGTAGTGATTCGTCTCTGTTCCAAACTTGAGAGCAACTGAGTACTTGGCTATGACGCCTCAATGACGCCTCATGCATCATCTTTGGGAGAGTCTTGTAGTGTACGCTGTTTAGATGTGTGGTAATGATGCAGAAGCTTCTGATGAATCCTGCTGTTGTCATCTTTGAGTATGCCCACACAATCAAGTAAGAGAAACGTGGCCTTTAAACACATTCAGGAAGTCAACTAACCTCCGTTTTTTTGGTCACATGATGTTGATGAACTTAGGCCAACCGAAGCAACCCCAGACATGACAATGCATCTACAGATTTGCATTGTAGAAACTAGGCATCATGGCTGCAGCCACTCTTCTTACAGTGTCACACCTAAAAGCATGGAAAAGAGTACATTTGTACTGTGCTCATGCACCTTTTCCCATTTCTCCAGTGCCACATTATAAGCCAAACTATGAGATCTTCAACCATTCAGCATCGCAACAAACTCTAATGTTGAATTTTTCAGTAAGATTTGATCAAATATTTAGGCAATCTCTGGTCATAAGATGTTTTTCTAACCACATTTCTTCCTTCAGGGAGAAAGTTCATCTCTACTATTAAAAGATTTGATGCAGAATAAGCAATCTACTCATTTTGTTTATAAAAATCAGTAATTTGATCCCTCTGAAATGGAATAGCATCATTTACGGTCTTTGCCTCAATCACAGGATGCTTTTCTGGGCATAGTTGTTTCAGAAATGAGAAGCTACTCATAACAGTTAGGATTAAATAATTTGTTGCCAGCTGAAACAAATTACTCACCGCAGTACTTTTCCAATAGGAGGGTCTTACCAATTTGCTCAGTTGAATTCTTTCTCTCTTGGCTGCAGTAGTAGAGTTTAATTAGTGACTTTGATGATAAACAGCAGAATTAGTTAAGGAAAAAAACTTGGGACAAATAAAGTATTGTAGATAAGAATCAACATTAAAGCCAGGCTTGGTTTCTTATTGCATACAGCATTTCTTTCTAATTTGTGAACTGAAAATGACCCTTTTGGACAGAAGTGGCCGTTCTTGCTACAAAAAGTCGTGCATACATGGGCGAATCAGCGTTTATGTTTATTTGTGCTTCTCATTTTTACGGCTCTTTCATTTACAGCAGTGAGATGTCGGTTTTGAATGTCTGCTTGAGGCTATTTTCTCACATCCACAGGGTCATGATGACCGTTAATCTGTTTTTACAGATTTTCCAGTGTTTGAAAATGAACCTGACAACAGGAAAATCCCCCCGCTGTACAGCACGTCTACAAATATAAGCAGCGGAAATGAAGGGAAATGAGGTAAAGTGAGGTAAACAGGTGGTAAATAGAAGAGCTGTTGTGCCAGAGGGAGCATGACACACATGGGTGGCTTGGGCTGAGTCAGGTCCTGTCCAGTATCTGGTCTGGCTGACTGTCTGCCTCTAGGGACCTGGTCTTGAAGGAACCTTTGTTTGGTTGGTTCTGGGGTGGTGTGCTGTTCCATGGTGACTGGGTACAGCTGTCACCAGCACGCAGGGTCATGGAAAGGTCTGCTCAGCTGGCTTTGGCGCTTGAGACAGGTGAACGGGGGGGGCTCATTGCAGAGTCACTCTGACTTTCCAGTCTGTTGGTACATTTAGAAACATTCACTGCAGGTAAACACAGCTGACTATGAAGCCGGTTGGTCATCAGTGACTTTCCACGGAAACCTGTCGCTGAGGTGTGGTCAGATTGAAACGTGAAGGTCTAAAGAACTGAGAGGAGTCACTGTTATGTGTAAGTTATCTATTTCAATCCCATTTCCTAAAAAAGCTGTAACGTCCCCTTGAACTGAAACCTAGAATTTAAGAAAAGATTATTTTCAATTTGATGGTAGTAACAACTGGTTCAGAATATCCTTTACACTCACACACACTCTGTATTTTTAAAGGCTGAATCATTTCTGGAAGCACAAATGGTAGACAAGAAAAGCAAGCCGCACAATCTCATATAAGAAATATAGTGATTGCACTTAACTTTTGCCCTTCTTGAGATACTTTCCTTTTATGAAAACAAAAATAAATGTTGGCCTACCTATGTAATCCACAATAAAATAAAATAAAATAATAATAAAATAAAATAATAAAAAAGAATTTTAAAAATGAAAAAAATCGGACACTCCCAACATAGTACGTGCATCAGCAGTGATTACCAAAGCCTCAAGGTGCTTAGAGCAAGAATATACAAACGTAGAAGGCAAAATGTGGGTTTCCGTACATCTGGGGAGAATGAGGGGGGGTGTCTGGAAATCATTTATCCTCACTCAACATGATCCTAAAACACCCTGCTAAGAAAATGTCCGAAGAAGTTGTCTTCAGAAAAAGGGACAAGAAGTATCATGAAGTAGTTCTGCAGACAGTCTGAAAGGAGTGCAGGAGTGTAACTGCAGGTGCAGAAAACACCACATGGAGGCAGCAAATACTCTCATTTGGGAGCTTCAGCTTCCTTCAGTTTCTTTTTGAAGTTCCTGATGCCTTTGGAGAGTATTGGCACTGAAAATAATAAATAAATAAAAATACCATCATTTCAAGTTACTTGGTTAGTACGTGAAAGTCCTTGTGTTTACAGTTTCTTTTGTATAATGTTACATTCAAGGACACAAGACATTAAAATGTCTATTCAATTTGGTTAACATCTATAAATTTGAAAAACATACCTGTGGTTATATACAGAAGAGTTTGAATACCTTTTGAAAGTGAGAATAAAAACTTAACACTTAACAGGAGTAAAGTGTCATTCATAAAATATGTAGTCCTGGCACATGGGTATTATCTGAAAACCTCACTTATCTGACAGACATCATCTTTTCATCAATAGTCTATGCAGGGCTATATTTTTAATTTTGATACTGAATTGTTGAGAAGATCAGAAAAAAATGAGCCGTGAGTTCAATAAAATCAATGATCAGGGCAAATATATGGTCTCATTCATGTCATGTGTGTTTCTTTCATAATCATGTAACCCCATCAGGAGAAAATATTTGGGTTTTTTTTCTTAAGTAAATAGGTTCTCATTCTTGGATGAGCTTAGACAGGAGATAATTAAAATCAGGATGGTCTCTTGGTGTTTTCAAAGACTACTTTTCTGAAAGGTTTCTCCAGTAATGGAAATGGTAAATTATGCAGAAAAATTAAATTGATCAGGAACACATAGATGATGGCACAAGCATGCACAAAGCTATAAAAGGAAATCCCAAGACATAGTTTTAGGTATGTTAATGGCAGAAACAGTTTTAAAATTAGTAACATATTAGAATTTGAATTTTAATCTTTTAGACGTTCCATGTAAACATGAAAGAAAACCAACTGTCAGTTGAGTGTTTAAGGCTCACATCTGGAGTTGTGGATGTGGCATCTTTAATCAAATATAAATAAAATAACATGCAGCTTTTACATATTTTCAAGATCTCAGTTTTACCATATATAACCATAGACATTTGTCAAGCAGATTTTTTAAACCTATTTAATAAATAATTTCATCATACTATTCAAAGGATTCCTTATTGAAAACTGTGGCTCCTTCACATGGAAGTTTAAGACTAAAAAACAGAAAAGTTGTGTCTATTTTGTTTTCAATCTTACTCATATTTTGTAATGGACAATAGGGTTAATGATATTTTTGAATTTGTTGATTAGCTTTACACAGCTAGCTGAAAACTGTGTTTTAGTGATGATTAAAGTAGAGGCAAAGAGTGATGACAAAGAGGAGAATGAGGTGGAGATTGAGTTCATTACAAAAGAGGTAAAAAAAAAAGGAAAAAAGACTGTGAATTAACCCTCAAGTTTTACAATTTCATTTTCACTTCAAGTCATAAACAAAGATGCAGTTTTCAAAATTTTTGTTCTGATTTTTTTTTCGAAAATTTTTTTCGTGGAGCAAACTGGTAGATCATAAAAAACAGAAACATGATGATCATGATGACGATGACAACGACGATGACAATGATCCTGATGATGATGATGTTGATGATGATGATGATGATGATGATGAAAAGCTTTCAGCTATGTATGGAGAGAAATGGGAAGAAAATGCCATTGGTGACCTCATGGATAAAAAATACTTTAAAGAAATACCCGAATTCCTTAAATCTGAAAACAAAACTTTCAGATGTAAAACAGTAAGAAAAGAAAATATTTTGCCAACTTTTTTCAAGTTTTGTTGATTTAAGTGAAGTGAATTTGGATGTATTTTGCTTCAAGTATTTAATTAAAATAAATATGTATCTTCAAGTGTTGACTTTTGAAGCTGATTTTTAGCTAGTTTATTTGTGTTTAAAGATGATTTATTGTTCTTCTATAAGCCATGCAATTCATTCTGAGAAACAATTTGACCTAATTCAATAAGTGTACCAGAAACAGCTTTTACTGACTGTATTTATTTTTCACTATAGCTTCCTGAACTGTCTGGAAAAGTTGCCAAGTTCACAAAAAATGACAAAGCAGAGGGAGAAGGTCAGGATGTGAGGAGGTGCTATTGGCCACTAGTTAAGTGTGTGACTGTAAAGGTACCAAAGAAAAAAAGTTATCAAGAGTATAGTAATTCTGTAATGATCAGTCCTACCTTTCATAATAATGACTTTGTGTTTTACTTTGCATTTCTCTAAAATGTCATCAAGGTTTACTACTTATACACTCCCTACACTATTTCTTAACCATGAGACAGAAACACCACAAAGAAATGAGCACCTGCAGAGACATGTTTTTTCTTTTTTTTTAATTAAATGAAAACGAAACCAGTCAAACACACTCATGTCACCGAGCTTGTTGCAGCCACACCCTTCTCCCCTCCAGTCGCTCCTTTTCTCGTCTTTCTCGCTCACCTGTTTCCACCTCCCCACCAAGGGATTATCCACTCTCAGACAGTCTAGTGCCTTTCATACAAACCACAAAATAGCAAACCAGGAACTGGCACGTTTATGTCCTAATTTTTGTCCTCCTACTCAGATTGAAACCTCATTTTATTTATTTATTTCTTATTTTTGCTTCTTCCTATTTCTTGTCTCGTAACCGCTGCTCTCCTTCCCAGTGGTTTCTCCCCTCCCTAACCACCTGTGTGTCTTTGTCCTCGCTGTCTTCTGTAACAGGTGAGCTGTTCTAATGTTTGATCAGATTTAAACAGTAATGGTATTATTTTGCTATTGTACTCTGACATTTACTTCTAATGCTGATCAGTAGTGACCGTAAATGCAACATTATGACTTGTGTTTCAGATCATGGATGATTTTGTTTGTGACAAACTAAATCAATGGGATCTTAGTGAGTGGATAACAAAATTTAAAGGTAAAATGTTGAGGTTGCTGTTGGCTGATTTGTTTTAGTAGATATACTTGAGTATGTGTCATGGATTTGGTTTTTGGTTAGTTCCTGTTTTATTTTGAAAGTCTGTGTCCCTGTGTTTAGTTATAGTCAGACTTCCCTTGTTCCATTCTGCCCTGAGTGTTTGCACCTGTGTCTTGTTAGTCTCGTTTGTATATCTTGCCTTGTCTTTCCCTTCTTTCCTGCTCCTCTGTACTGTTTGTCTCTTGAGATGTTACTTTTTGCTTGTAAAGGTATTTTGAGGTTTTTTGTTGGCTCCCTGTTTGGGTTGCTCTTTTGTTTTATTAAAGGATTTTTTTTTTTACACTCCTGCTGTCCTCATTTCCTGTGTTTGGGTTCAGCAACAATTCCTCCTACATGAGTTACAAATTCTGAAATTGCCATCCACAAATGAAAAAGTTCAAAAACCGTTCTGGCAGATAAGCTCCCCATTTAAAATTAAGTTTAAATCTGTAGGCACAACTTCATCCTACATATAAGAAATGGATTTCACCAACAGATTAAAATATTTTTACATACCCCAGACTTACTGAAGCATATTTTAATTACAGATGAAGGTATTGACAAGGAAAATCTTCACTGTCTTGAGGATGAGGACATCGATAAATTGATCCCTAGAGTGGAACCACGAGCGAGATTTAAGGAGAAACTCAAACTGTTGAAGGTAGTATTCAGCGCTGTGAATACGTGCTATAAGTTTTACATAAAGCTTCACGAATCATATTTGTGTTGCTCTGTATCTTACAGCTCAACTTATCTTTTTTATTTGTCACAATTTTTGGCATGCAACTAATTTCTTGTTACTAGGAAGAAAAGATGCAATTTATTCAAATAAGTGAAAACTATGACTAGTATCTGTGAAAGATGCTATTAAATGATACTTACAAATACTGTTCAACCATTTTCTTTGTTTTCATTCTCAGGTTTTGCCATCCACAAGTGAAAAAGGTGATCTACACAAACTTTTAGATCTTATATTGGTATTTTTATTTATTTATTTTCCTGCTGATAAGAATTCATGAAAAGGTTATGGAAAAAGTTAACCTTTCATCTTTTCTTTGAACAAGGAAAGAGAAAGATGGATCTTCAAGGAGAACCCAATGAGTTTGAATCACCATCGAAACGGCAGCGTGGGGCTGTAACAAGATCATTTTTAGGTAATCTATAAACAGTAACAATATTCAGACTACTTTTTTTGTCTTTTTCTGTAGAACATCTCTGGTATTTGTTCAGATTTTTTTCTTTTTTATGCCTCTGATGTTGTCCTGTGTACTAATCAACATCTTGCATGGTATATACATCATACAGTGATAGTAACCCTGCTATGATACATTTCTCACACTTCAGTCATTCATAGTCTAGGATCCCTGAGTATTTCTGAACTTTTACTCTGACAGAAACCATGGTACTGTCTGATTTGAAACTGATAATGGGGCATGTCCACATGAGACTCGGCCAAAAAAATACAGCTCTCCATGCTTTCCTCAAGTAAGTTTTATATTTTTTTGTGATCATCGTTCTTCTTCAGAAATTGCAAAAAAAAAAAAAAGTGTATAATTTCTTTCTATTTCTAACTTTAATGAAACTGCTGTGATATTTTAAATTTAATGTTAAGTAAACTCTACGTTTAAATCCCTCACAGGTCTAAAATTCTTGATCTGGAGATAGACAGGAGGGAGCTGGTCGGCGTTTTTGGTAAAACAGGAGCTGGAAAGAGCTCTTTAATAAATGCTGTGATTGGACAGAAGAATCTTTTGCCTTCTGGGAGTGTTAATGCGTGCACGTCAGTCATGATCAAAGTGGAGGGAAACATGCACAGCACGATGTATGAGGCAGAGATTCAGTTCATTACAAAAGAGGTAAAAAATAAATCTGAGAAAGCTGCACAAATACTATTTCTAGTCCCATCACAAGTCCTGCCATTAAACAAAGGTGTAATTATTCTTTGGTTTTTAGGAGTGGAAAGATGAGTTGGAGTCTATGAAGAGGTTGCTTGGCAATAACACAGACAAGAAGAAGGAGGATGACGAACATCATGACGTTGTTGAAAAGCTGTCAGCTCTGTATGCAGATGAATGGAAAAGAAAATCCTGGGAAAGCCTCATGGACAGAAAATACTTCACAGAGATACCAGAATTCCTCCTGTCAAGGAAGAAGACCTTGACGTGTGAATCAGTAAGAAAACAATTTGTGCTTTCTAAAAAACAATCTTTCTAGTGCAACTTATTTTCATTGACACAATCTTGTTTACCTCCCTTTATGCTCAAATTTGTGTTCATGTCAAATGGGTTTAACTATTACCATCATCATACCTCACATGATTGATAATTATAGATAACAACAGGGAAATGACTAAATGTTGTGTCTAAGTCTGCTGGCCCAGCCAGCGTTGGATTGTGGGCTTTTGTGTGGGGTTGAAACTGCAGCAGTGTGGGTACCAGGAGGGTTCCTTATGGAGTTATATTACTGTCTTTATTCAAGAACATACATTTTTTGATTTTAGAGCATTAGTCTGTGTGTTTTTTCACATTCAGATATTGCACTGCTCTCTCAATACTCTGCTTAAACTCAAAAAGTCACTGCTTGTGGGCAGAAACGTTATTTTTGTCCTCTGAACTGCTGTTCTGTCCTCAAATCCACGGCTGCTCACACAATCTTCCCTCTCTGTAGTCTTGACCCACACTCCACCCTCACCCTCACCCCCGAGGTAGTATGTACTTTACCAACATTTGTTTTTAATGACAACTTCAGCATGGAGGTTAAATTTTTATTCTAATATCTTCAGATAGTTATTCAGCCATTCAAAACTATATTTAGTACATTTAGCTATATAGTGGTTAATTTTGCTCAAAATTTCACTTAAAAAATACCCAAAATGTATTTCTTTGGAGTCCACACCTACGGCATAATAGCACAGGTCAAAAATGTTACTTTTTCTCTCTTCCATGTGATGTTTGTGCTGTGATTGATGTCATTATGATTTTTAAACAGTCCAGTCACCTGAGCAGTGTGAATCCTGCCCATGCCAGCTAAATTTTATCTTGGTGTCATTTGAATAAAAGTGGGCTCCTCATTATTCATTAATGTCCTTTTTTTGTTTTACATTAGTTAGAAAATGTGACTTTGCAATTTTGTGCAAGATTCAGATCAATCTATTAGATCATGGGCACAGCCATAAAAGCCACATCAGACAGCATACAGAATGAAATTTCAATGTGGGGTTTCTTTTAGCGATAGTATTTCAGAATGGCTTTTTTTTTTCTTTTTTGTGATGCATCCCGTAATATATTTTGGTTGGACTCTTATCATTAGCATAATTAAAACAATCTTACTTTTGTTTTCCACAACAGGCTAAAGAACTATCTGCAAAGTTTGTCAAGTACACAAGAAGTGACACAGAAAGGGGAGAAGGTACAGAAGTGACGAGGTGGTTCTGGCCGCTGGTCAAGTGTGTGACTTTAAAGGTGCCAAATAGTGATCTTCTCCAGCACGTTACACTGGTGGACCTTCCAGGAAACGGAGACCGCAACAAGAGCAGGGATCAAATGTGGAAAAGGGTAATCAGCAAACTGTATTTTTAACCTTTTTTAAATTTTCATGAATAAATATTTTATTTTTAAAAAAGGAATACTTTCATCCCTTTGCAGATTGTTGGAAAATGTTCTACTGTGTGGATTGTGACTGAAATCAACCGAGCAGCATCCGAAAAAGAAGCCTGGGAGATCCTGAAAAGTGCTGCTTATCTCCTTGGCAAAGGTGGCAAGTGTCAACGCGTTCACTTCATCTGCACCAAATCTGATTTTACTGAGGATTTGGATGATCAGTAAGTAAATAAAATACTAAAAGTGTTCAGTAGAATAATCTGTAAATTAACATATAGTGTATATTTGGCATGGCATATTTGAAAAAGAGAGATCAGAATCACAACCTATGTTGTTGTGATGTGAGTAGACAGACTGGTCTAATGGATTAACAAAATAATGTGCTCTGAATAATACCAGTGAATTTAAAAGTGTTTAAAAAAATAGGGCATAAATCTATGAAATGAATGTGATCATTATGAAACACTGTTATGCAAAAAAAACCCATCCTGTCCGAGTGAAAATGATCTGAAATGAGGAACTGTCTAAACTCTTCCTCTGAGTTTGTGTTGTAATAATCTCCAGTTCCTGAATATATTTAGAGTTCGCTTGCTCAGCAGGAACGATTGTATTGAGAAATGTTCTGATTGTCATCCAGTCTCTTGGTTCTTTTGGCAAGAAAATAATTATGACTATTATTATTTTTGGCTTTGTATAAACTGGATTCATTTTTAATGACTGATTACAGCTCTTGAAGTGCCTTGAGATGACATTTGCATTGATCTGGGGATGTTTATATAAAGTTGAATTGATTTGAATTGAATTACTGCACCACTACATATCAAACTATTTTTGTCCTTTTCAGATACATAGTGTGTCTTTTGGTCTTTTTCTTGCAGGATTAAATTAAGAAGTTAAACAGTTTGGTCTTTTCTTTTTGGTTTACAAACACAAATTTCTTTCCTTTCTCTTTTTTTAAGTTCAACAGATTTCTTTCGCACTGGCATACTCGAGAGAAACATGCAGGCGAAGGAAGAAGTGAGAAAGGAGTTCAACAAGCTAAACACAATTAAGGTGACTGAAACTCTGACAAAAACCCTTTCAGTGATTGTCCACAGCTATAAAACAGTGTTTTTCTCCCCAGAAACACTTCAGTGACGACTCTTTCAAAGTGTTCACCGTGAGCTCCAAAGAGTTTTTTGAAAAGGATCTCCTGACTCAGGAGGACACTGGTAGCTGAAGTTTCTACTGACATGTCCTCATTTTATTAGCTTTCATTTAAACATTTTAACATTTAAGTTTGTATGTATGTATTATATTTGTTCTTTTTGCTTCTGTACAGAAATACCTCAGCTTCAGGAGTTTTTGGAAAACTTCAACGACTGTCAGACAGAGACGATAACCGATGTGTCAGCAGCTCATGAGATTCTCTCTCTGATTCAGAGGGCCAGCTGTACAACAGTGGTAACATGGTTGTCACAGATATTTTCAGAGTATAAACAACACAGACCGATTAAAATCCAGCAAAACTCAAATTGCTGATATCTTGATGATTTATCAGTGGTTAAGATACTTGAAGAGTTACTCTTTCATGTAAACCTTAAAAATATTTGGAAAACTCTTGGTCCTTTGCCTCTGAGTCCAATCTGTTGTCTAAAGAGTGATTCCTGACAGATCTTTTTAAGACAAATAAGCAAATAAGTGCAGTATTTCACCCAGCTTTTTTGTTTCAGCTAGGGATGGTTGCCAAAATGAAGACATAAGTGCTTCTTAAAGACCTCAAAGAAAATAATTGTTCCTCCCTTATCTTTACCCTAGTTGTACATAAATTCATTGCATTATTTCATTTTATCTGCTGGGGTTTAAACACACAGCTAGAAGGTTCCTGGTTCAAGTCAAAAATGGAGACTGACTCACTTTTGGAGCCAGCCTCTAGTGGCCAGTTGGGGAACTGCAATGAAACTCAGTTCCATGTGAGCCTCAACCTGGAAATAAGGTAGCTGGGACCTGCTCACACCAGGCCACCCCTCCCGAAAATGGCTTAACGAAAGACAGAAAACAAGACCTTTCTGGACAGGTGGGAGCCAGAATATCTGTTCATTTATTTAAGACAGACCTATTTGTCTTGTGTGCAGAGCCAACATCTGCATGCGTTCAGGATTAAGTTATATATATTGAATAATATTGAGCTTTGCTTGTTCCAGATCAAATGTTTAGGCAAAACATAAGTTTATTTCCATATAAAAATACTCATTTTTAAGGATTTATCAATAAATATCAAGGCTTTGTTCAAGATTTAAATTTTGGTCCACTCAGTACTTGAGTTTGACACCCCTGCGGTACAGTATACACGAGAGAAAACAGATGGATGGATTGTGGTGTAAAGAAATTCAGCTCTTGTACAGACATGAGGGATGTGAAATAAATCTTCAAAAAGCTTTTTTTTTCTTTGTTGATCAAGAGTGTCTGTTTATTTCTTCTGCAGAGTTGGACTTTCTTAAAGTGACCATTAATGTCAGTTTTGGACCAATATTTATCATTATACACACATTATTCTTTGTAAAGAACTGTCAGATATCCAAGCAGAGCATTTACTATGAGCTGCACTGTTTTTTGCCATATGAGGTATATTTATTGCTTCAAATGATTTATGTTTTTTATTTTTTTCTAGGCTGTCAAAAAAAGAGAAGTGTGTGAAGACCTTGAAAAAACCATGAGCCTTCAGCTTAACTTGGTTGAAGAATCAATGGACCAGTCTTACAATGCTTTTGAAAAATGTCTTACTAAAGGAGTGGACGACTCAAAACGTTCCTGTGAAGAGAGCTTGAAATCCTTCCTATGCCCAACTGTACGTATTTTGCTTGCAAAACCCTGGCTGATTTTAGCCTCCTGTGTGGATATCCAACATTTATTTCCCATGTTTTGTCACAGACGAAGACTGACGGTGCATTTCATGGGACATTGAAGAGTGTTGTCAGTAACCGTGGCATCTACAAACCCAGAATAGGAAAAGAAATAAACCTCAACATGATGTTAGCTTCATTCCTGACTGACAGCATTGATGAGGAATTCAATAAAACCTTCCCGTAAGAATTTAAAAAGAAACATAAAACCCTTTGTTACACCCATTTTTTTTTTTGACTATGGAGAATATGTAGAAATAGTTAATTTATTTCTGTTAGATCATCAAAATACAAATGCGTTAATGTTTCTTCTATTTCCAAATATTTAAACTTTCTGACACTTTTCAGAAATGATGAAACATGTGGACTACTAAACTATGTCATCAGTGAGATTTCACTTGACACTGAAGGACTGATTCAAAAGTACAAAGATCATGAACTGCAGCTTCTATTTCTCAAGACGGAGGTAAAAGATTAAAACAAAATTATTTTGCTTTTTTTCATGCTGGTAAAATCAGAGAATTTTATACTTTACCTGCTTCTACTAGTTCAAAGGTGATTTACAAAAATGCTTTTAAATTTTTTTAAAGTTTTTTAAATGTCATGAAAAACACAACAGGTAGACACCACTTTCTAAAAATAAGCAAATATTCATCTGAATCTGACATTTTAACACCAAGGAAAATCCTCAGTGTTGCTGTATTTCAAGTTTTCCACATGCAGATTCATGACATGGAAAACATATGAAGTTTATGTTATTTATTTATTTAGTGTGTTGCAACACGTCAACTTCAGATATCCCCTCAAGCCTGGGTAGCTGACAGGGTTGAACGGACACCATATCTACAGTTGCTGCTGACTCAGATTCAAACCTGACCCGTGTCCCTTTGCTATTTGTGTTTTGTTATTTTTTTCCCCCCTAAGTGGAAATAAAATCTGCAACAGTTGCTAGTTATCTTTCTGTTCTGATCTTTCTTAGGAAGAAAGAATGAAGAGAAACCTGAACACAATCATCAAGGATTGCAAACAAACAATCTACAACAGTCTGATGGAGACAATCCAGGAAAGCATGCAGGAGAGCTACAGAAGTAAGAACGTTCATGATGCTCGTGAACGAAGTCACTTTATTTTTGTAATTGTGCATACATTTTACATTATAATCTTCTGTTTTGAAGGAGCTGCTCAGTTTAGAGGAAAGGACTCACTGAGAAACATGATAAACACGATTGAGAATCACGTACGTGATTCAAAGGCCACCATGTTTGACCGGGCCAAGGATGCCATGTTGAATCAGCTGAAAGACTTCACGGTTTGTCCAAATTTATAAAATCAAAACTCGAAATGATGACGCTGTAAGCTATGATGAACTCCACAGCCGCTTGTAGGAAGAAATGTACATTTATACCGGTCACTGATGACCAATATACACCAGAAAACTCAAACAATGACTATTAATCTAAGAAAGAAACATGCAAAAACTGCTATTTTGAAACAGTGTGAAGTCATGAGTTTTTTCATGCTGTGTAGTCAGTTAAAGGAATAAACTATTGTTTATTTATATGTGCATCATTTTTTCTTGACATCATTTGTTGCTCACAAAAGATTTTAATGTTAAATTAGAGGGACATCCTGAGGACACTGGAGGACAGCATGAGGAAATCTATTGAGCTGCTGCTCAGGACTGATGACTACTCAATCCCAGGTAAATCACTAAAAAATAATAAGTAAATAAAGTCTAATCCAATAGATAAAGACATTTTTACTTTTGTTTCACAAAGATGTCTTTTACACACATCTTTAAATCTCAAATTCTCTTTTACATTTCTCTTAGATTGATTACAGTGGATACCAAAAGTATTCAGACCCCTTTAAATGTTTCACTCTTTGTTTCATTGCTGCCATTTGCTAAAATCAAAAGTTCATTTTATTTCTCATTAATGTACACTCAGCACCCCAACTTGACAGAAAAATCAGAAATGTAGATTTTTTTTTTTTTTGCAAATGTATTAAAGAAAAACTCAAATATCACATGGTCATAAGTATTCAGACCCTTTGCTCTGTACTGAGTAGAAGCACCCTTTTGAGCAAGTACAGCCATGAGTCTTCTTGGGAATGATGCAAAAAGTTTTCCACACCTGGAGTTGGGGATCCTCTGCCATTCGTTCTCGCAGATCTTCTCCAGTTCCATCAGGCTGGATGGTGAATGTTGGTGGACAGCCATTTTCAGGTCTCTCCAGGGATGCTCAATTGGGTCTAGGTCAGGGCTCTGGCTGGGTTGCTCCGAAGCCACTCCTTTGTTATTTTAGCTGTGTGCTATGGGTCATTGTCTTGTTGGAAGATGAACCTTTGGCCCAGTCTGAGGTCCTGAGCACCCTGGAAGAGGTTTTCTTCCAGGATCTCTGTACTTGGCCGCATTCATCTTTCCTTCAATTGCAACCAGTCGTTCTGTCCCTGCAGCTGAAAAACACCCCCATAGCATGATGCTGCCACCACCATGCTTTACTGTTGGGATTGTATTGGGCACGTGATGAGCAGTGCCTGGACAGCCAGGTCTAGGACGGGTTCTGGTCGTCCCAAACTTCTTCCTTGAGTGCTGCAGAAGTTCTTTTGTAACCTTGATTAGATTTGTGCCTTGCCCCAATTCTGTCCCTGAGCTCCTTGGGCAGCTCCTTCGACCTGATGATTCTCATTTGCTCTGACATCCACTGTGAGCTGTAAGGTTTTCTGATTGTTGGCTACGTAGTTTCAAAGAGCCAAAACTAAGCAAGTAGTTTTGTGTAAGAAAACAGTGAGTGATCACTAAATTAAGGAGCAGGTGAAAATAAATGTGGGTTTGTTAAAAAAAAAAAAAAAAAAAAGGTGTGTGTGTGTGTTTAACAACCAACAAGAGGTAAATCTCCAGAGTGTTTTATGGATTTAGAGGAGATGGAGTTGAATGGAAACATGTCCAAGTGAAATTATTATAGTAAAAATTATATTGCTGTAAAACAACATAACAGACAAACCAAATATTTAAATGATCTTTGTGCTTCAGATGTCTCAGCAGAGCTTGTGATGGTAGAAAAACTCTGCCATGAACTGAAAAGCAGCTTGGAGAAGAAAACATGATGAAATTGGTAATTTTAATTTTATTTCAAAGAATAAACATGTGTTAACTGTTTTTGCGCTGACTGATAATTTTCATGCTTCTTGTCCAACAGAATTGGATCCTCACAACAAGAATCTGTGATCATGACACAAACTGAATCCAGGACACTTTAAGTGGAACTGTTTCATAAATGTGTTGAACTTGACTTACTTTTGTAATCCAGGTTGTGATCAGTCTTGTCTGAGTGCTGTTTTCATGTGCAGCATACATTGACTTGACTCTGTGAATGAGATATTTTTGACTTTTTTCTTTCTGTGGTTCATTTGTTGACATGCAAGTACTTATATTATTTAACAAAATATATCGATGAACACAGGGGCCAATTCAATTTAATGTTGGTTTGTGACTGCAGGTACGACACTTTCAGTGATTTATAGATGTAGAAATGTAATGCCAAATCTTGAAAATAGGACAAATTGTGGATTTGTTGATTTTTAAGCTTCAAAAGAGGGCTTAAATTTCATAGCTTTTCTGTAGTTGCTTTTGTTAAAAAAAAATATGTATATAAATCTGTACTTTTAAACATGTGTCATGTTATTAAATAAACTGAATAAAAATGCATGTGTGTCTATATATATATATATATATATATATAGATAGATAGATAGATAGATAGATAGATCTATATATATGTGTGTGTGTGTATGAATGTTTATTTTAAGATGAAGACCAAAATTTCCAACTTTGTTTTAGATTAAGCATATAGGGTTCTACTCAAGTGTCAAACTGTATTTTATGGATATTATAAAACATCTATTGGCTAGACTGCAGCATCTGATTTAAACCCACCAGCCTGTCACTTTTACGGCCTTATTTCTGGATGAAGAAGCTGCATGTTTTGCATGTTGGTTTTGCACGTCAGTTTTGCGTGTTGGTTTTGCATGTGCACAAATACTCAACCTTGAAATAGTGCCACAGTTGTAAAGTAGGAAATAAATGCAACCAAAATGGATCCACATTCGAATTACAGCCATATATTTTTTGGATCTCTGTTGTGCCGTTGTAACAGGTCTGACTTGTCAGGTGACTACCATGAGACTGGAGATGTTTCATGGTGGCAGGTAACTGATGTTGGCAGGTGTCGGTTATGAGGTGGGATGTTTGTGGGTCAGACTTGTTCCAACACAGATTAAAATTTGTGTCATTAAAAACGTTGGACTCTTTGTTTTCTTTCGTGATCCCAGTTTCACTTTAGAACCAGTAATAACTTTGGTTTCTCTTATCATTACTCACTAACAATATTTAGTTTGTCTCCACCCTCTTCAGTTTTATTCATAATTTCCAAATAAGGACTTTGCAAATTCTGTTATTTTACTACATATAAATATCTTCACAAACAGATTTAAAGATTAAATTATTCAAGCATGAATTTATAATAAATTGCATTTTTTTTCTGCTTCTAATTACTCATTAAAGCTTGCAGTAGGAAAATTCTTTGTGAATTAGATTATTTGCATATATTTGTTTAGTAATCTCCATTTTGTATGTGCCTGCTTGGCAAATGGTAAGTCGGCATATGAACAGTATGTACCAGATAGGCCTGAACACCTGCAGAGACTTGCTTTTTTAAAGAAATGAAACCCATGATAAGTAATTTGTTTGCTCAGTGTAGCCTCACCCATCGCTGTTTCTCTCACTCACCACAGCGATCTCCTTCCCCTCTGTCACCGTCTGTTTTTGTTTTCATTACTCCTGTAACAGGTAAGCTGCTTTAACATTTTGATCAGATTTTTTTTTAGGTAACCTGCCTATGTATGTATTTCCAAACAAATGTGTTACTTAGAGCAGAAATTAATGTAGCAGTAATAATGTGATTTATTTTTCAGTTTATTCTCTTGGTCATGGATGATTTTGTTAGTTGTAAACTAAGCCAGTGGGATCTAAGTGAGTGGACTAACAAATTTAAAGGTAAACTTTTAAAATGCATTTTTATTGAGATCAAATATGTTGAACAATAGTGATATGAATTGCTAACATCACACCTAACAATAACTGAAGAGGAGATGAATAGTTTGTAGTTGATTTGTAGATCAGTTTCGGTAGATTCCTGCTTGTTATTGTGTGTAAATTAAATAAGCTTCTATAATCTACAATATTTTAAAAAGTCATCCAGATGATGCAGCCAGTTTCATGATTCTACTTGTTATTTAAAACTGCAAAAAATTCTCATTAATGTCAAAAGATTTGTCATAACTTTATAAAACGGATTCATGCAGGAACTTCAAAAATATTGCTGCATGGCAAAGATTAAACATATCTATTGTTTACAGATGAAGGCATTGACAAGGAAAGTCTTTATTGCCTGGAAGATAATGACATTGATAAACTGATCAATAAAGTGGGACCTTGTGCAAAGTTCAAGAAGAGACTGAAACAGCTGAAGGTGATGTCCAGAGCCGGGACAATATGTTGCACATTTTTACTTAAAACATTTGGGAATCACATTTCTGTTGATAAATGATTGCAGAACCTTTTTCTAGTTACGACGAGGTAGAGAAATAAAGTATTACAGTGGTTTATTAATCACTTCATTGCCTGGATGCTTATGAAATGTTTAGTATTTTCAATTTCAATTTTTTTCCCCTAGGAGGAAGAAAACACAGCTCAAGATACTGTTAATGTTTCTAGTCAAGTAAGTTAAACAGCTTTTGAAAGTAATAAAATGATTCATGATGATAAATTTATCTTGTTCAGAGCTTTTTCTTTCTTTGAGTGTTTCTTTCATGACTTTTTTTATTTGTAGTTCCCAGAGAAACACACAAAAAGAGAGGATTTGACTGAGGTAATGAGGATATTGGAATTTATAGATGTTTAATGAATTAATATGTAACACTTCATGATTTTAATCTTTCTCATGGGATCATTGTTAATGACGGACAAGAACAGTCAATGCAATCTGCTGTTTTCTTAATTCAAGCTCCCTGCATTAAAAAAAAAAAAAAAAAGAAATCCTGTATCTGATAAAAGCTTAAAGACTAACTGTTGTGTGTTTTTTAAAGGACAAAGCCTTTTATATTTAATAAAAAATAACTATGGTATCATGTATATTTCAGGTTAATGATTCAATACTGTTTAACAAGATTCATTTTTGTTTGTCCTCAGGTTATGCCACCCACAGCTGATATCAGTGAGACACATTTTAGATTAGATCCTGTTTATTTTTTTCTGTTAATAAAAATCCAGAAATAAAACATAAAATCATACAAAAAAACAGCACCAGAGAAAGGACTTCAATTTATTTTTTTCTTTCAAATAAATAGAAAAAGAAA
>JAOWBL010000118.1:0-18387 GCA_028564865.1 Zenarchopterus dispar | reverse complement strand
TAGATAGATAGATAGATAGATAGATAGATAGATAGATAGATAGATAGATAGATAGATAGATAGATAGATAGATGGGTTTGAACATTTAAAGGGAAACAGATACCTCTGTGTGCTCCTCCTTAGTCAAGCAGCCAGGGGGAAAGGTGTTTTCCTCTTTCATATCTGGTAGTTTGTGGCAGATGACTTTAAGGAGAGCAGAAATAGGCACTTCTGTCTCCGTAAAAGGAATGCTTGATGCATAAACAGTCTCTTCTTCCTTGTGGACACTTTCAGATTCTGATAAAGTCAGTTCTGTGTCCTCATCTATGGTGGGCAAAGACTACAACACAGTGACAGCACAAACAGGTTCAATTCTAAACATATATTCAACACCACAAATCCGACAATTCCTATGGGGAAATCATCAGTGGCATAATAGTAAAATATGAATTTATGCTATTAATCTGGACCATTTGAGAGGAAAGATTAAAAAGATGAATGTATTTCATAGTATGGGACAAGCACTGAAATCTCTTTAATTGGGATTTTGTTCACTGTTCTTCTTGCGAATTCACCTTAACAAGATGGTCCTCTGAAGGTTGTTTGAGGTCTTGTCCCAGCACCACACTAAGTGCTCTGACAAAACCCTGTCTGGGGTTAGGGTCAGCTGCAAAGTACAGCAGCATCGACACATAGTCCAGTTGAGGAGGAGAGATGGACTGGTCTGCAAACAACTGGAAAAAGAACTAAAAGCCAAGAATAGAATTAACTTTTAAGTTTTACCAATGTGATTCATATTTCACAGTGATGTGTATCTAAACTGTAAACACAAGACATTGAGGTGTAGACTAAAATTGATGTGACTATAAAAAAAAAAAAAGAAAATGATTTAAGCTGTGAAATATTACACCCAAGTACCTTGTGAAGGTTAGCCAGACGGTTATAAGGTTGAGGCTCAGAGGAGTCCTCGGGAACAGTTTCAGCATTATAATTGGAAAACCAGAATTCTGCCTGTTGATAAAGGCAGGTACGAGAGAGAAAAACATTTTCTTTTTACATCTGGGGAGCTTAAGTTATCATTTTATATTCAAATATGCATCACATGTGGTAAAATATACAACACAGAGTAATTTACAGAGATTATGACATTACAATTAATAAAGAGCAACTTTGGAGAAAGAGAATTTCAATAATAGCACAAATGGGTACCACTAGTGGATAGGCTCTTTTAACACAGAGAATGTCTATGTGTTTGAAAACAGTTAAAATGTTAGACCAGAGTAGTATCTGGGTTAAGGACTAACCTCTAGGTACTGGTCTTCACTTAAATAGCCTGTAACACCAACATCTGCTGCCTTGAAACGTTCCAGTACATCCAGTAGCTGTTTTTGTGAGGGGACAGGCCAAGGGAGAGCAGCACCAAGCAGAAAGCACTGCCAGTCTATCAGCTCATACTCATTCGTTAGCAGAGACACAATCTCCACCAACTGGGAAAAGAAGATAAGGTTTTTATTGTTCTTTCTCAAAGAAATTTGTTTTGCATCACATGCTTCAACAATCACAGTTAAACAATCCTATGTAAAATCATATCATAAAAGCACATATATAGAATTAAAAAAACAATGTAGGAGAAAAAAATAACTCATCTTTCTACAGACCCATGGATATGGCCACATCAAACAATAGTACGATACAACTTTCAATGTAAGTATGGAATGTTTTTTGTTTATTTGTTTGTTTGTTTTTTGTGGTGGGGGTGTCTACTTGTGATTCATTCTTGTCCATCCAGGGTTTTGGTAAAGTGTTTCTACCCATGTTAACAGAGACCAAATCTTTGAGCAAATTGAAGAATGCAGTACTGGTCATGAGGCCTGAAAGTGAGAAAAAGAAAAACGAATGCCTTGCCATTGATGGATAAAATAATTAACGCCGTATTTACACCACATTTTGTCTGCATTGCATGTACCTGATGGAGCAATGCTCCACAGCTGATGGTGGAGTGATTTAAGCTGAGCAATTGTTGGGGTGGGCCCTACTTGTATCTCCGCAGGAGATGGAAGGGGAGGGGGAGCCAGACTTGCCACCAAGAGATGGTCTCCATTTATAATGAAGTCAGACCCTTCCTGCAGAAAAAAAAAAGTTTTCAAATGTTACACTGTAACATTTCATCTTAAAAATTTAGGCAGATATTTAAATGTTAATCAAAACCATTACAAACCACCACTAGCTCATACTGCAACTTCTCTCCAACCTCTATGTGTTGGCGACCCACTTCTGATAATTGGTCAATACTGTGGTAGGGAAGAGATATGGGAATATTGTATAATTTATGACAATTTGTTCCTGTGGCTAATCTTAAAAATAACTTATTTAAAAGCCTAGGTTTTCCAGAAGCTCTATATTATACTATTAAAGAACTTTGATTTGCATATCAGTTATGTTCTTTAAATCTTAAATGTTTTATAATGTATTCTGCATTTTAACTACATAGCCTACCTTACCACATTTAGAGTTATGATAATTCATATGCAGAGCAGTGCTACTGCTGGTTCATTCACACTTATGTTGTGGTTTAGTACTTGGCTACACCATACAATATCACACAGCAACAGACACTCATGTATCATACCACTTCATTTCCTCAAGATAGTGTGTTTGTAACCACTTTTCCATTATGTCATGGGTCTCTTGTGCTTTGCTTTCGAGATCCTCTACCATCTTCAGGCCATGACTTTTAGCCCGCTCAATGTGCACCTTTGCTCTGTTCCCTAGAAAACAGAAGAGACCTATACAAAGACTGACATCTTGATGTATTATTTATATACATATACAATTATATATATTAATGCACATGTACCAGTATTCAAACTGGAAAACCTGCCTATATGTATATTTCATATTCTTCACTTTTAGGACTACACATAGCCTGTGTTTTATGTTTTTTTATCCACCTCTGACCTACAAGCACAACTTCAAGTCAGGCCACATTCAATGTGAGTCAACAATTATTTGTCTCTACTTTTTTCATTAACAGCAACGGCTCCAAAGGAAGCTCAAGGCATGTCATAAAAATTCCCTTATAAACCAGGAAATTATGCCAGCTTGTGGAATAAAAAGGCTATCTATATTTTTTTCTCATGATAATTCAATGGATTGTTGTATCACCAATTAGTAGACCTCTGAGTTGGTGTGTGTGTGTGTGTGTGTGTTTGTGTGTGTGTGCGTATACCCTCATGACTCAGTACAGCTGCATATTCTTGAAACAATTTATCTTTTGGGACAGGCTGCTGACTTTGAATCTTCGCTGAGTCATCACCTTGGACGGAGGGACTATGGTGAGCTACAAACAACAATGTAAAAATGCTACAGGAAATAAACATTTTATGTTACAATGCAGCTCTTCTATTTTTTTAAATTGTTCACAAAAGCATGCCTTTTTGACTGCTTGGTGGATGCTTTTCTGTATTTGCTCCTTTTGACTTTGCTGAGCTCTCATTTCCCTCATGTAAACTCTCTACATTCTCTTTTATCTCTGAATGATCATCTCCTGACACTTGCATGACCTGTAAAAGTTAGTAAGCAAAAAATTGTATCATGAAAACACAGTACCTCCAAACTATTGCTGTGCAAAGTTTTACAGCGACATGCTGAGAAATTACCAGTTTGCTGATGACTTTAAGTGCTTCCTCACAGTCAGAGATGAGTTTTTCATGTAATGGCTGGAACAAACAATGAAAAGAGTCACTAATTACTTTGTATCTGAATAGTTCATTGATCATCTTCATTTGAAGGAAGCAGGAAAACTAACATTGGGAAGTTCTTCTGGATTTTCCAGATTTTCATTCTTCTTGATATTGAAGGGGTCAGGATGTCTGTCAAAACAAAATAAACTGTTCAATATCAATAATCACAAACTAACTACAATCTTAAACTAATTGATATTGTTAGATTCATAATATTAGTGGGTTTCTTGTCTCTCACGTCTCATCCTCAGGTTGAACTTCAGGTGCTTCCAGCAGAGGAATATAGGTACAGTTGGACGGTGGTTCAAGTGCCATCTGCTTATGCATGCTCAAGTAATAGACTCTTAAAATAGCAGATATTTCCAGGAAACGGCTCAGCTCTGCCTGTACAACATAATCAACATTATTTGATTTGATTTTTTTCTTTAAACAACCATAGTAAAGAGACCAAGACAATGTTTTTAAGTTTAAAATTTATGACATCAATAAGCCCAAAGACCACAGAATTGAGAAAGGTTAGAAAAATAACAATCTTGAGCCAAATACTTAAAGTATGTAGAAATACCTGTATTAGCATAGAGTGGTAATTGATGAGAACAAAGGTGTAATCATCCAACCAGCCATTACACATAAGAGCAGCTACCTCCTGTTCATTTTCCTCCTTACGTTTGTCTGTGATGTCCCACAGTCGTTCACGCAATTCCTGTTAAATATAAAAACATCTAAAATATACACTACCCAAAATATTTATTTTTAGAAAAGTTATGTCATGAGCAGTTAAATAATATTAGCTTCGTAAGACAGTATATAACAAAGTCTCCTTACATCCAGCCTCAGATGTAGCTCTGCTCTGGTATCTTCACAGAGTCTCATATCATCTGGTAAGCTATTGAAATCCTTCTGCCACTGAGACAGTAATTCCTGCTTTACATCTGGACGTTCCAAATACTGTTTGTATCTTTCTCTACAAAAAACGAGAATTAGGTAATACACTTGTGTAACAATAAAATTAAAATTCTGTGAACATAAATGTTTTCTTCAACTGTAAAACATTTCAGACTAGGACTTTCATGACCTAGATATTTGTCTTATGTCCTTCTGAAGGTAAATGCTCAGTAGTTCAACACTTAGATAAATCTGTAACTGTAAACCTAAATTACAAAATCTGAAATAAAAAGATAAAAAAAAGCACCAACAAAATTTTAGTAGTTCGAAGTTGTACAAATCTAAATGTTCATTTTATACATTTCCTTACATGTTTCCCTAGTTTGTAGTGAGATAAACCATGAAACCATGTTTGTTCTACCTAGAAGGCTTGGATTAGTACCTGATGTCAAGAAACTGAAGATCAATAGCCCTGTGCTCTGAACGCAGCTTCTGCATGACTTTCTTCACATTGTTTTCATATGAATCACAGGTAGTGTCCCAGTGTGTGCACAGGTACTTTGGTACCTCCTAGGGATATATATTTAGCAAAAAAAAAAAAAAGAAAGAAAGAAAGGAGGAAATTAGTAAAGAAGAAAAGTAAAATAAAACAGCAAAACATAAGACACTGTACAAAGATATCAGATTTTCACAACATCTAAGTCTAATACATGATACAGACAGGAGACTACAGGTCCACTAGGTAAATGAAATTAGAAGACCACTTACTGGTTGCCAAAATAAGTGTATTTGAATGTTGGATTAATTAAATAAACAACAACATAAAAGTTGTATCCTACTGGAGGCAGAGGTTCGTCCACATAGTCCTGACTGGACTGATCTACATCAGCAGGGAAAAGCTCATACTGGTTCGTGAGGACTCTGCAAATGTCCTCTTTGGACTCTGAGGCAGGTGTGGTAGGTGGTGTATCTTCTAAGTAACATATTGATCAGAAAAATAGGTTAAAATAATGACTTAAAAATGACAACGTATAACTGTAATTCTCAGAAAACAGTTATGCACTTTTTGGGAAGTGTGTATTGATTCTGCACTGTGCAGACTCACTTTGGACTTCTTCCTTTTTAACACTTGCATTCAATTTTGTAGGGCCAAGTTCTTCCTCATTAAGAACTTGAAGTTGCTCTACGGGTTGTGGTTCAGTTGTTCTTGAAGAAACGTCTGAAGCTTTTACACTGTGTAATACCACATCTTTAACAAGATGACTCGCAAAAGCTGATGATGATAAAATATGTTGTAATATTGTGAGTCAGGAAGTTAAGTTTGTAATTTCATATCATGTACTTTAGGAAAAAAAAAACATATTTAGTCTGAAAAAAACAAAAATACCTATTATTATTACTTTACTGCAACACAAGACAATGGACAGATTGCTTCTGACAGTGACAATGCAATAATACAAGTGTACTAATATTTGCTTAGGCCTGAAATGACAACAAGTTACCTTCCCGTTTTTTATGTATAACCTGTAGGATGATGGGCTCCAAAGTATTGTAAAGTTCGTCATGGTCTACATCTGCATTAATATGTACCAAAATGTTTTGCTTCCCACCAAACCATTCCTCCAGCTCTGGCCATGTATGCTGGAAATCTGTGACCCTTGAGAAGAAAATTAATGATACTGGGCATACAGTCATGCTGTAAAAGTATTGTGTGCACCTTAGATTTCAGTCTGACTCTTTCTTATTACCTGTGTGAAATCTGTGCCAAATACAAGGTTTTGTCAGAGGGTTCGAAGGTTGCTGCAGCCTCTGTATCTGTGGCGGATTTGGAAACAAGACAACAACATAAACACAATTAACTGTATAAGTATTAAAATTACAAATACAGTCACATGATAGACAAACTGCACACACTACCTTGAAAATGTATTTGTTTTATGAGTATTTGAAGATGTCTATTCATTTAAGTAGTTTAACATATAGGTCTGACTCAATAAGGGAATTAAACATAAAATAAAAAAAATCTGAAACATTTATTACATACATAAAAATGAGAGTATAAAAAGGTTTAATGAAATTATTTTAAATGACTTCTTTCTGTCTGTCTGTCTGTCTGTCTGTCTGTCTGTCTGTCTGTCTATCTATCTAGTAAGTGTAACATACCTATATGGCTGTATGCACGTCTGACCATAGACTCATCAGGGATATCGAGCAGGACAACCAAGTCCAGCGCAGGTGAAGGAGGTGGTGGGGGTTCAAGTGGAACAAGATCTGCATTAAAGTCTGTCCTGTCATCTACATCATTCTCTTCATTTACGGACCCACCCAGAGCTTTTTCTAACAGATGGGCTTGGTTTATGTCTTGAGGAAAACCATCCAGGATCCAGCCTAACTGAGCTGGAACACGACTAAGGAGGACAAAGCAACTATTTCAGTATCTTGAATATTTGTGAGGTTCTTGACGATCCACATAGTATATACAGAAATAGAGAAATTAGTTGGAACCCAGTCATTAAAGAAGATGAAACTGACAAAAGTGATAATAAATGCCAATTTACTAAAAAGGAATGAAAATCAGACATTGCTTTTTAATTATGATTCAAACAGAATTATTAAAAAAAAAAAACAAGAACAAAAAAAAAACCCAAAAAAACTGAAACTAGCCTTGACAAATTAGTTGGTATCTTTAAGTTCGTATTTTGTTGCACAACATTTTGAGGCAATCGCTGCAGTCAAACAATATCTGTAACGCTCAGTGCAACTCCTGCACCTGTAGACAGGTATTTCAGTCCTCTTCACATGAGCAGACAGTTCCAGCGGTCTCATGTCTGAAGGAGTTTCTTCTCTAGACTCCATGTTTCAACTCTCCATAGATATTCAATAGGATTTCAGTCAGGGCTGATAGATGGCTAGTTAAGAATCCACTAGGTTTGTTCCTAGCAATTCTTGGATGTTTTTGCTTGGGTACTCTGGGTCATTATAATGTTGGACGACCCATGACCTGTGACTGAGACCAATCTTTTTTACACTGGGCCGCACATTTTACTCCACAATATTTTGACTGTCTTCAGGTTTCATTGTACCATGCACAGATTCAAGACAATTTGTCTTGTCAAGACTTATTTGTCAAGGCCAGTTTTCTTAGATCCTGTTGAAAAACAATTCAAAAGAAATGTCTGATTTTCATTAGCCAGTTTTCAGTAAATTATTTCTTATTGTTACTTTTGCTAGTTTCAAGTTATTTTTGTGACCATTGTGGGTTTTTCTTTCTTTAATGGAAAGGTACCAATAATTTTGTCCCCCTCTGGACAATTAAGATTGTACCATTTTGTTTCCTTCTAAGAAATACTGAAATAGTGTGTAGAAAATCCTGTATGGTAAAATAAAGACGGCATTATTGACCAAATCATGCATACGATATACTCCTGTAGATGGTAGTAAAGTTTATAATGTCACCTGATTGCCTCTACTATAATTTCAACTACCAGCTGATCTGGGATAGTTTTCCCTTCCCTCATCGCTCTGTCTGCTGCTTCCCCCAGTCTCGCACGGGTAGTTAGCTGGATAAGAGATACATGGAAGAAAGTAAAAAAATAACATGAAACGTGATCATTTAAGGGAAAAAACATGGTTACCATTAAAATTTTCAAATCCTGGGACTCTCACAAAAACTTACTGTGTTATCAAAAAAAAAATCAAAATTTCTTCAACATGAACAGTTCTGAAAATTGGATGCTATTTAGATTATATGTGAGAAAATACAAAATTAAAGAGCCAGATCAAAAATAGAGCAGTAACATGAAATACACTTACAGGTTGAACATGTTTTCTACTTTCCTCTTGGATATGAAGATCTGAGAATAAAAAAACAAATATCTTAGATAATCAGCTGTGTAGTATTCTTTTTTATTATAAGCAAACAATACACAACTTATTACTTTTTGTGAAAAAAAAAAAAAAAAGGACTAGAACGATACCTTGCTGGCCAAGTGATTCACCTGTTTCCGTTTTTGTTTCTGTTCCCGCTGCAGAACTTTCAACATTCAGTTTTTTCTTCTTTTTCTTTCTACGCGGCTCTGGGACCTGTTTGCCCACAAAGAGTTGTTTTAAAATGTGTATGTGAAGGCTCTTTGAGGTAAAAGGGATACATCATGCAAATGAGTTTTGCAAGACAAGGAGAGACTGAAATCTTAGGTTCTAAAAAATCTCTTTAATACAAAATTATGAGCATAGTTAAAACAAAACAGGATACTTAAGAGGTGACAACACTGCGACTGACTTACCTTCTCTCCATTCTTGTAAGCCTGAAGCGCTTCCTCAATCAGCTCATCACCCGATAAAATATGGATGCCAAGTGCTGGAGCAGAAAACAAAACACAAAACCAACATCTACTTAGAATGCATAATGCCAGTAAAAACAAAATCTGGTGGCATGATGCTGTATTTATATGTGGTTAGGTTTATATTGAGATTGTATACCTTTACCAATCTTGGCCAGGCATTCAGTCTTGCCGGAACAAAACTTCCCTAGGACACAAGCCTTAATGACAAACCACGGAAATAAAGAAGTGGACAAATCCATGATGGATGGGGGAACCAATTTTCTAAGTCGTTGGACAATATGTCCAAGAATGTTGTTGGTTAGTGGAGGTAATATTGTTTCCTCTGCCTCCTCTGGCCATGCCCAGTCACCTATCATTTTCTAAAACATAACAAGTGCAAGGTTTTTTAGAATTTAGACAGCTCTGAGTTTTTATCTGAACAAATAATATACCAGTATATACATATTTTTTAATGTAAAAATTGTTTTATTGACTATGTGTAATCTTTTTCTTTCAAAATGTTATTTACGCAATAAAGAGGAGCTACAAGTACAAGCAAAATAACACAAACTTTACTTAAAACAACTGCACTCATGTTTTAAACTCACAATGTATTCTTCAAAGTCCAGTTTGTTGAGTACTTCTTGCTTCTTAAGCTCTATGGAGTATTGTGAAGTGGACTCAAAGCCTTCCTCATCGCTTTTTGTCGTCTCATCCAGAGGCAGAGATTTGAACAGCAGTTCCCTCCACTGTCTCAGCATCTTTTCTGGAATCAGGCTAGGAAAAAACAGCATGTGAAAAATAATGAAGACAAAGCAAGAACTGAAACTGTGCTGAAAGTGATGGACATCTAAAAATAGTCTGACTACTTTGAACTTTTTAATCTAATTATGTTTTTAATACCATCTGAATGCAAATATCATTATTTGCATTCAGATGGTATGCATTCAGATGGTATTGTTAACTAAAATTAACAATAATCAGACATGCCTACATTGGACATGTTTGAAAAAGCTAATGTACTTCACTTATAAAACTCACTATAACTTTCATACTCTGAATATTGTGCAGGGTAGTATAAGCAGAGCTTGCTGATTATACAGATTTAATATTTAATTGTGACAGGACATTGATGTAATTTTATGTGACTACATGTCAGTTTTACAGTCATTTTTCAATCCTATTAATGTTCAACAGATGCTAAAATCAAATGATAATTTGCAATTAGAAAACATTTCTTAGTAGTCTTCAGATTTTAGTTTATCAGTACTTTCAAAGTTTAAGCTCTTATGAACTGCTTTTTCAAAACTTATTTCTTAAAATAAAATTAATCAAGTTTATATTAAATTTAAACAGTGTTCATCCATTAAAAAAAATGCCATGGTTCAGATAACAATTTCAGAAGAAAATATACATTTAAGCAACTCTGAAAACTATACAATAGAAAGAAGTTTTTTGTTTTGTTTTTTTTACAGCACATTGTAGAATATCCTTTTTGTCACTGTCAGGTCACTCAAAAGCCTGCTATTAATATGTTTCTGTTGCATTTCCTAAAGGCACCTATTATTACTTACTTTCCAGTGTGCAGCTGATATTCTCCAACATTTGTTGCCAAGTCCACTATCTGTTCCAAAATGGCTCTGCACCTGTCAAAGTGCTTTTTCCTTTTTCTTTCAGCTCTCTCAGCTGCAACCCTTTTACAGAATTCAATCTCCACCCTTATCTCTTCTGCATGGGCTAACTTAACTTGTTGAGCCAAAACCTGTACAAAGCCCAATCAGAAAGATGTCGTTAAAGGTGGGACAAACAAGAAAAAATAAAGAGTGGGGATTCAGAAAACAACTACCAATGGTTAGTGGAATGCAGCATTAATAAGTTTCCAATGTAACTTGTTATTTTGACTCATTATTCTTTGTTATTGTACAACTTTCTGTTTTTTCACAAAAAATATTACTCTACTGTAAAAAGTTAGAAACATATTCAAACACACGATAGGTGTGATTTGTAAGGGTTGCTGGGTGGTATTGCGGAGCTGGAGTGCTGTGACGGGGGGCGTCCGGGGTGCTCTTGTTGGTGCGGCACCCATCCCAACTAATTAAATTTGGCTAGCTGATATTATTATTATTATTACTATTATTATTAGTAGTAGTAGTAGTAGTTGTTGTTGTACTAGTAGTATTAGTACTAGTATTATTATCATTATTATTATTATCATTACTGCTGTGTTGTTATTCCTATATCTTCATTATTATCAATACTGAAACCATTACAACTATCTATTAATACTTCTTTGTATTCTTCTCACCTCTTTCTCAATCATTTACCCAGCTGCTCCCCTTTCTGCTTATTTTTGCTTCCCTTCTGTCTTTGTATGTGAGTATAACGTATTGTGTATGTCTACTGTTTGTTTTTTTTTGTTTTATTTTGTTTTTCTTTGTTTACAAATTTTAAAAACTCTGCTGTTAGTGAGAACCATTGTTTCACTCAGACAATAAAAGCAGATCATCTGAGTGACACTGTGATGTGTGGATATGTGTGTGTGTTTCTTTTTTAAAAATAATTTGTTTTTCTTTTTCATGTTTTACTAAATGTCTTACTTTGCCTGCTATTTGTACCAACTATTTGTACCTACAACGCCCCATCCAACCACTCCATTATTTCAAATCTTCGTTAGTCTGCCTCCCATATTCCACCACATACTACTATTTATAAAACTCAAATCTATGTAATTACAGAGATAATTCTTCTTCTTTTGTTTATTTTGTCTCACCGATTCCTGGTAAAGAGATTCTTGGAAATCCCTTTCTCTGCGCTGCTGGTACTGCTGCTCTCTAAACAGACGGTTCTCCTTGATTACATCTTTTTCTTTACGTATCTGAAGTAGCTGAGCAGCCAAACGCTGCTCTGCCTTGGTCTGACGTGTTAGACGCTTCACCAACAGCTCCTCTTGGAGGACGTCCTGAATCAGAGGAAGCACATTGAGTTACTGATTCAGAATCAAAATTGCAACTGTAAATTAACAATTTGTTTGAAAACCATTAGGACAATGCATGAGGTCTATATCAAAAACATCCTGTCTGTAAGTTCATTATAGGGATGAAAGTTTTTTATAATGAAAATAGATTCCCAATACTATATAATACTATATCATGGATCCCCTTGGTATAGTATTGGGAATGAGGTAAAGTGTGAATTTAACCTGTTCAGCTTCACGGGCCTTCAACTGTTCCACTAAGAATTTGTCTTGTCTTTTTTGTCTCTGCTCACAAGTAATGGCCCTCTCCTTCAGCCTCTGTCGGATATCCTGTATATACTTGATATTGGATTGAATCATCTCAGTTTCACTTCCAAGCACTTTACAGCCCTGTTTGGTGCCACCAGGTGGGAAATCAGGTGGGAGGGGCTGACCCCTAGAAATGAAAAAGTTTGTATATGAGGCTTTAAGTTAGAGAAAATGTAATGTAACTATAACACTCCAGTAATACAAACAACTTAATAGCAGTGTACTGCATGAATACAGTATTCATTTGCTGAAAGCTTTCCTGTCCCTCACCTTGGGAGAGAAGAAAGAGAGGGGGTAACCAGTTTCTTCAGGTTTGTCTCAAAGTTCTTTATTTCAGTATGGACCATCTTTGTGAACAAAACAGAAACAAGAAAAACAACAATTTGATGATGAAAACATGAAATGAAATTCACTCTGAAGGTTCAAAATAATGCTGTGATCTCTTACCTTTGCTTCTCGTTCTTTGCGCTCCAACTGTCTCCTATCTCTGTTGACTGACGAAAGTGGTTTTGAGACCTGGACATTAGTGGCCTGGCTACCAGTCATGTACTTCTGCTTCTGGTGACACAACTACAACACACATAGTTCCCCATGCTTCACACTCTTGGTCACATTATCAGTCAACTAGGTTTTCCATGTTTTGTTTTGTTTGTTTGTTTGTTTTGTTTATTTTACAACATATGCTTTTGCCATGATAACAATAACATACCAAAATACTTCTAAGGACTATAACTATGTGTTGCATCAAAATAAGAAAAAGAATCATGGTAATCAGGTTCTAAACTCTAAACAACCTTTATCCTTTATATTACCCGGGCCACATCAGCTTTATGGTTAGTGTCAAAAAGCCAGCTGTACAGTAAATGCAAGACTACTTAAATGTACCTACTTTCTTTTAATCATATTACACAATTGCCTCTGCATTTAACTAATGATATCATACAAAAATGTATTACTACTGTAGAGGTGTGGCAAGCATTTGACTTACAAGTTGGCATTCAGACCACTTAAATACTTGCTTCTCTTCCTTCTCATCTTTAAATTACCTCTTACGTTTCTCCTTTTTGGACATTTCTGTTTCAAATCCAGGACTTAAGCACAAAACTGTTGTAGAAAATACCTAAATATGAGATACTGCCATTTAATGGGTAGAAGTCAGCATCGCACAGGAAACACGATCAATATATGTTGTGTGACATGTTATTACAGTCCATGTATATGTTTAAAACAGACTTGTACTATAAGCATATAATTGTCTGCATGTTTTTGAGGGGAAGATAAAACAAACTGGTAGGTTTGAGTTTGACATGTCTGTTATTGATGAATTTATATTTAAAAAATAAATGGGAAAAAGTATGACATGATAGTTTTTCTCAATGGTGCCTTGTACCTCCTCTTCCTTTCCCACTCTTTTCTCATCCTGGACCTTTGGTTGTATCATTTGCTGGGTGGGTTGACCCATCACAGGCCTGCTGGTCAATTCTTTAGCGCATTTATCCTTGTAGTGCTGAGAAATTTTCTGTAGCTGCACGTCTGCATCACGTTTCACAACCTGAGGAAGGAGCTATACAGAAGGAAATGTGTTTAAAAATACTTTTTTTTAAAAATCCGATAATCACAATACTAATTTTCTCACTATTAATAAAATGCAGGGCTATCCATTGCATTATATTTTACTACTAAAACAGATTTTACCCTCAGAAACTAGCATTTAACATAAACATATACTACAAATGTTGCAAACAAATCTATACAGACACCTTACATAAGAATAGATCTCATGCTCCTTTTTGTGCAGCCGTGCTCTGGCTTCGGGCTGTATCATTTCCATCACTGTCTTGCCCATATCTGCATTTTTCTTCTTTTCAAGCAAGATATGGAGTTGGTGAAGGAGGTGCATGGCAACATCTTGCTTCTCCTGCATTATGTCTTGGGCTGTGTTTATGTCAAAGGGAATCCCCAGTAACTTTAAAGCAGGTTCAAGGCGTCTAAAGTTGTTCACTCTGGAGATAGCGGTACTATGGCAGAATAGGTCATTATTAATTATGAACACTTTAAAGGGGTTTGAGAACTAAGCACAAATCAAAGAAATAAGGGGAAGAACAATGGCCTGAGAAAGATACTTACTCTTTCTTCATAAAGAGACTAAAATCATCTTGCAGCTGATATTTATTAAGAATTTCTCCAATGAGATAACCACTAGAGAAATCCTTGGCAAAGCTCTCTGTGTCTGTAAACATGAACACACAACAATCACAGACATACAAGTTATGTATTCTTATGTTTATGCTAAAAAGTCTAAGGTGAATCTACTAAAGTGTATAAATGAAACAAACAGCAGACAAGATGCTGATTATCTTACGTGAGTTCTGACTGAAAATGTACTAAAACTTTGTCTTAAACAACTACTATTAGAAGAAAACTTTGCAGAAACCTCAACATTAGGTTTAACGATGTGTCTATGTTGCATAAAGAGTTACATTTGTAATCCTACAAGAATGTTAACTAAAGGACCGAGTTAGCATTAGCTTCATGTAGCTATGGACGATACGTATATACTTACTGACAGTTTTCGAAAGCCGGAGCTCCTGGTTTAGCCACTTGCACACTATTTCTGACATCTTCTCGGTGTAGTAAAATTCACCTTAATTTCACCAAAAGTGTGAGATTACAACTGTTTAATGACAGCGGAAAACAGAATTGCAGTAAACATGCTTGTCTTCAAATGTTTCCTGTTACCATGGTGACCAACCAACAGGGTTACAACGGTGCACGAAAAAGCTGATACTTTTACTAAAGCAAACGACAAAATGAAGGTAAAATCTCCAGTCAAATCCACATACTATAAATTTGAGGGGATCTAAAGGGATAAATATACATACATATATGTATGTATATTTATATGTATATGTATATGTATATATATATATATATATATATATGTGTGTGTGTGTGTGTGTATATATATATACTGTATATATATATATATATATGGCGACCTTGAGTGCCATGAAAGACGCCTTATAAATAAAATGTACTATTATTATTATAATATATATATTATAATAGTGTGTGTGTGTATAATATATATATATATATATATTATACACACACACACACACATATCTAGCACCATATAAAGCCATCCTTCACTAACTAGCAAAGGGTAAAAAAATGACTCCTAATGGACTAAACAGAAAGTTACAAAAAAAAGTGAACAACACTTTGTGGTCAGTGGCCAGACAAATCACTTTATTGCCATTAAACGAGTATAATATCACAGTAATTTGCATTATCACTGTTAACATTATGCATTCACTAAGAAGCAATTTATGTTCTGTTCAGTTTCTTAAGTAATAAAATAATCCCAATCTGCAGAATACTGTTAATTCTACTGAATTGACAGGGAGAAAAGCCTTTGGCTGATGCACAAAAGTCATGTTACCATGCAATGGGTTAGTCTGCATTAGCGTTATAAATCCATGGTTAAACAGAATTAGCAAATTAAAGAATTTACAAGCCATGTGTTTTTTCTTCTTCTTCAAAGCAATATCTTGTACAGCATGCATCGATCTCACAAAAATATATTGGGCCAGAGATAAAGAGTTGCTTGACAGTCCCTCCATAATGTTTACTGTAAAAGGGAATTAAACAGACTCTTATTAAAGATGTAAATGACTGGGGGTGAAAGGCAGGGGGAGGGAGGATTGTTTAAGCAAAAAAGAAACGGACTCAAAAGACAAATACATGCCAAATGGATGGTTCAGTCTCTGGCAAAACAACATAGCTGTGATAAGGTAGAAATGTAAAGATGGCTCAAGTCAAGAACATTCTTAATTCAATATACATGATGTTTCAGAAAGAGTTTTCATGTTTTAGCTCATGTCAAATACACATTTTGATTGACTGTGATGACACAAAGACAAGCATTTGCATTTTTTTTTTCTGTCAATAAATCTGATTAGTCAACATTATGTTTTGTGGAATAGAGTATAATCTTATCTATGATTAAAAAAAAGTAACATTTTGTCACAAGACAGTTAGGAATTATGTACAGTTAGTTGCATAAAGAAATTGAGAAAAATAAAATGTGCAAATATATTTATCTAAATAAAAAAAATCATATAATCTGCGAAGTTGCATGTTTATGAAAGCACACTTTAATAAAAACAAAATGCAGCTATATTTAGACACTCAAAATTATATTTATATTTAAAAAATCTTTACAATGACTTTAAATCAAATACTAATCTCCTTCTCATCAAAGTTTTTCTTTTTTAAACCCTGATCTCAGTTAAACAATTTAGAATTCAATTTGCTTTACAAGGCAAAGAAAAAAAGTTATATTTTTCTTTGTTGTCATAACGGACTATTTGCCCACCAGTAACCAGTTTATCTTTAAAGACCTCCAATATGGTTAATGGTCAGTCATTTTTCAATGTCACAGTAGTTGTATTTAAAGCTTGTTGGCTGGAGGCACTTACAAAACAGTATAACACAAAATGACTGCCACACAGGCAAGCCCTGCCCTGACTCAAATCATACCATAAAACAAATGATTCAGACCACCAAATACATGCATCAAAGGATGGTCTTTGCAATCTGATGCTTTTGGAAGTCCATGCCAGTGGTGTGCTCAGAAAACAGATATTACCCAGGAAACAATGATTATATTTTTGGAGAAGCTCAACTGCTACCAAGTAGCTAAAATAAAGTAATTTCCCTATATATTTAGATTTAAATTTAAAAACAAAAAACAACTTTATAATGCAAAAACTCATTTCCCAATACATGCTTTTCCCTTGGTCCCTTTCCCCAACCATAAAACTCACAGTGGTTTTTGCATTCAAAAGATAAAAACTGAAAATGTACAGAAGAATTGGGTCTCACATATCAAAATGAGGCAATGGCTTTTTTGCATTCACTCAATGCCTTTCAGATCATTTGCGAATTGCATTACTGCAGCATCTTTTCAATAAAGATTTAGAAGTAAGGCAGTGAAAAGTGATATGGTTAAAATGACTGGATGCATTATGCTTGTCTAGGCTATTTAGCCACTGTAATTACCCATAAATGTTAATTCTGCAACTGAAAATCATATGTACCAATCACCATTTCTTCAATGCACAGCAAAACTTAAAAACAAAACAAAAGAAAAAGGGCACTGGCCTGATGGTGTTTCTTAACAAGAAAACAATAATAAAAAATAAACGCTTCTGATCAACAAAACAAAAACACTCAAAAGTAACAATAATGTGTTAGATCACATCAGTCTGTGTTGATGTTCTAGCTTATATTAGTGTATATCTGATAGGTTCATTACCCATGTATTTCCAGACCATAATAAAAAGCCCCACTCCTGTATCCATGTGATAGAGTAGGAAATTCCATTCATAAATGTATCTTTCAATTAACATCTTGCTGTGTTAGACAGTAGTCTGAGAAAAAAATATCATGTCAGTAAGAATGGAAGCTATCTTGGTATTGATTTAAGTAATCATACCTTTAAAATAATCTCTTACACCCAAGAGGCATATTTTCATTATGTGGCTCATCAGCTTTCAGCAGCCAAGATTAACCTAACGGTGGACCAACATAAATCCATTTATACTACTGGACAACAAACTTTTACAATGTCTTATATTTAACATTTGTTTTGTAGTGTCCTCAAAATTGCCTTAACTTTTATAGTGCTTTTAACTGGATTTTAACTGTTCAGTTATTCTAAAAACATCTGAAATGCAAGCTAAAAATTGGACATACTCAGCTAAAACACAGGATATGTCATCATGAAATGCCCATTGCAGCATGTCACAGAAAAAGGCAGTGAGGGGATCCAACAGTTACAAGTATGGAAATGAAAATAACTAAATGTGCATTTCTTAAAAAGAATTAATGACCTGCTGTCAGAATACAGGTTTAACAGTGTAGTGCTCCACTAGACCGGATATTGATCAAGGCCATATTTAGGTCAGATTTTCTGAAATATCACACCCACAAAAGGAAATAATAAAATGCAATGTTAACCCCCATGGTGTGGCTGCTAACAGGGAAAATGAGATGATATCATGGTTTTGTGGATGACAATAGGTTGGAGAACCAGGTTGCCGCCGCCGATGACAGCCGTCGTTTTTCTTCTGCATGTTCCTCTTCATCAGGGAGGAGAAACTGAGTG
>JAOWBL010000117.1:0-18389 GCA_028564865.1 Zenarchopterus dispar | reverse complement strand
GTCTGAAGTGTTCATTAGCATAGTTGTAGCAGCCAAAAGCAAAACACTGGATGCCTTTAGAATGATAATTCCCTTGGTGTTGCTGCTAGCTGCCTTGCTTGCGGACAAAAGTAGCACTTTTGATATGTCAAAAGTCACGAAACATCCAATCCAGTAATAGAGAGCACTGGTAGAGTCAGAGAAACCAACAGACCCAACATTCATGATATGAATGCTCCTGAGTCTGTGTAATTGAATAATTAAATGAAAGGCGCGTGTTCAAAATAATAGCAGTGTAGAGTTCAATCAGTTAGGTCATTCATTATGTGAAGAAACAGGTGTCAGTCAGGTGGCCCTTATTTAAGGATGAAGCCAGCACATATTGTATGTGTAATTTTCTCTGAAAACCTTAGAAAGATGGATTGTGCCAGTCATTGTTCAGAAGAATAGTGTGCTTTAATTAAAACGTTGATTGGGGAGGGGAAAGCCTATATAGAAGTGCTGAAAATGATAGGCTGCTCATCTAAAATGATCTCCAATGCTTTAAAATAGAAAGCCAAACCAGAGAGACATGGAAGAAAACGGAAGACTACCATTCAAATGGATTGAACAGTAGCCAAAATGGCAGTCAGCCAATGATCAGCTCCAGGGATATCAGAGATGGTCTGAAGTTACCTGTGAATACTGTGACAATTAGAAGATGCTTGTATGAGGCTAATCTATCAGCAAGAAGCCCCCGCAAAGTCCCACTGTTAAAAAAAAAAGAAAAAAAAGACGTGCTGAAGAGGATACAATTTGCCAAAGAACATATTGACTGCCCTAAAGAGAAATGAAGAAACATTTTGTGGACTGATGAAAGTAAGATTGTTCTTTTTGGGTCCTAGGGCTGCAGACAGTTTGTTAGACAACCCCCAAACACTGAATTCAAGCCACAGTACACTCTGAAGACCATGAAGCATGGTGATGCAAGCATCATGATATGGGGCTGTATCTCTTACTATGGTGTCGGGCCTATTTATCGCATAACAGGGATCATGGATCAATGTGCCAATATCAAAATACTTAAAGAGGTCATGTTGCCTTATGCTGAATAGGAAATGCCCTTGAAATGGGTGTTTCAACAAAACAACGACCCCAAACACACCAGTAAGCGGGCAGCATCTCGGTTCCAGACCAACAAAATTAAGGTTATAGAGTGGCCAGCTCAATCCCTGGACCTTAATCCAATAGGAAAGTTGTGGGGTGATATAAAAAAATGCTGTTTCTGAGCCAAAACCAAGAAATGCAGAGGAATTGTGGAAGGTTGTCAAATCATCCTGGGCTGGAATACCTGTTTACAGGTGCCAGAAGTTGGTCAACTCCATGCAACACAGATGTGTAGCAGTTCTCAAAAACAGTGCTTATACTAAATATCAGTTTAGTTATTCACGGGAATCCTAAATCTTAAAGTTTTTTCAGTTTGAGTGAATATTTGAGTTTGTAATGTAAAATGCAAACACTGCTATTTTTTGAACAGCCCAATATCATTTTTTCCCCTTCATTTTCTGTAATTAAAATATTGATTTTTTTTTTCTTCATGTTTTGATGTAAAATATAATGTGAAGTGTTCCCAGTGAATGGAAATAAAAAATATAAGGGTTTTGAGCTTTACTCACGTTTTAATAAACACTGCTATTATTTTGAACACAACTAATTCATGCTTCTTCTTGGAGGAAGGGTTAGGTGACAGTGTTTCTCATAAAGACGTGGGATGGACTGGAGATTTGTCCAGGTAAACACTTAAAGAGAACTGGGATAGGCTCCAGCAGACCCCGTGACACCACACTCGCACATATAGATGATTGATTGATGAGTTAGATTGCTATGTAGGAGGTCAGTAACTGGCTCTGCAGACCTCAGTTAGGGTGCCTAAATATTTAATTCTCCAAGTTGGAGCACTGTGCATCTTGATTGTTGAAAATACCTTATTGCTAATTTCTTTTAGTGTGTTTTGATGTGTGTGTTTTACTTTAAGGTTGTGTGTCATTTTTTAAATGATTGTTTGCATGTGCTCTGCACAAAACTTAGGGCTACACTTGTGTTTGACAAGTTTTAGTCTCTTGTTCCATAAATAAATGTAATTATAGCTGCAGGTGTTAAATTCAGCTGTACAAACTTTCACTCCAAAGGGATCAAATCAACTTCTGCTGCATTTATAAAGCTTGAGCAGTGAAAAAGTAATATTTCTCAGTTAATTAGATGACAGTAAGTTTAAAGCTTCTTTCCAAACAAATTGGGACTCCACCTCGTTGATGCTTGACCCATTTATAGTGTTGAAGCATGTTGCTGATATTAAAATCAAAATGAGTTTTTCAAAGTAACAAGTTATAACTTGAAAAACCTTGAATTTCTTTTATATGATGCTTATAATAATGCTTAAATGCTGTTTTATTGTGTTTTAACATATTCTGTTTGGTGCAGGGTGGTGGATGCAGATTCCTGCGCTACAACTGCTCCATCCAGGCTCCTCGTAAAGGTTGGGCGCTCATGCACCCGGGCCGTCTCACCCACTATCACGAAGGCCTGCCCACAACCGCTGGCGTCCGCTATATCGCAGTGTCTTTCGTGGATCCCTGAACAGCCAGCAACTGGACCTCTGCAGTCCAGACCAAACAGGATGCACACACAGCAAGCACTCCAGCATTGGTCCTCTTCTCCATCTTATATCTTTTATCTTCAAAGTCCCCATACCACATCTGTGACCATCATCCGCAGAAGACTGGCTCTTTCTAGAGACTGACGAGCATTCAAACCATCCTTTGACAAACATTTGCTGAAAGGAAATGCTTTGGAGGAGTTCATCAACTAAACACAGTGACTTCTGAAAACAGGAACTTTGGGATCTAAACGTGCTTCGAAGGCCTTCATCTCTTCAGTTAGGCAGACTTATAAGGGTTCAAAATACAACTTTTATCTTTTTTAATTACTAATGTATTGTATTAGCTGGACACCTCACATGAAATAAATCCTCCTTTACCTGAGCTCCTAGTTCCTATCAAGTGAAGCGTGATGATACACTGCATTTATGTGGGAAGTCAGAGTTAGGATCATGGGAATAACGTTCCACTTGAGTTGATGATTGCAGTGAGTCGCAAAATCTCTGCAGTTTCCACTTTAACCATTTTTGCAAGAACAGGTCAGAACAAAGCTCCAGGCACTTGTTAGAAACAGCACTTTAAACTGCAGCAGTCTGAACAAATGTTTGACCAAATTACAACAGATAACTAAGTCACACATTCAGTTATTAGATTTTCTACCTAATTTATGTCTCATAAAATCTGTCATACATATAGTGTTGACTGGCATTTATGTCTGAACATGTGCCAATACAGTTTGTGTGACAGAAGTGGACAAAGTCACCAAGGTTTGAGTCAATTCCTTCATTTGAATCATCCATAATTGCTCAAGAGGGTGGAACTGGAGAGTAGTACTGGAAAGATGATCAAGAAAAATATTTCAAGTCCAAAATATATTTAATTGAAAATAATTATGGAATTATTTATGAATAGAAGCAACAACTGTTCAAGTTAATGACACAAGGAAAATTGACCAATTGTTTAATGAGAAGATGCTTCTGCAGCACTGCCCTGATGACAACACACCAAATGACACCGCAACCACCAGATGACCACATCCATCTTTATATGCAGTCATATTTGTTTACAGATTGAGATTTCATTGTAATTAACTGGTGTTACCTGATCATTATTATTCCTTAACCCAGGGCGGATCTCATTCCCATTTTCTTCTCTGAATTACAAAGTAGATGGAAAATACCATTATTGGTATGGTTGCATCATTGGATGTGTAGTGTCGTGTTTTGATGCCTCTTTCATAAAAGGGATTTCATGTAATTTCGCATTTTTTCCCCATTTTGTTTGAATTCATATGACAAAGATGCACAAGAGACTTGTAATGTTTCCTTATCAAGAAGTTGGTGCTAATTTAACTAAATGTGCACGATGGGAGCTATTGTTACCTGTTATTAAAGTCCATCAGCTGTTCCTTCTTTACACTCATACCCAGTTAAAAATGGATGCTGGGGGGACATTCAGGCTTCTGTTTGGTCTAGATCTCAAACCTGTTTCTCTCCAATCAGCTATTCAGGTTTGATACTCATGAGATTGTAAAAACCTTAGCAGGTTACATCAACTGTGCCTTTTTCCATTTCAAAAGCTTTTTTTTGATCCAAGATGCTCCAAAGATGTTTCTTTTTTTTTTGTACACTTGATTTTATGAAAGCCAAATACCAACGTCCATGCTTTCTGAGATTTCCTTTTGGAATAAGAGCTCATATTTTTCCATAAATGTGCCGATGTTGATCAAGTTTTCCCTGTTAAAAGGTTTTTTTAAAACACAATTTGAATAAAGTAGTGAACCTGGCTGAGCTGCATTGGACTTAACTGAGTGAAATACTGAACTACATCCCTCTGCTGTTACAACCATCAAACCAGCTGATTAACTTCATCTGAACTCATCCACATCTATTTCATGAGCTACAATTTAAAGTTTTACTTAGATCATTTACAACTTTGTGCAAGTCATCTTAGTGCATAGTTGTGAATACTTGATCAGAAAACTAACGATGTTACTGATTAAAGACACAGCTGTGTAAATGTATTAAATGTTTAAAAGCAGCGCTGCATCACATGACATCTAAAATATCCCATTCCCACTCGTCAGTGACAACTTGAGTAATTTATGGCGGAAACAATTTTAAAAAATGAAAAGACTTGATGTGGTAAATTTAATGACTAGATTAACACTCAGCAAAAACAAATGCTTTACACAATTTATACAACATTTATTACAAAATAAAAGAACATTTTGGAAAGTTTTGAAATAAAAGTCAAAGCTAAAGTTGTAGCTGATTTGACAAAACGGCCAAAAGATTTTTTTTTTTTTAAAGTGAGATACAATAGACACAAGCGATAAAAAATACAAATATTTTCAGGAGTAAATGAGTAAAATCTCACTTTTCTAAATGAAAGCAAAGCAGGCTGCTGCTCATAGGCGGAAGCGGTCAGAGAAGTTGGGTGACTCTGGGACTGTGAGAGGGATCTCACTCTTCTTCACTGCCATGGGCTTGTAGTGTCTGATCGGCTGAGCTTTGTGGACCTGAAGAATGTAAAAAGCCGTCGCACTCAGATTAGAACACATGTTTAAAGTAGGTTTATGATTCTCTGCTGAGGATTTTGTCCCTTTTCAACTCTTCAAAGTTTGTAACCCAAAAAAAAAAAAAAAAAGGAAAGAATTCATCATCATGATGACCACATTACCTCCAGAACAAGGCACACATACAACAACAACACACACACACACAAAAAAAGTTCTGGTCAGAGAAAGGTGAAGAAGTCAAAGGCTGATGTTTTTTGGTTTTTTTGTTGTTTTTTTAAAGAAGTTTGACAGAAGACATTTATCAAGAGGATCATACTTGTCTAATGACATAAAAACAGTTAATTGTGGCCAAATTGATCTTTTCAAATAAAACCATGACAGGAAAATTTAGGAGGTGATGGTTTTAACAAAAAGACCAAACACTGGCGTAGATTTTCTCAGACTAACCATCACTGAAGAACACAGGTAAGATGGTTAAATACTGACAACTTGTGACTGTCTAAGACAGCTGCCACCATAAGCTTAATGAATTCAGTGATTAAATGGTTTCATTGAGACTGGATTTAACACATCCACTGAAAACATTTAAAGACTGCAAATAATAACAAACCCTTCCAAGCTGTTTAAAGATTTACTTCAGAGTCACTTTCGCTGCAGTGCTGCTGGTTCAAGGCAAACACAAGTGTTTGTTATGCTGCAGTTTGGTTTCAATCCTTTCAGTCCAGCCGTTTTCTACTTCAGATGGACCATTAGAGCACACGTTTCCTGCTCTGCTGTAATGTCCAGCTGCTCTGGCAGATCTGGAGACACAGCTGCAGATATATTTCACAAGGAAATGTGTATATAATGTTTTTTTTACAAACATTCCTTATGAGACAGTCACATTAAAAGGAAACCATAACCTGCAAAGCTCCTCAAAAGAGAAATACGACCTCAAATTAACACCATAACATGATGCACTGTGATATGCAGAAGTGGTGCGTGTCCGTTTTGTCTGACCAGCCGCATTGAGACTTTGTAAAGTTGTTATATTCTGGTTTTAGCCTGAATTCATAATATTTTTTCTGAACTTAAAAGACTCAACCATTTACTGGAGCACAGCAGGCAACTTCTGCTTGTCTGCTGTGTCTCAGCTTCAGTATGAAGTTCAAACTTTAAAAACTGGAACTGGCCATGCAAGGTTCACTCACTCATTCAGACCAAAGAGACCTGGAGGACATGGAACCCAGCGGTAACCAGGTGTTGGATAAAGTCTTTAGTTCACAGCTTCCTACATACATTTGGCATTTTATCTTTTCTTTAAAACCACAGAAACATTGAAATCTACCATGTCCTGAGAAAAGAACAGCATAACAACTAACAATGATTATCTGAAAATTAAAGCATGTTTGTATTCTTGTGGAGTTTATTATATGAAGATATGAAAGTATCAGTAATTCCACAACAACTCATTTCTAGTGGTGATCAGAAAAATTGGCAAACAAAAAAGACACCTTGAAAATTCAGCAGATATATCAAATAAAAGGCTCAAGTGTTTGTTTTGCAGTCACCTGCTCTTGTCGCAGCCGGGCTATCTCCTCCTTCGCCTTCTGCTCCTCCTCTTTCTTCTGCTCCGCCTCCATGCGTGCCCTGAGCGCCTCCTTCTCGCTGATCAGCCGCTCGTACTCCTGCCACTCGCGGGCACGGCGCTCTGTCGCCAGCTCAAAGGCTTCCACCACTGAAGAAGATTTAATGTCTTCTCAAGTGAGCCATGGTGGTGAAGACAAGAACACCGTGAAATTACAGAACAATGAAGAGTCCTTCAGCCTCAAAACAAAGCTGAAGGACTCTTCAGGACCTTATGGTGTCAACAGTAGGTGCTTTCAGAGCAAACAAACCACATCTTTGTTCTAATAATTGCTGGAAAAAACATGCTGCGTCCGGACTGAAGGAACTGAGGGTTAACAGAACCCCACTTAGTGTTAAAAACAAAATTAAAAAAAAAAAAAAAGGTCTTCCTCTGAATGAGTCTTAGAAGCAACCGTCTGATCAAAATGTTTCAAACCAGGAACAGAATGAAAATATATTAAAAATATCCAAAACAGGTTAATGCATAACAGCAGAGACCAGTCACTACACGAAGACTCATTTGTTAGCCGTTACAACACTTAAGTTTACTTTCAACAGATATTAAACTGAAAGTGCTTACAGACAAGTACTGAATACCAGACCCAAAACAATCAATTTTATTTGATTTATCAGGCTGTCCAAATGATGACTTGAATTAAAACAAGTAATTATGCATTAACCAGCTTACCGCTTATTAAATTAACTTGCAGATAAGACTTAAGGAAAAAGGAAAACCTCTCACAAATGTCCTGGAAATCATCTGTTCTTATAACAGTTTTGCTGAAGAACATGATCCAGACAGACAGGGTTGATTGGGAACCCTTCAGATCTGTAAAGTTGGGCAAAAATTACCTAAAACGTTCAGCTCTCACACCTGTCTGACAACAACTGAAAGATCTTTAACAGAGTGGGTGGTTTTTTTTTGTTTGTTTGTTTTTTTTAAAAACAAAGAGTTGATGTTGTGTTTTAAAAACTGTGATCAATAAAGTCTGAATTTCGAAACAAGCTTAAAAAGTGCATCATTAAAGTAAACTGTGGACCACATGGAAAAAGATGACGAAGCATTTCTTCCCGGTTTGCTCTCATCTTCTCCATCCTGCAGAAGTGATGTCACCCAGCCCTGCTGTAAGATCAATTTAATCAATGTTGTTCTGAATTATGGTCTCTTATATCAAAAGCCGTTTATGTCACTTTGACTCTTCTACACCAATGATGGTAATAAATAAATAAAAACTTCCAGGTGGAAATAACTTTGCTTGCTGGATTGTGGTCGGTGACTTTTCTTACCCACTGCAGGCCGGCTCTCCTTTTTGGGCCAGAAAGGTTCCTTATGAACAACCGAGTTCGGCCTGGCTTTGAATATCACTGCCTCTTCTTGTTGTTTTTGCTCTTCTTTCATCTGATAATGGAGTTTAAGGAAATGTTAAAAATGCACAATAAGGAATAAAGGCACCTTGTGTGACCATTAAGAGATCACATCATACCATCTGCTCCCAGCGGCTGTTCTTCACAGCTCCCCGTTGGTCTATGAGCAGTCTGAAGGGTTCCGGTTTTGTGGGCTCCAGCTTCTTCTTCTCAGGGAGGACCACTATATCAAAGTCTGGCAGTGGTTGGGCTTTGAACTGTGGGACCTGTAAACATTTAGGTAAGAAGACTGAGATTTAACAGATGTGTCTCTACAGACTCCCAGCTCTTGAAGCCATGCCTCACCTCTTCATTTCGCATCTCCTCCAGCCTCTTCTGTTTTAAAGCCTGTCTCTCTTGCTCTCGCTCATCGAATGAGAATGGGCAGACCATCACGTGGTGGTTTTCTGGGAGTCGGGGCTGGAACGGGAGGCCAAAGTGAGGCACCGCAGGGGCCTTCACTGGTGACGGCAGTTTCACCTGACAAAAACACAGAATCACAAAAGGGTTAGAGAGATCAGACAGAACAGTCAACATGTCTTTATACTGTACTTATACAAGAGTTAAGCAAACTTAATGAAATATAGATAATTTAAATATTCTTACTTCCTTAACTTTGCTGTCCATGCGAACCCTCTGCTTGAGGGCAAACGCTGGGGATTCTGGCACTGTTGGATATTGAACTTTCTTGTCTGGCAGTCCCTGTTAAGAGGAGAATACCACCTTTACTACCCATTAAATAACTAAAGTAGTTTAGCAATAAATCAAAGACACCTTCAGTGTTATCTCCTGTGTGCAGCACTCACCACAACTCCCTCAAGGACCTTTTTGGGCAGTGGCTTGGCTTTAAAGTTGTGGGGCTTGTCTTCACTTTCCTGAGACTTCTTGGTGATCAGCCTCCCCTGGAGCCTTTTTTCAATCTCCAATTCAAAACCTTCAGGTACGGTGGGTTCCTTCATTGGGGGCTTCTTTAGCTCTTCTGCACCATCCAATATCTTCTTGTTCAGCTCCAGGGCCTTGATCTTAAACCTGTGATTAACAAAGATGACCCAGGAATTTAGTGACTATAACCCAAACAGTGACTAATGAACAGAAGGTCAATCCTGAACTATAAGCTTCAAATATAACGAATAACCTAAAATCTGATGGTACATGAATGGAGAGCCAAGGCAAGGCCCTTACTTCTGAAGCTTGTCCAGCTCTTCAGCCTCCAGTTCTGCACTACTCTTAACACTGGGCGGTCGACTTCTCTGACGCGTCATCAGATGAGGGGAGTGAGGCTGCGTGAGCTTCAGGTGGTTGAGCTTCACTGGAGATGGCCCTGAGACACCATATTTGTGACCTTTTTAAAGACATTGTTTAATGATCTCTGAACAGAGACCCTACAGAAAAGAAGGCTGTCTGAAAAGTGATGCCAATGCAAATTGGGCTTTACCTGCATTTGTCTAACAGAAAACATGCTTAACCAAGCGCTTCAAAACAGTCTACAAGTGGATAACTGACATATCAGAGACAACATACATGTTTGCCAAACAACCTCTGTTATTTATTTATTCACAATAAAAGCAAAAATGTGGTTGAAAGCGCTGAAAAGTTGACGTGTTTGTCCCACCTCTTTCTTGGGCACGGCGACTGTGCATGTGGTAGCGGGTGGGGGTCCGTTTCTCAAACTGCTCTATCTGCTGAGCCACAGGCACATAGGTACCTGGCTCCTCCTCCTTCCTCTTCCTGCCTGTTGACAGATTGAAAGGTTTGGGCACCGTGGCTCCTTTCCTGGCCTTTGTCTTGAAAAGAAACAACAGCAGTTAGGTGTGTGTTGAAACATGCAGTTCGTACAAACTTAGAAATCCGATACTCTTGGTTAATTCGCTCAACAACCACCAACTACATCGTCAGTGTCGATGTCCATTCACTTTGCATGAAGGGATGGTCAAGCAACACTGAATTCTGGGTTCCACATGTTGCATCATCAGCATCGCATCTGTAGAGGAATTTTCAATTTTTTATGCTCCAATGGGAAGGTCAGCTAATCAAATCATGGCTACATGGTAATCCCATTACACATGCAGGTGGCACTGTTTCAAAGCATGTGTCTTATTAATATAGAAAGAGGGAAAAAATTGATTACAGTATCACAAAGGCTCATCAGAAGCACCACCATCAAATGTTGCTGTGGCACCGCTGTGCAAACCCTCAGTAAGTGTGCCCAGGGAAAGTTTTGGTCTACTATAGTGATCCATCTATAAGAGAACATCACTTACAGGATGACCCTCACTATGTCATGAGACATAGTTTCTTTTTGTGTGTGTGTGTGGGGGGGTGGAGGATTGATTAAATGTATATACGTGAAATGTCCTATATACATGAAATTCTAGCTCTGTTACTGGTGAGACTTGTTCCATGTTACGAATGCAGCTTACTAAGCTGCAACAATCATCTGCACCACCTGAGTAATGGGTCCTTCTCTTCTTTCATTCACACCCTCCACTCAGTTTCTCTGTTATTTTCACACTGCTGGTGTTTTTAAACTGATCCTTTTGGTCTTGTCATTGTGCAACTACTCCCCCGTTTGATGACTCAGCAGTGCTTATGACCATCATCCCTAACCCATCACTTTGAACCACTTTGTTCAGGATCTCACTATCTGCATGTCTAAAAATCCCAGATGATAGATTTAAATCCCCAGTTTTAAAAGAATAACAACATCATATATGGCTCAATATGGTATATACACATTAACACGTTAAAGCAAGAATTATAGATTACTTGGCTACATTTCACAGGCATCAGATTCTACGGATTAAATAGTTTTGATTGTTATAAAGCCATTTACTTACTGGGGAGGAAGGTTTGCGAAGCTGATGTATGAAGTCCACTTCCTTGTGTGCTGTGTTTGTTGAAGCAGATGTCTTGATACGAGCGTCTGTGTTGAAGTGGAAGTGTTTAGGAACAGTTGTAGACAGGACCACTTTCTTTGGGAGCGTATCTGGAGTAATGGTGTTTGACTTTAGTTGAAGTAGTGACTAACTCCAGAGGTCATTTAAACACAGTTAACATTAAGAGCTGCTGTGATGAGTACTCACCACCAGCCAGAGCAGCCTTGTAGCTGTCCTCATTCTTCTTGCGATGCAGAGCCACTTCTCTCTGAAGGTTTCTGATGCGCTCCAACTCCAGTTCTTCAGTGCTACTTGGCCTGTTTAGACAAAATTATTATTGCTGATAACAAGAAGGATATATTTTCTCATATTTTGTTCTGAGTCTTTCATTTCAGAAAATGATTTATACAGGAACTAAAACGCAAAAAATTTTAACTGACACAAAAAAATTGGTCATCTTGTAGACAGGGGAGAGTAGAGAACATAGTTACTCCTGTTCCTTTTTTTTTTTTAAGACTTCCAGTCTGCATTTTAGAGCAGGAGCACTGCTTTGATGGTGGAGATGTTAAACTCACCCTGTATGTGAGGAGGTGGAAGTCGATTCATGGATCTTCTGCACCGTCCTTGAGCTCAAACGTGCACTCCTGCGACTTCCAGGTCTGGAATTAAGCTGCACACTTCTGGATTTTTGATTAACACTCCTACATCAAATACACAGGGTTTTAAAGAAAGAAGTTTTTTTTTTGTTTTTTTTTAAAAAACAACCTATTACAAAGTGGTGAAGTTAACAGTTACTGAACCATGGTCTTTTGGTCAGCACAGATCAGAACACTGCTTAAATGAAGGATAGCAAAAGGACAGCTGTACCACTCACTCTTTCTGTTTCTTTGGTGGTGGTGCAGCGTGACTGCTGGTCATCTTTTTACGTTTTGAAACCCTGAAAAGAATTAAACAGCACTGAGACACTCAAGTTGAATCTTTAATCTGAAGTAAACTACAAACACCCAGAAACTGATGGCTCTTCCTCCAGCCATTTGTAGCATACTTTGAGAAGATCTCACCACACTTCTCAGACTTAAAACTCAATTTCCTCAAACTTCTGGCTGAAAAAGTAGTCAGCTGCTGAAGTGTACCTGCATGGCTGTGCAGGGAGTTCAGCAGCAGTCCTTCTTGGTCGGGTATTCTTCGATTCATTTCTCCATGATGTAACATTGTTTAAGGGTGGAGATGTTGATGCATGTTGACCTACAACAATGATCAGTTCAGAAAGGTTTCAATTCAAATGTTGAGGAAGGAAAATCATGTTTAAAACATGCAAATACAAAAAACAAACTGATACTAATCAACTTACTAGAGTCTACATCTCTCTCAACTTTAGGGTTTACATCAGCAGCAGGTTCATCTACATGAAGGAACTGCTGGGCAGGTCTCAGAGGGGTGACAAGATGGCTACCTGCTCCCTCAGCCTGAAGGTCTGCTCATAGAAGAATTACATTTAATTTTAATGACTTTACAGATAAATACCTTGTTTAAAAAAAAAAGAAAAAACTTTGTTTATTCTGTATCAAAGAGGAGAAAATTGATATATTTTTTTAAAAAGAAGCTAAAACCAGGAAATAGTCAATTAATTTTAAATTATATGAAAAAAAAAGCTAAGAAATTAGCAACAGTTACAACTTCGATAGCAAATTCAGTTTTAAGATGCTGTAATGTTTATAGTGTCATCTTTTGTTTGGCTGAAAAATCCACTTCATTGTCTACCCAGAAAGTCAAATTTACTCAAGGCAAATAAACTGGATTGAAGTACTTACTGTGACGAGCCGTTTTCACTCAATGACTCAGATGTTTTATACTATGATGTAATAGGCAATCTTTAAACAATTATAAACACTTGTTTACCTTGAGTAGTAATGGACAGATTGATTTCAAATATTAGTCCTACAGAGCCTACAAACACCCTCTTTAAGGTTACTATGTATGATTTAAGCAGTGTGACACATGCTCTTACAATATGGCCTTTAAACAGAACAATCTCACGTCCCTCCCTTCTGGACATTTATAAACACCCACCTCACCCTCAAAGCAGTTGGTATTGTGAGGGACTCCAGCCATCCCTTGTACATCCTGTTCAGCCTCCAGCAGACTGGGAGAAGGTACTCTCTGGACCGCTCTATCAGACTTATGAACAGCTTCACCCACCCCCCATCCAACAACCCCTTACTGGACACCATATTTGGATTATCAGAGATTGTTGCTACAGAATCACCTGGTTCTTTATGTTGCACTATATAATCTTTTACTGGCACAATTCCCCTGTTTACATAAATGCTTACTTTTATACCCCTCTCCAAGAGTAAATTTTACTCTTCTTTATTGTACTTTTTGTATATTGTTTTTAAACTATTTTCTTGTTTTTAAGCTATTCTGTATTTTTTGCACAGTGGAATGGAGGGAAACGACCTTTGCTACTCTCATAACACAGAAATTGACAATAAAAAGCCTAAATATACCCCTCCCCCACCACAAACCACCCAAGTCAACTTTACTTCTTGTACAGCTGATTTCACCTTTCACAAAACTCACAAATGACCATGTATTTCTGTTTTCCAAGAGAAAACCTGCAAGCAAAACCTCACAGCAACCCATGAATTTAAGAGCAACTCATGCATAAAGCTTTTCTTGCATTTAAAAATTCATTTAAATAAAAAAAAAAAAATATATATATATATATATATATATATACACACACACACACACACACACACACACACACACACACACACACACACACACACTTTTAACAGGTTGTGGCCTCTGGTGGTAAGGAAGCGCTGAATGAACAGTTTAACGTTTATGATAACAATGAAAGGTACCAGTAGAATTCAACTGTTAATGTAAGACTTACCAAACCATTTGTCGTCGGTATCAGCATTTATCAGCTCTTTGAAGTCCACAACATGAGACGGGGCATCAAACTCGTAACACTCGGAGGGATCGCCAGAGTCCGCTTCCATCATCAGACTCCTTTTGCTCGCCATTTTTTCTAAAATATACATTTTACAAAACAATTTTAGCCAGATCTTGTACTAAAGTACTTTTGGATTTTGCTAAACAATCATGGTCCTTTGGACTTCAACAAAAGCGAAAACTGGGTTACGTGTGTTTTCATGATGGAAAACAGACAAATAATAAATAGTCTTAGAAAGGGTTTACAGCAGATACCTCTCTCTATAGAAATAGATTTATGTTATAACCCAACATTAATAAAAGTTACATGAAAAAACCTCAAAGCTAGCGCAACACATATTCGTGAGCATGCCACAGGTGGCGTCACATAAAGCAATCTATCACAAATATTTTACAAATCGCCCACCGTAATACTCCTATCTTTGCAAATAATCAAAACGAAAGATGGAAAACATATTTCCTGGTGTCCGACCATTTAAAATAAACGTTAAAAGTCTTACCGTAGACGTTTTCACAACAACTGAAACAAAATGCAACTGTCGCGCGCAGCTCAGAGTTGAGGTTTAAAACGCCTTTGTTTTGAATCAGCCAATGAGAAGCAAGCTGCTTGGTCTCTCACTGCTGATTGGCTCATGTAATTCAACATCCTGCGACTCAATCACGTGACGAGTTCCGAACAATGCGCATGAACAGTCAATCAAATTCAAATTACATTACATAATAAGCTGCTAAAAAAATCAATTTAAAAAGAGATGGGTTTATATTCAGCATTTTATCGTTTCAGGTAAATTTAATTTGTTAGGCTGCGGTGGCAGGCGAGGTGATGGTTGGGGGTTGGGGGGGGGGGGGCGGGGTTCCCTGGGCCCTCTGGGTGAGGATGGGCCCTGCAGCCTCCTGACATGACTCTCTTCTCCACCCCAAATAAATTAAATCATCATATCAGCCAGAGTTTTGGCTGCTGGGACCTTCTACCCAACATACCACATCTCTCCGTTTTTAATGCACCCACAAACACGAACAAACCTCAAGTTTTTAACTGAAAAAAAAGAAGGGGAAGAAGAAAAAAAAATTTAAAGAAAACCTGGGGAGGCGGGAGGATACCATCCTGCACACCACATCTTTCCTTTTTTAATGTACCCAGACACACACTTCCTTTAGATTGAAAAAAAAAAAAGACCCACCTCTAATTGACTGGGGTGGAGGAGGGATGACTGAATGATGGTGGGATGTTTGGGCCCCGCTCGGCCAGGTGGGTCCCAGGGGTCCTCAGGGGTCTGGGTTGTTGGTGCATGTGTCCACAGTTAGGGGGATACCCACGGCAGGGTCCTTGAGGGCTTGTGTGGTGTTGGGGCACACCTCAAATGATGGGCTTGATGCCTGGGGTGGGCCTGGGGGAGGCTCCTGGGTGGTGTGGTGAGTTGGATTGTTACTGGGTGGTGCATCCTGGTGTTGGGGGGGGGGTGTCTGGCCACCCCAGTGTCATCCTCAGGATGTGGGCTGTGTCCTCTTGTTTTGTTTGCTGCCGTTGTGTTGGGCATGGGCAGTGGTTGGTGGGCGGTGGACGTTTTTGGGCCCTTCCCTGGCACTGGTTTGCGTTGCTCCTATTCTCCCTTCCTTCCCCTCACCTCCTTCTCTGCTCCCCCTCTCCACCTTTGGTCTGCCGTCAGCTGGCAAGTGGAGTGGGGGCCTGCTACTGTTGTGGGGGTGCGTGGGCTGGTGGTTCATGGGTCGCTGATCTTTGTAGACCCCATGCCGTGGGTTGGGCGCACGGGTTTGGGGGGCCTGGGTTGGGACTACCGGTTGCAGCCCGGGGCCCCGGGGTTTGGGCTCTGGCTCCTGTCGGTGGTGGTGTGGTCCTGGTGGGTTTTGGACCCGGGGGCTGTGGGCACCTCCTGGGCTGGTCTCTTTCTCTCTCTCTCTCTCTCTCTCACACACACACACACACACACACATGCACAGACACACACACACGCTCACTCACATCATTTTCTTTTTTGCTCCTTTTGTTTGAAACCCTGAAAAGAATTAAAGAGCACTGAGACACTCAAGTTGAATCTTTAATCTGAAGTAAACCACAAACACCCAGAACTACTGAAACATGCTTTCATGTTGTTTTATGCCAACTTCTAACTGTACAATTAGAATTTTGCTGCTGAATTTGAGACTCATCAGACTGGGCAACGTTTTTCCAAACTTCTTTTGTTTCCACCTGCCACAGACTGGATGTTTTTTGGACCATATGGTTTCGTGGTGGAGCAAACATCTCCTCTACATACATAGATGACATCAAGCTGGATAACAAGAACGAGCCAGACACTAACTCTCTGCTTCATCACAGTAGTGATATAGAAATGTCAGTTGAATTAGATACATGTGCTTGAATGGTATCAAAGAAGGGCAAATGTCTCAACTGAGGGGGTCAAACTACCACAAGGCAACACATCAGAAGTGTACAACATCTACAAATACCCTGGGATCCCACAAGCAAACAGCAAATATAAGTAGAGTGTAAGGAAATGGGCCACAGCCAAGTAACTGAAAAGAGAGGCAGATCCTGAAGATCCAACTGAATGGGAGGAATGAAGTCCAAGCCGTCAAAACACATGCCCTTTCCATACTCAGATACTCTGTTGATGTAGTAGCTTGGCCACAACAAGAGATGGAAGATGTCAAGACAAGAAAACTCCTCACAATACATGAAGGATTTCACCCTGAGTTCAACATTATGAGACTCTACACAGCGTTTAGTGAATTTCAAATTACCATATTAAAGAAACAAAAGGAAAACTGAAGAAGTTTCTGATGTTGAGAAAGTTCTACCCATGGCTGGAAAGGGCTGCTCTGAAAGAGAGATGCATCAATCATACCAGCACAAGAACAGTCCTTGAACACAAGACTAATAGCAGCCAGGATATATATATCACACCAGACAAGGGAGGCTGTAGTTTACAGGTATTTATGAAGTAAAGCAATAGATAAATCAGGTGACATTTAAAGGTGAAAAAAAAATCAGTCATTTATGGTTGATCACCACCAGAATTTGGATGCAAAATTTGAGAACTGTGAGCTAGTATGAATTATCTTGCAAATATTAATCTTTGCAAAAATGTTTGTTTTGATGGACAGACTAACAGACCAATTGGCCATTATAAGCATAATTATAAAACATGAAATTTAAATGAATTTTAAAAAGAGGAAGTAAATATATGCTTTTGTATAATTTCTGTGTTTAACCTGATCTCAACTTCCCAGACAGCTGCCTCAAAACATCTATCGATGCAAAATTTGTAATTCTGTTGGAGACACATTTATATATAAAAACAGAAAGACCAAAACCAAGTCATTCATTTCCATGTCAAGGTCAGTATCCATGTTGGGTGTTTAATATTACCCCAATCTCTTTACTTCCTGTCATTTATTAGAAATGTCTCAGTGATTGGATACATGATTACAGTAATGGGACATTGAGTGTTTTTAAGTGTTTGCAGTGTATCACTGCAAACAGATTTGTGTGAGTTGTATTCTTCTTGTCATGTTGCTGAGAGGCAATTGGAGAAGAATGTAAATAAGTCAAACTGGTCAAGCAGCATAAGCATATCTATTGCTGCATCTAGGACATTATAACAATTTAAAAAAACAAAACAGTATAAAAATAAACAAAAATAAACATAATAAACTTCAGCTGTTGTAGTACAATAAGTCAGTACATTTCCTAGAGGTCAGTGTTGGTGGTTCATGTGAAGTTGGCTGCGAAATCTTTGCAAATTTTATCACATGAACATATGTGATGTAGCCAGCATGCTTATATAACCCTTACTCAATGTTATTAACACATTGAACATAAATCAGCTGGGGTTTTACTCTCTTTGCAAGCACAGGGCATGAGGTCTGTAAGTTTATAGCAATGTTTCTCAATTCCAGTCCTCAACTGGCCATGTTTTTTTTACAGGTTTTTACAGGTTTTACAGGTTTTTACAGGTATCTCAATTCCAGTTCTTGACTGGAAATGAGAAACACTGGTTTATAGTGAGTGATAACAGGAAGGAGTTCTAAATAAAGAGGCAATACTAAGATTCATTATGTGAAATCCAGAGATCCACATATGTTCAGATATAGATGGCCAGAAATGAAAAGTTCAGTCTCTGCTCCTTTTGATTCCTTCTAACTTCTCGATAAAAGCCACAAGGATTAACATATAGGATTTACACACACACACGCACACAAAAACGGGATTTTACGTTCTCTGGGGACCTTTTTTTGTCCCATCACTTGTGGGGACCTTTCTAAAAGTCCCAGAGATCTGAAAAAAAGCAGTAAAATTTAACATTGTACAAAGAGCTCATACACACCTTCACATACCCGCAATTCTAATCTTTCTGACACCACCTATTCTGAACA
>JAOWBL010000116.1:5963-18390 GCA_028564865.1 Zenarchopterus dispar | reverse complement strand
CTTTGATATATATCTATATACCTTTGAGCAACTCCGTTACTAATTTCCTGCATTGCAATGAATCACTACAGACAAAATTTGAAAGAGGGGAAAATAAATTGATAAGAATTGTTAGCCTTAATGAAATGAAACCAATCTTTGACCTGGTCACTCTGCTGGACTCATTTATAATTTCATTCACAGCATAATTCCCTCATTGACTAGAGGATTTTCCAGTTCAGGAGAGCATAAACCCGTCTGTTCAAGGGCACTGCCATCAGACCTGGTATTTACATCTCACTATTGTAATTTGTTATCGTTGACTGTTGAACTGTAATGGACATGCATCCTGTGGGAACTAAAGACCACGAGTCCATGCGTGAGGCTGAGTCGGGGAAGGAGAAGAGAGGAATCGCTTCCAGACCGTCAGCTGAGGGATTATTCTCCTTTTCTGTTCAATGAAAATTCCATTTCTGTCTCGCCTTCATCAGTTTTGGAAGCTCCTTAAGGCCCCTCGCGCCTCCGAGTAATGCAATTAAGACCTATACGGTTTTCCCAGGAATAAAGAGGCTGAAAGGAGGATTGTTCCATGCTTCACTGAAGTTGGGGAAAATCTGTGTTGGTGTGAGGATGGATTGATGGAGGGGTGGAGCGAAGGAAGGTAATAACAGGCATCTCCCTGCCCCCTTCCTATTCAACCACTTCTTCCAAAAGATGTGAAGAAAGGGTTTGGTTTGTACTCTACCCCCCTCAAACACACACACTGAAATGATATTGTTAACAGAAGCAGAGTGACTTCTTTTGGACGAACCTCCAACCGCTCAAGCTCTGCTTTTGAGTCTCATCATTGGTGCTAGTTCATTACATCGCTCTGCACTTTTCCGAAACAAAAGCTTCATTAAGGTCCCTTTGCATGCTGTTTACTTGCGTTTTACTCTCAGCGGAAAATTCCCCGGCAGGTTCGAGGCGAGTGATGCTTCGGTAATTGAAAGTGAATGCAGAGGCAATGGGGTCTAATGAGCCTTTTTCCCTCCAATCAAGAAGTTCTCAAGCTCCAGCAATAAGCTGGTGGTGTTTTATTTAGATGACACATCTCACATGGATTGATGTACAGAGTGAAACAATAGTTAGATTTTATTTCTGTTTGTTCAAATTAAATCTGATCGTGTTATCTTACTTGCAGAATATGGATTTTCATAAACTGCTGTCTTTAAATTTCTTTTGCAATCATCCGATGCATGATTTCTCTTTTCGTTGCTTGACAGACAGACTTTTTTAAAATTGTGAATGGCAGCAGATGGACATTATTTGTTGGGGTTAGAGAGAACCATGGTTGGGAATAGTCAAAGCCGGGCTCTGGCATATATGCTGCAAGTGTTTGAAAAAGGGGCAGTATGGTGGCTTAGCAGTTAGCACTGTTGCCTAACAGCAAGAAGGTTCCTGGTTTGACTCCCGGTCTGGCAGGAGTCTTTCTGTGTGAGGTTTGCATGTTCTTCTCATGCATGGGTGGGTTTTCTCCAGGTACTCCAATTTCCTCCCACAGTCCAAAAACATGTCTGTTAGGTAGATTGAGAACTCTGAATATGTGGCCCTGCAATGGACTGGCGACCTGTCCAGGTGTACCCCTGCCTATCACCTGAAATGGGCTGGGATTGGCTCCAGCAGACCCCCTGACCCAGTAGATGGATTCAGCAGGTAAAGGAAATGGATGGATATTTGGAAAAGTTGTGATTAGGGATGCAGCTGAATTTTCTTTTATTTGTGCTGTTGCTGTTGCATGTTTGGCCCCAGTTTTCTCCCAGTTGGTCATTTTGTTCGTTCAGCAGTGGTGACGGCAGTGTCTGAGCAGAGTTGTTGTGCAGTTGAGAAGATAATTAGCTTTTCACTGAGGCGATTTCATGCAGATGCAGCTGAACTAGTGTACAGCGCAAAGGTTAGGCTGATATTAGGCCTTCTACTAATGAGAACAGAACAATGCACTTTCTAGCTCATGTCAAAGCAAATCTCTTTGCTTAGCTCAAGCAGAATGTGGCGAGGAAGTTGGGTCTTCTTTTATGTGGACTATATAGAAAAGGTCGCTACGTTTTGAGGACGGTTATCTTCCTACTTATACAAATAAACAGACCGAAACTCTTATACCTGCTACCAGATAAAAAGTGAATAGCTTTACATCTTTGGTGATTAAGGAACAAGAAGTAAACCTATATATCAGCTTTAGTAATTAACCAGCCATCTAAAATGATTGATGAAGTGAAACTAGCTGACTGTGTCATGTGTGGGGTTGCATTTTGTTGATTTATCGCTCTAAGTATGGCCTTTTGTACATAAACTGCATGCACGTTACCAGGGCGGTTCCACTGCTGGTTTGGCTCGACATTCCAGGTTTTCGTCAGCCTCGGTTGATCCGAATCAACTTCTGATCTGTATCAGCTGATATTGATGTTGTGGCTAGCATTTTTCTTTCCTTAGTGGGTAGTAAATACATCAGCTTAGAAGTTTAAAGGAATAATAAATACTTTGTTTTTGGTATCTGTGTCCTTTGAAATCATTAACCAAGTAACAGTAATCAATGCATCTCTAGTCTCTGATGACCCATTCAGGATGTATCCCCAACATATGTGTGTTGGCTGGTCTGGGTTCCAGTAGAACCTACATCTCCAGTCTTGAGGAAAGGAGCTCTCTGATCAGGATCTGGAAGAGGACTTAGACCACAAAACCTAAAACCTTGTGGCCACCTTGTTTAGAAGAACAAGATCAAGTGTACAGTAGGTGTGTTTCCACTAGAAGGAATTCTGGGTAAACCCGCCAGACGGGAACCTCTAACAGGGCCGACCATCTAACCATTGAAACGAAAAGAAAACCTCTGCCGGACCTCTACATTGGGACAATATGCCAACAAGACCTTGCAAACCATCAACGGTACTCGTAGCAAAATGTCCTTGGTCCAAATGGTTAAATGAGTTGTGGTCACATGATTTAGAAATCCCGATTAGCAGCGAGCTCCCTGTCAGGAGATCCAGGCTGAGTACCTGTCCTACTACAGGGACATTTTTTGCCCTGTAAAGGTTCTTGAAGGCCACTTTTTCAGGGCTGTTCCTGGTAATGGAGATACGCGCCAACGATCTGGTCCCAAAGCATCTACCTGGACCTCCCACTAGTGGGAACCCACCTGATCTAGTCTCCCTAATTCAAAGGACAGTGGAAAAACAGCTTGAGCATGGATGTGAATTTGAAGCAGTGTAAGCCCATGATGCCACTGTTCTTCTCATTTTTCCCATGATACAGCTAAAGGTCAAAAGGAAAAGGTCCTTCTGGGTATTACACAAAGGCACATGTAAATGCAGAACACAACACGGCTTTCCCACATTTTCCCTGACACCCACAGTCCCAGACTCTCCTATGTTTTGATCGGCATTCAATAATTGGGGCCCGTCTCCTCTTCCTCTGAGCTCATCTCTGTGTAAATGTAAGTTGCTTCGCTCAGCTCCTCGCCGGTGAGCCGCGGCGCCGTGGCCAGTTTCTGAGTGCCTTCGGTTGTAGTGAGGGAAATCAGCTGTGGCAGGGCTGTAAATTATTCCTCCGGAGGGCTTAAAAGGTTGGAGCCCGAGCTCGCTCCCGTTCACCAAGCCTTTATCAGGGCCCAGTCGGATCCTATGGGGCCCTTATCCGTCAGGCTTGAAGGGCCCCAGCCGAGCAATATCAATGACATTGAGCACAAAAAGAGGTTGTTTAGTGTGTTAGGGAAGACATAAGATGGACAGCAGGAAAAGAGACAAAAAGAGAGGGAGGAATGGGCGAGAGAGTTATCAGAGGGGTCCTATTAGCGTTAAGGATGCATTTAGTTCATGAAATAAAGCTGGTTCTTTGCTGTTTCTGTGTATGAAATGTGAAGCTTATTTGAAATAGTTTGAATGTATAGTTGTTATGGTTGCCTTATTTATTTAAGTGGATTCAGTGGGTGGGGTGTGGAGGGGGTAGCAGTTTCAAAACAAATCCCATCTCATAGTTTGAGCTCAAGGCTTAAAATCTTCTACTTTCTCATAAAAATGAAAGATTTTATTTCACTACCACAAACCAAAATTGTGAGCACCTGTTTCTTACATTCTGTTGCTGTGAAAAATTCCTTTTTTTAAATCTCATTGTAAATTCGATGTTTACCATGCATTCTTGTCACATAAACCTAAAAAGATTTCCCCATCGACGGTTTGATGTTGCAACAAACCTTGTTTTGTTTTATCTTTGTAAAATCTCACTATTTTATGGCCTAATCCAGTTAAGACATTTTCCTCTTGTTGATTTTGTTTTTGTTTGACTTATTCAGATGCATAATTTTACAACAGTCTTCTTTTTCTTAAAAACGTTTAAGACAAAAAACAAAACAAAACAATGCAATCGTTCATGTTCCTTAGAAGCATCTCAAAAGAACTTGCATACCTTTTTTTCTTCTGTTTTTTGGCGGGGTGTGGGGGTATTTTTACATTCTTTTAGACTGTGTAGTAATGTAAATATAATGTTTAAAGCTTAGTTTACATAGTAGATGGACTCGGCTGTCTCACCCACCCCTCAACCCCCCATCACTTCCCTTCTCTCCATTCGTATACAGAATACTAATTAGTCCTTCATATAAGAAACTGTCTTGGATGTTGAAAAATAACAGAGCAAGTATCCCGTACAGTTATCCAGCCTCTCCATCTTAATCTCCACATGGTACTCCATTTGATGTACTTTTGAAGTAGGAGTCACAAAGGTGAAACACTCCTCTGAGAATGATGCAGGTCTGGACATAAATACTCAGATGTTCAGATAGTGGAGTTTTTTTTTTTTTTTTAAATCATAGTCAAACTGCGTTTTATTAATCTTATTTTTTCCGTCAGTCTGTTAGATTCAGCATTGCAGTAATGAGAGCTTCAGGTTTGAATTGAGAGAAGGGAGGGTGGTGGTGGTGGGTTTATTCCTGTTGATGTGTTCAAAGAACTGCAGTTTTCAGATACATGTTGATTTGCTTCTACTTCAGGTCAGAAAGAAACTTTTTAAAGCTTATAACACCTACTTTGGTAGGCAGGTTGGCATAAACTGTGCAGAACAAACTCTCATGGATACATAGAGAAGAACTGGGGGGGGGGAAAATCCATGACATTGCAGGATATACTCCTGGAACAATAATTGGGTGTGTTTGATCTGTTTGTTCGGTGTACGTTAAGACTTCACCAGGTACTGAGCGACAGCCCTTTTTATGAAGTCAAATCTGTGGTATTCAGGTTATCTCACAGCCTCTGCATGTGATGGTTAAAAAAAAAAGAAAAGAGAGGATGAAATAAGGACAGCACTGCCTGAAATATTAAAGGCAGGTCTTTCAGATTTGTGCACATGCAACCAGTTTGACCTCGCCTCACCTGTGGTGGCCTCTGGGAAGAGGCTGATCAGGTCTAAATGCCCCTCTGGCAGGGATGCCTTTGATGGCTGTAGCCCATCCTGCCTTTAGCAAGGCTCAGCGCAAGCTTCCCCGCGGGCCACCGAATAAAAAAAACGCCAGAAAGAAAGCCGTGCATAGAGCCGTGGACGCCCAGCATGTGTGCAAATGTGTGCGTGTGCGCTTACCTTAATGTTAGCCGGAGAACTGCCAGTTTCAACAGTGAAAGGGGATGGGGGTGGGAGGGGGGGTTGTTACTGACAGTCCTGGCCAAGGAGCTAGCGTTTTCATTTTGTTCGGGGAAGCCGAGTGTGAAACTTTGATGAAGAGTAATTTGCATCTCTGGATGACTATGAAGAGGTCGGCTTTGTTCTGTGCCACTGAAAAGCCATGCCCGCGGACTGCTGGGCCCTAAACCTGCCCACCCCATCACTACTAACCAGCACCAGGTTTTTGTCCTCCTCCATCTACCCTCCTGGCACCTCTTTCCCTCTACTTCGGCCAGTGGCTATTCTAGTTTAGTGCTGTGTGGCCCAGAGCACCTGCTGCGATTCCTTTCATTTGGTTTCCCTGGGGTTTTTTTTTTCTTTTTCAAAACAATCTCTGGGCATCCTTCAACCTCTGGACACACAAACCTAAAATCACAGGCAAACATACGGTATACCTGGAAGATCCCAAGGTAGATATTTCCTTTTAGAAATGTTGTTCACGTGGTCCGGACCTCAAGGGTCGGCCTCTTGCCAAGAGGGACTAAGTTCTGTTTTCCACCTGGGTTTAAGTCTCATCTAGGTCTCCAATCACGCAACCCAAAACAAATTTAATATGTTCATTTTATAGATTTGATATTGTTATACCGTCCTCCAATAGTTAATCCATGTCTGTCTTCCAATTACATAAGTGTTTACAACTTAGTAACCAATCAGTGAAACTTATTGGTATCAAATACAGACGGAAATAAGCAAACATTTAAATGTTCCTCCAACCATTAACCACCATCATTGCAAAAAAAAAAACCTAAAATAAAACAGATGTATCTGGAGAATGAAGAAGCATGAGATGCTTTTGAGTTTATCAGAAAAAAATGCTAATATTTCCTTACTTTATCCGAGGTTACCAACTTATTTGAGTTGGTTGATGATTGTTGGGTTATTAATGCTAGCGTAACAATATAAAAATAATCTGTTTGAGCAAAGAAACAAAAAACAAACATATAAAACTGGTTCAAAACTCCAAACTGAGAAAACAAAGAAAGTTTGGCCCAAACATGGACCAGCTCTGCGGTTTTCTTTGACCTACATTTGGATTTGAATGACAGAGTCGGGTCAGGGCGACTGTGTTTGCCTGAATTCGCTCACATATTTAATAGATGTGCACCCACTCTTTACTTTCTGGTCCGGTTTCTTTTCCTCTTTCACTTTGATTTCTAGAGAGCAGTACCAACAGATGTAGAAGAAACTTCCTCTCTATGCTAATGTCATAAAGTGGAGTAGGGATACTGTTGTTGGATTTCCATTTACAGTTAATCCAAAGTGTTATTAGCATTTCTACAGCCATCTCCGTTGTTTTGAGTAGTGGACAATGGACGCTGATGTCATCGCATAAAGCCCGCCCACATCCTATTACAATTGGCTGGCTGAGAATTGGGGTGGTACCAGACCTCTGTGACTTTTTTTAAAAGACAGTTTTTCACATAGTGAACGGGAATGGCCAGCTAGGCTAATTAAAGTATCTCATTTTGGGACCAAATATGTTTACTGTCTGGGACGTAGTGACTGAAACTGTCACAACTTTGATATTACATGTTAACAAGAGCCGGCGTGTCCCACGTGCAAAAGTTTTAGGCTGTATATGTTTGCTGATATTATCAGTTATTAGTAAGACATCATCAGCATAATGCAGAACTTTTAATAGTTCATTTAACATGTCTTCATTTAAACAAAGTACTAAGACACTTGTCTTCTAACAAACTGGTTTATAAATATGTGCAAAAATGTTACAAACAGGTAAAACAACAGTTTCATTTATTAATTTTTGAACAACTGAACAGAACATAAAATTTCAGTAATGCTATCAGGCAAGTAAAACGAACTGTGAAAGTGAGAGAAAAATCCCAACATTCGAAGAAGTGAGTTAAAGGACGGCCAGCTTTGTTCTTTCAAGGGTTCATAATGCACCCCCCGAACCCTACCCCCCCACCCCACCCCACCCACCGTCCTGAAATTTTTCTTAATCTCCGTCAAACAAATGTCAGGTGTGTTCACTGCCATGTTTTTGAAAAGTGAACAAACAGTCCATCGTCCCCCCAAAAAAACCCCCAGAAAAACAGTTAATGAAGAGCGATGGCAGAACAGGGAAGACAACATGGTGGTGGGGGATTTGTGTGTGTGTGTGCATGTGTGTGTGTGTGTGTGTGTGTGTGTGTGTGCTGAAGGGGCCAAGAGGAGAGTGCCGGGTTTGTATTTGTATTCTGGAGGCTGGGGGTATCCGTGGATACACCTAGGTGACTGGGAAGCATGCAGGAGGAGGAAGCTAGAGACCAGTTATTTCTCCACCGTGGCCCTCATACCCACGATGATTTAAAAGAGCCACAGTTCAAGGTAACTTCAGGTCATTCCTCCTCTGAAGGCGCTCATCGTCGGCTGCAATTGGTGGATTTCTGTGTTGTGCAACAGCTGTGTAATTGTTGTGTCATGTGTGTTTTAAAGCTGATATTTTTTTCTTTTTAATTAGTTTTTATGTGGCAGACGTAACAGTTGATTTGTTCTGAAGGTCGCTGGACTTCATTCGACTCACTCAGTTTGTCCAAAGACTCAATAAGAAGAAAGCGGTGTGGTTTAGGAGACTGATGTAGAGTTTTAATATTTGACAGTTGGTTAAGAATATTCATAAATTAACAAGCTAATGTTGTCAAAGATAGTTCTGTCAAACTCCAGGAAATCCTCTCATTTCTTAGACTTTGACAGGGTTGCTTTTGTTACCTCATGGTTTGTATCAAAATTAGTTTGTTTTGACTTTTTTATAAAAAATTTTAACTCCATCATGATTATGACATTTTCTGTTCTGACTTTGAGGATCAGAATTTTTTTCCTTCAGAAAAAAAGAAAAAAAATTACGTTAAAAGAGTTTGGGGACTGTGTTTTCAGGCCACGTTGCATTCTTGGAAAAATCCGCCATGTTTGATTTTGTACATCAGCAGTAAAGTATGAAGTATTTTTATTTTATCTAATTTGATTTTTGTACTCTTGTTGTATAAATTGCAAAGATAATTATGATTTTGTTGTTACTAAGTGCAAAAACAGAAAACAGGATCATTTTTCACCACATGACACATACAAACATAAACACTGTAAAACTGTAGTGTACTTCCTTTATACATGTTTAGATCTTCCATCATTATTTTTAGGTTAATGCCATGTTAATGTTTAGTTTTACTTCTTTATTACAACCATAATTACTTCCTTTTTAAATAAAAATCTCCACATTAAAAATACTGAAACATAGTGATGCTGAATGAAAACACAAATTAAGACTTTTATGCCCAAACTGGTGTCTTTTGCTTTATGAATCCTCTCACATATAGTTATCACCACTTTTGAATTTTTAATAGTTTTTTTAATTTCATTTTTCATTCTGATTGATTATTTCAGTTTAGTTTTAGTTGTAGTTTTTGAGGTCCTGACAAAATAAAAATCTAGGACGAAAGAATCCTTCCAACACCGTCAAACAGTACAAATATCCTTTATTTTTTATCTTGAGTTATTAGAATTAGAAACAAAAAATTTAATTTGAAAAATGAATCTGCAAACAAAAAAACAAGACATGAAACAAAAACGAAAACAATCAATTTTACCTGCATTTCAATTAGTTTTGTAATTCTAATTTTTATTTTTGTTTCAGGTAACAGGATTATTTTTCCACTTTCAGTTTTAGTTTTCGTTAACTATCATAATTCCAAGAAGCTCTCGGCGTTAAAGTTGAGATGTCATGAGATTATTCCACATAGATAATCTTCTTTCCAGCAGATTACGGAGTATGATGATTCATAAGCTGCAACAAAAGCTGTACCAGATGATTCCCTCCACCTCCCTCTCTGTCTTCCCCCCTAATGTTCCCAAATCAAGCCTCTTTGAGGGCCAGTGAAAAGAGCTTAGTCATTGTGTGGCTTAAATGATGTGGTTGAGTATGATGGGATGGTGGCGTAGCCTTCAAGGGATTAGCCAGGAGAACATGATTACTCTGACATCGCAAAGCTGCTCGAGACGTTGTTGGAGCTCTGAAGAAGAAGAAGTGAACTCGTTAGTGAGCCGCTGTGCAGCAGAGTTACGTTTGACCTCGTTGTGCAATGATGCAATGAGTCTAATTGACTCGGGAGTTTTCATAAATGACTCAGCGTCTCCACAAATGACTCAGGAGTTTCCAAAAATGACTGCAGTTTCCATCAAGACTCAGCAGATCACAAAAATGACTCAGCAGTTTCCATCAATGACTCAGCAGATTCCAAAAATGACTCTGCACTTTCCATCAATGACTTGGGAGTCTCCACAAATGACTGAGTTTTTATAAATGACTCAGCAGTTTTCAAAAATAACTCAGTAGTTTCCAAAAATGGCTTGGAAGTTTCCACAAATGACTCATCAGTTTCCAAAAATTACTCAGTAATTTCCAGAAATACTCAGTAGTTTCCAAAAATGACTCAGCAGTTTCCATCAATGACTCAGCAGTTTCACTAATCATTCTGCAAGACAAGACTCAGCAGATCACAAAAATGACTTGGCAGTTTCCATCAATGACTCAGCAGTTTCCACAAATGACTCAGCAGTTTTCATAAATGACTCGCCAGTTTCACTAATCATTCTGCAACACGTACATGCATCCATACAAGACGAGAATAGATATGAAAGTAAACTGGTGATTGATCTTGTATCAGAGAAAAGTCTGTCTACTGTTTCATGCTACGGGTTTCATTTCTTTGCGTATTTTATGAAAGTTTTCCTGGAAGAAACTAAGAGTTTTGAATAAAGAACAATGTAGATTGTTTGTCCTTTAACAATATTGTTAAGTGGAACTCTTTCTTTACAAAATCTCAACAGCTAAAACTGACGTGAAATGATTTGCTTACTTCGGCCCCACGGACAAAGAAAACAATCAATCGAAACAATAATTACTGCACAAATGGGAATGAAAGCAATTCGTTTTTGATCGACACCACTCAACAAGACTCGACACACGTGTGGCCAATCTTCCAATATTTTATTTCTGATGTTTTTGTCAAACTGATGTTTTTCTCAGGAATTTCGCCAACCGCTCCAATCACAGTCATTTCGTATCGTCTGAAAGGTTTTATTTGATCTATTTCTTCACTCTTCTAATCAGCGATCGCAAAGAAAACAGACAAAGGAAGGAACAACTGGCCCTTTGCCGACTGAAAAAGGGGGAAAAAAAAGGGGTGGGTGCGAGAGAAAGGGTGGAGAAGAAGTGACAACGAACAAAGGAGAAACAAAAGACGGGCTTTTGTGGTGAACATTGTTTTGTTTTGCTGTGAGAGCAGCAGAAAACGGAGGGAGGTGGGGTCAACGTGTAAAAATAAAATAAATAAATATCTCAGCACATGTGGTCCTGTGTCTGGTGATCTTTGAAGCAGCTTTTGTCTTCCAATCAACAACATCAGCATCTGAAATGATATTGAGTTTGTGAGCGGCTGCAGGAATTCGTCCCTCTTTTGTCTCTGCAGCCCCACCACCACCCCCACCCCTGGCCACTCCCTCTGGCGAGTGCTGATTTTTGATAATAAGCCCGGCGGTAATTGTCACATGACCCTGACCGTCCGTGCACGGCAGGCGTGCTGGTTTGGGACTTGAATGGCGACGGTGGAGGAGGGGTGGTGGTAGGGGGGTGGGGGGTTACGAACCCCACAGCGAGTGTCGATTCATGCAGCCAGTGGGAACGTTGTTTCCCAGAACGGGGGCTTTTTCCTCGTTTTGAAACCTCGCCCACTTCCACTCGCCGGTCCGTCACACGCCGTGAGGACTAACCACAAAGCAGCCAAATTTTCTGAGGTTTTATTTTGCCACTTGAGTGTGGGGGGGGGGCCCACCTCCCATACACTCGCGTGGCTGTTGGATCGTGGAAAACACTTTCTGCAGATTTGAAGTTTAAAATGTAACCTCTGTACTCGTGAAGGTTATTAATGATTTATCCGCTGATTAAAAACGACAAAATAAACGAGTGCTCAGGTCGTCACTCGATGTGTAAACACGCGTCGGACTGCAGGAGCGGCGGTAGGCATTTACATCTCCTCGTGCTGTGTTTGTGTGTGCATTCAGACAGTGATAAACTGAGGTTTCATCTAGTCCCCCACCCCCCCGCGATTCAGAAAGGTTTTATGACCCCACTGGGACATTTACACTCTATCTGTGACAAAACGAGTGAGTAGGTGGGCACAAGTTATTATTTTTTTTCTTTTTCTTATTGTGTGGATGATTTGTAGTAGTAGTAACGTTAAAGTGGCAGTACGGCAGAATGGAAGTAAAGAATTTTCATTAAAGTATGATATTAGCCCATTTCCGCTATCGCAATTAAACAGATTCGTATCAGAAACGTCAAACAGATGTTCTTCTTCTTCTACACCTCGGTTTTATGCAGCAGCTGGAGGGTCAGAGGTGAATGCAGGGTTTTATAAGTCCTCAGGTGTGTGTGTGTGTGTGGAGAGGAGAGGGTTAAAAGATTGATAGCTGATATCATTAAAACAATAACCCTGTCTGGTAGAGTGAGGGTCTGATAGCCTGATGGGATTGGACTCTGAGGGGGCGGGACATGGCGAGGGCCCGGGGTGGGGGGTGGGGGGTGGTCGGGGGGCGGGGTGAGAGTATCAGTGTCTGAATGTTAAATAAATCAATGAGGTTGTGTGCGACCGCTGGATGTGACCCAGATATTGTTTGTGTTTGTGTCGGTGAGGTTTTACCGTGCACGTGTCGCTTCTAATGAGACGCACTGAAGCACGGAGATATGACCCCCCCGTCTCCAGAGGTCTACGAATGA
>JAOWBL010000115.1:0-18390 GCA_028564865.1 Zenarchopterus dispar | reverse complement strand
TTTGTATTTCTGGCACATTTTTAAACCTCTGTTTTGGCCCCAGGCTGTGAATTTTATAATGAAAACAGGGCAGCAGTGCAAAATATTAAAAAAAAAAAAATAAAAAAAAGCACTTTTGTCAATCTCAAAAAAGTCAAAAATAATCTGGATGAAAATCAAAAAAAAAACCTCATCCAAAGACATAGTGCTTTAAAATGATAATTCTGTGTTACAGGTAAGTAAAAGAGCCAATTACACTGTTGACTGCAATTCCAAGATTTCATAGGTAACAAACAACAAAGAAGAAAAGAAAAAAAAGAATCAACATTACCAGATGATGTATACAAGGTTCAATGTGGACACGCACACAACATCAAGTAACTGAATCGTACACAACTTGGTTCTGAATCATGATCATGTTGATCATGTTGATCAGCCAACATGATCTCTCTCTACCTACTGATGCTGATCCTCGGTGTATTTATGCACCAATATCCTGCTGAACTGTAACAATAACCACTTATTTCAAGACTCAACCCTCTGGGTTATGTCTTACCAACTCTAATGTTGTTTAATGAAAAAATACAAAGGGATATAACTGTGATAAACAGAGATGAGTTTTTAAGGGTTTAACCGATGTTTCTCTGTAACAATGTAATAATCTATGTATTGACGGATGCTACAGTAGCTCTTTTTAACTTTGTGTTTTCACATCAAATAACACGTATTTAAAAGGAAATGTGAATTCAAGCCTGTATACTGCCCAGGGAGCTTAAAAAGCATAAAGAACATCTGTCTTAAATGATTTGAATCAATTTGGTTAAAACCTGTTGAAAACCAAAGGCCCTCCCTCACAGGAAGCTACGTGCACCTGTTCTTAGATGCTTGATAGATGTCTGTCTTCTGTACAGAGAGGTCTGACTAGATACTCATAAAAAACCTGTTGGAGCAGTTGTTTGGCATTTGATTTTGTCTGCTTGCTTCAAAGAACAGCGTGTTTCATGCTGCTCTTGTAGCTCATCTTGAACAATCTGTGCTTCCCACACAGACTCAACCAAAGTTTTTAAAAAGCCGAAAACACGAGCTGGTCAGGACTATGACCATGTCATGACGTTCAGCTGCTAAAATCAGCTGGACCTTGAACCCAAAGTGGAAATTATCTAAACTTTAAGAGATAAAGAGCCACTGGGGGAGTGTTCAGTATTCATTGTGGAGGTTAAGGAAGGTTTTTCCAATAAATTCTGACTGGACAGTGCCATATTAAAGCTAAAAAAACAAAAAACAAAATCAATACAATTAAAACAACAAGAGGAGTATAAAAAATAACCTTCTGTCTTACCTTCTGCAAGTTTAAACAACTTAATCTTCAGATTGCCAGTTCCAATTATTCACATCCACTTGCCAAACTTAATAACAGACTACACAGCAGTGCACACACCCTAAAGATTAAATGACCCACATTTGGACTAAATGCAAGTCCTGCATATTACATATGCACACACACGCCAATGGCATGGCAGGACAGGCACCAAGAGCTCCAAAGCCCTTGTTGGGAGTCAGGCCAGACCCCCCTCGCATCACCATGGAGATGGCCCTCCATTGTGGGGTAAGAATTAATGCACTTGAGGGGTCCTGGCACATTTTAGGAGTTGAGGGGGTTCATTCATGTTTCCACAAGAGAACTACACAGATTATTGCTATTTCAGTTTAAAAACACAAGAATTGATCAGATTTGTTTTGTAAGCAGTGAAGCCTCCCTCTGGAGAAACCAACTGCGCTGGTAATTACAGTATAATGATGTACACAAAATCACTGGGTAAACTGGAAAAAAAAGCTGCAGCCATTACATGACTCAGACGTGAAACAAACACACACACACACACACACACACACACAAACACACACAGATTTGGTTGAAACTGACCTTAAACCGGCTCAATTTCTTCTTTCCCGACTAGCTGACGTCACTTCACCTTGCAACAGGTGCCAGACCAAGTGGCAGCTGTCGCGCAACTTTGCAGAGTAGTTTTTACGCGTGTATTCACCAAGCTACATCCAGATTAGACAAAGAGTGGACGGTGTACGTCTCAGCAAGTGTTTTACCTCTCTTCCCTGCGGTGTGTTTGGTAGTAATTCCGGGATCGTCACCGGTGCCTGGGAACCCAGGTACAGTAGCAGCTGGAGCTTTGGGAGTGGCTGACAGCTTTTTTTTTTTTTTTTTAACTCTTTCCTTTCCTCAAGAGAGGCAACCCAGCCCACAAAACCTGTTTGTAACCTGTTCTTGCGATGCCCTTACTGTACAATGCTTCTTTTTTTTTTTTTAACCGTGAAATTGGTGACACGCCTTCCTACTGCGCCTATCCACGCTTTCTGAGCCTTCAGTCCATAAACTTTTCTCCAGTCTGGCAAAACACCCCAAAAAATGAGAAGTTAAATAGAAAATATAAACTATACACACCCGCTGATGGCGACTCTGCGATCACAGAAACTTTGGCACACAAAAACTAGGGGTCCGCTGCTTTCCCTGTGGCGTTCACGGAACGGCTATTTGCGCTCATTGAAATGGCTGGAAGGGGACGAGCGCTCATTCATATGCTGATGAGCTGGCGCACAAACACTGAACACAGCCGAAGACCTTCACTGAAAAGACTATCAAAATCAGTTCACTCTTCGATTAAATCCAATCAAAGTGCACCGGGTTTCATGTAAAGTTTGAGCACTGAACTTGCATTGGACTTCTATTTTTATGCATCAGAGCGTTATGGCACTTACCGAGTTAATTTCCTATGAAACAAGAGAAAACTCTTTTTTAAAAAAAGCAAATTTCCATACTTAAACAACAGCAGTGACAGATTTTTTTTCGAGTGACTCTAGAAGTGTGGAGTTGGAAAAGAATGACCGTAGTAAAAACGTTGACGTATGAACTGTGTGTAACATTAAACCAGTGCGACCTTGTCTGAAGGTGTAATACCGTTGACATCCACCAGAGGGATGTAAGGGGGCGAGTTATTACCGCATGTCAAAATACTGTCATCAGCTTGAGCTGCTACTCTGAATGATGCCATTTTCATAACTAGAGATAAACAGAAATCAATGAAGAATAAAACACAATAATAACAATAAAAATCTATCAAATAGGACGTAGGATTATAATAGTGTTCTTACACATAAGTGACAATATTACAACAATTTGATAGTTAACTCAGTGTTGTTTTTTCTACTTTTTAGATCTAAGGTACATTTTATCAGCGACACTGAGGTGTCTGTAGAGAAGAAACAGAATCACTGTTTAAAGGTTTTAGATTTTTTTTTTTTTAAATCTTGAAATGTAAATATTTGATTTGTTTTCGGACAAGCAACTTGCATCAATGAGTTGTAGTTAAATTATTTTTTTCTTCTTTTGCTTTTTATTTATTCAACCTGCTGAATAAATCAAAATATAATCCTCTCATATCTGTTTTGCTTTTAAACCACCTTCATTTCCACTCTTTAGAAATCACAGAGGGCCAAAGAGTTATCAGAAAAGAAAAGATTCTACCTGTGTTTACATTCACAATATTGCCATTTTCAAATAATGAAAGTGAGATTTTGTTGCCCTCAAGTTCTCTTTCCACTTCTCTTGAGAACTAGAAGTGAAATCACCAGACTTTGAGGAATAAAACACTCAGATGGGCAGCAGCTGGCTCCACAAGTGAATATTTCAGATACTAAATAAGAGCAACAATGCAGTATGTATGTTATATTTCTATCTCTTTTGTATTATATAGTAGAGATTTATGTGGCAAATAATTATTTTGTATGTTTCTTTTAGTTATCAGAGTAAAAATCTGTGATTTAATGTAAATAACACTGCGGCTGAGTACCTCTTTAAGTACTGACACGTTATAGGGAAATAACCACAGCGTTAACTGATGAAATGGCGCCATCTGGTGGCAACAAAGTTACATATTTTGCTCTCAGCCCTGTGTGAACTATAATATGGATGAATAAAAACAGCAAAATAATACCACCAAACATTATAAATATAATGATAATAATGAATACCTGCTTATCTGTCAGAAGAGCTTTTTCTCCAGGTTGATCCACATTCTGCTCCGGTACCAAGGCTGGTTCGTCCCAGGGCAGCTCAGGAAAAGAAACAGGATCTGGTGGCTCTGGAAAACTGTCGAATTCCGTGATGTTTATCTCTGGAATCATGTTATATATAGGCGATGGAGGTAAAGGGAAGTCCAGATCCCCATCATAAGTAAAAGTCTGTGCCTGCTCTCTTGTATCCGGTGGTGAGCTTTGCGGCCGTTCCTGTTTATTTCTGGCCTTTGGTCCATGATCAGATTTTTGGGACAGCTGTAAGTCTTCAGTTATTAGATGTGCTGAAGTAAATGGAAAACCTTCTTCTGAGTTTTCTGTCTTTATATGATTCAAAGTATTTCCAAAGTTGCTGGTGGCTGGTATGTCTTTCAGAGGCTCCCGGGGTTTCACATCTGATATGTTGCCACAGAAACCGAATGTGGAGAAACGATGCAACTCTCTTGATGCATCCCGAGCTGATACACAAATCATTGCTGTCATGTCTTGCGGCCCTTTGCTGGTCCTGTTCACTGGCTTGCTTTTACTCAGACACTCAGACTTGTCCAGCTGATTCGGACCAGAACAGTCTTTAGCAGATGTTGAGAGCTCCTTCACATACTGTGCGGGGACATAAAAGGGTCTGCTTTGAAGGTCTTTGCGAACGTGCCACCAGTGCTCATTAGTCCTGGATACCAGGATGTAACTCTCATCGGGCTTGATGGACACGAGGCGACCATCCTTCGCTGTGTACTCAAATTCATACACCACCAACACTAGCTCCATGCTGATGGGCACCCACGTGGCTGCTGAGTTATTGTGGACACTGTGTTGGCATCCTGGAACTGAAAACAGAGGAACTGAAATGTTGGTGTGACTTTCAAAAAGCACTGATTTGAAATGTTAGTTGCTCATAAAGGAAAAAATTACTTTTTGTTGTTGTTTTAAAAATCATATTTGCAGAAAAATAAAAATAAATAAATAAAAGGCTAAATTGGATGAGAAACAAGGAGACATTTATAGACTATACAAGCAATGCTGGAGATAGGAGAGAGTGTCAGGGTTGGGTGTAAAAGTTGCATCTACCACACAGTCTTTCAAAGTAGGGATGGTCCCCTCTTTGTGCAAAATTCAGTCGAAGGATCATTGATCAGTCCATAGAAAAACATTACTTAGTGAACAGAACAACACCCAACACCTATAGTGCTTCAAATTGCGAAAAGGTTCAGGGAGTTGGGGAAAATCTGTGTCAACATGTAAAAGGCTAAGCGCATAAACCAAAATTGGATATGAGTGGAAATGGTGTATTATCCAGTCTATCCTGGACAGCTGTCAGATCACGGGAGACCACAATGAACTTAACTTTGGACTTTTCAACATTCACTCTCTCTCTGGAAAAGGCCAGCTTCTCCAGGATCCCATTCATGACTTACTATGTCTGTCAGAAACTTGGCAACAACCAAAGGACTTTTCCCAGATGAATGACTTCAGTCTTCCTGAGTTTGTTTACAACTGCTAACCCTGTGCTTCTGGATGTGATGCCTCCTGCGATAACTCACAGTACAATAATGCTACCATCCTCATCCTCTTTAGTTTGACTACTACATTAATACAATCTCCCGCACCATTTAGAGCAACAGATTAGCATCCATTGGTATTTCAAACAGCTCTAGACTGCTTCATCACCTATCTCTGTGGTTATGCTCACTTTCTTCAATTTAAAACATTCACATCCTTCCCCTCCATCATCTGGTGTTCCTCAAGGCTCTTCTCTTGGACCGCTTCTATTCATTATTTACCTGCTTCCACTTGGCCATATATTTTGCAAATACAACATCCATTTCCACTGCTACACACATAACACTCAGCTCTACCTATCCACCAAACCTCCTTCCAAATCTCCCACCCACTTCCCTCTCTGAAATCAGGTCTTGGTTTTCCCTCAACTTCTTAAAACTTAACAGTAATAAAACTGAATTTCTCTTCACTGGCACCAAATCCACCCTATCAAAAATGTGTAGTTTTTCTATATCCACCAACAAATCCTCAGTTCACCCCTCTACCTAGAATCTGGCTGTCACACCTGATAATGAGCTTTCATTTAAACCCCATATCATTAATGTCATTCGTTTACACATTACATTCGTTTATTTGGTCGACTCGTCAGGCCCATCCATATACCAAAACTGGTCCAAACTCTGCCAGCTGCATCGTGACAAGAACCCCCTCCATTAGCCCCATAAAGCCCTAACCCTAAACCAAGGGCTTTATTACAAAACCTAATTTCTAAGAAAGTAAAAATGCCTTGTTTCAAGAAAATTATAAGACTATTTAAGGTTTTTCTACTAGTTTTAAGAATTCTAGTCAATAAAAGCTTTCTTACCCCATTGGGAGAGATGTTTTTGTTTGAAATAAGATCGTTTTGACTAGATTTGGGAACATAGGTTTATTTCTAGAGGGGCCGTTTTTGCAGTGTTCCCATCAAACTTCATATCATGTTCTACAGATCCTGCTCCTCAGTGCCTCACTGATCTCCTCCACCTCCACACAGCCAGCTGTACCCTCAGGTCTTCCTCTGCCATCTAGCTCATCCAACCACCCTCTCTTTTGATCAACATGGCATTGAGACACTTCCGTCAGTCTCTGGAAAACCCTTCCACAACACATCAAAAGCTTAAGATTCTTTCTGTCTTCAAATACCAACTCAAAACTCATGTATTCAGACAGATGTACTCTCTTCTTATTATTATTCTGTTTTGCTTGTGCGTGTTTATTAGGGTCCATGTGAAATAAATAATGAAGGACTTTTGTTTCTGTTTCATTTTTTAAAAAACCTTCCCAGTTTTTATGGGAATGGAGATTTTAGTTTTGCAGCTATATTATGTCTGGATAGCCATTTTCATGTTGGTTTGGGTGCCTTCGTTGCTATTTTGCATCTTTGTTTTGTAACTATTTGACATGTTTATTGCTTGCTAACAGTCACTTCAAGTTGAAACTCTGGCACTGGTGCCTCTGCAGCTACTGCACCTTTTTCACTAATAAGTTATAAAAGGTTACTGTTTGACATTATCAAAAGAATACTGATGTAGCTCAAAGAGAAAGGCTGGCAGAAATAAAACACTTTGTGCAGCAGACTTTGACAGGAAGTTGCTGCAAAACAAACTTGTAGCTAAACTAAGGCACAGATACAAAACAGCAAAATGAAAAATGCTTTGCCACAAAACAGGAAGCGTGCACCAACCTCTGCTCAGCGTCAGACCAGCGTCACCCGGCAATCTCAGCTTGCCTTTTTAGGCAGCGTTTTGTTAATGAAAAACTCATAACATTTGAATTTTCAGGTCTCCTTGAAACACACAAAAGCCAGAGAAAGACATGTAAGATTAGACAGTAAATCATTAATTAAATCTGCATTCATGTGATTCATATTAATACACTTAAGAATATAGACGCTAGAAAAAATTTAAAAAAATAACCTGTATAAATAACATGACTTTATCACATGTTATGACTAATTTTCAACTTAGATTTTCATATTAAAAGCCTTTTCATTTGACATTTCATTATAACTTACACATGGAGGCTATGATGGGCTTGAATTACCTGTCCAGCTTGTAAAAACCAAAACTTAACAAGTAAAAGGAAGCCACCCTGGAATCTTACATGTGGGATGATAATTTGTTTACTGACCTGATTTTGTTTCTCTAAGTTCCCCCGTCACTGGATGTCTGTCAAACAATGAACAGCCAGAGCTGTAGAGCTCAGAGCTGTAGAGCTCAGCCTGTATTGTTTCTGCTCCACTGTCTCACTCGTATTTCCTGTTCAGTGTCCCTGTGCAGAATTACAGAAAACAGCGGACTGCAATACAGCACAGTTCAAAAACCGCAAAAAAGGGGAAGTCTGATTTAACTCTACTTCCCAGAGTTTTTTTTTTTTTTTTTTTTAAACCCAGTACAGTTATTTTAAAAAGTAGTCAACTGACAGAGATGGACTGGTGTGGCATTGACTCATTTTGATATGAGCAATATTAAAACAAAATGAAACCAGACATACAGTTAAATGTCTGTTATTGTTGTATCAGTTATTTGGCTTTATTTCTAAAAAAGTAGTGACGCTTAAAAACACAGAACTGCACTAATAGTGGAATGCCACAACAGTGACATGAATATGATAATAATGAAAGACATTTACGTTAACATCTGTGTTTGCATTTGTGAACCCTGAAGATGCCGAACTGCTGATAGCGCCCTCTGCTGGAAAAGAATACTAATTTATTTTTTTTTCAAACCAGAATGAAAGCGTATGCCTAAAATGTATCAGAAAGGTTCAGATGAAGATAACTTAAATCTAAGTACGTTTTTTTAAATCATGACAAAAATCAAACAGATTAATGAGTTGGAATTCAAGTACAGTGCACATTTTTTAGCCACTGACAGAAAACCTAGCTAAAGTACGCTTAAAAAGCAATGCACTCAATAGTAATGCATTTTTTTTTTTAAACAAGAAAGGAAGCCCCACACGTGGCAGGGCATCAAAAAATTAGACGAAACTCATGTTGTTCCTCTCCACGGAAATCTTTAGTAAAAGGCGAAAGATTTATACGATCTGAAGAGAAACATGAGTGCTTAACTTCAAACTGTAATAACACAGCAAGTCATTCACCGACACATAGACTACAGTGACGGTGGCGTTCGGCGTAAGGAAAAAAAAATATAAAAACTGTAACAATATAAGCATGTTGTTCTCAATTAATTAATGATATAAAGAATAACTTGTTTCTCTTAAGGTAATTTCAGAAAATAATTTGGTTTAAAGATTGTATTTATGTCGCGCGATGCACGATGGGTAGTGAGGTGTTATATCCCATTATTATACAGCATTTACCGAGTTTGAAACGCTCTGCTTTAAAGTAAAATTAAAACTATTTGCGATAAGGCTATATACAAGTTAAACACGGTATTGATTGAGTAACAATATGAAAAGAAGATAAAATAAAGACTTTGTTATGCACACGCATGCGCAGTTCTGACCTCTAGCGCTTCCGTTCTACGCTAGTTTTAAACCACAAACGCTCACTAACGTCACCCCGGTTAATGTTCATTACTAGTCTTAACTTCATTGGAAGGCATCCACTAAACAGTTAGGTTAAAGTAGTCAGACGGCCATGGACACAGCTGAATTTAAGTAATAATTTTATTTTTATAGAAATAAAGGTTAGTCTTAAACTAGTCAAATCGTGTGCCAAATTATTAAAAGAAAAAACTATTATGTCGAGAAACAATGGAGAACATTCAAGCAGCTTTGAGTCTGATTAAAAACAAAACTCTGGGAGTGTACGCTTCTAAAATACAAGTGTAAGAAGTTAAATTTGCTTTCTTACCTGCTGTCCCATGGCCTTGTCTTTGTGGTCGTTTGTGTTACTTTTTTTCTTAGCCCTATTTGAAATTTAAGATATTTTTAAAAGCTTTTCTCCCCACATTTGCTGCACTGCATAATACATTCAGTAAATAATGCTCACTGTGGCCTGGGGAGCTAATTATAATAAACTATTGAAGAAAACTGGGTGTTGCCTTCACAAGTTTCTTCCTCTGACTTTTACATGACTTTAAATACAAACCACAATGAAGACCAAAATATCCTCTACACAAACACAGAGTGGACTATACCCACGCTCCTGCATACATTTCCAGCACAGAAAAGTGGCCAGACAATGTCAGGTTATATTTGTGGTAAACAAACAGTCAGATTCCCCATGTAGAAAATACTTCTTTTTTCCACAAGGAGATATATTAAGTGTCAAAGCATGCAGTTTGGTTAAATCAACATAGATTAGTTTTATTTGAGGGACAAATCACATTTAAAATACATATATGTATAAAAAAAAGCATGTAGATAAAACAGTTACTGTAATTGTTTCGTATTGTCATGTTTAGCTATTACAACAAACATGTCAAATTTGAAATGTGAGATGTACAGCAGACAAATGGCAGTTTTGTGCAAAACAAGACTGGACATCTTAAAAAATAGTTCTCAACATGAAAAGTGGCAGCACATAGTGTTAACTGTTAACAGTTAAAGGATCTGCTCTGTATTATGATTTATTTTGCTTCTTAATAACAAATACCAGAAGAGCAGCTTTGTTGTAAACGTGCACTCCCGTTTTCAATAACAGTCTTCCTATTAAAACACTAAGACTGTTCTCTACATCACAACTATACTTTAATGACTCTTTTAAAGCGAGGACCTCATGTTTGGTCCACACCTTAAAATTGCTTTTACCTTGATCCCTATACATCCAGAGGACTGATTGGTTTCATGTTAGCTTTTGGTCATTGTTTTAAATATAAATATAGTGTGAATTTTAAATGTACAAAAATAAGGCAGAGTTCACTTTTCAAAACTGTTGATCCGTGTCACTCCAGGTGGAGATTTAATAGCTCACTGGACATTTTTTTTTAAATTTTTTAACTCTACACAAAGTCGCAAGATCAAATATTTAATAAAAATGCACGGAGGCTGCTGGGTGAAGATGGAGCAGCTTTGTTTCTCTTAAGACATCATCAGAACATAACTGACTGTTAAAAGTGTCTGTGTGCAGCTTCATTCGGTTTTCCTCAGTTCAAATAGCCTTGACATCAATAAAGTGGCCGTGCTGGGCTCCCTGCCTTAAGGTCTTGATTCCCTGCAGCTTTCGGCCGTGAAGTGTGAAGCGAGACCACGCGGCTAGCTGGAGGAGGGCACATGTAATAGGCACGAACACCAAAATGTAGAAACAGCCCAGGCGCAGAGGAGGATTCCCTAAGCTTGAGGCAATGTCAGGCGCCGAAACAGAGTCCTTCCCAGACTCCTTGTCGAATATGTCATAACCTGGGGAAGAGAATGTCAGGATAAGGGGAAAATAGCACTCATCTGTGTGAACAGAACTCAGATTTTAACCTGGGCAAAAAGTTTGATCGATAGCTGTTGCAACCTAAAAATCAACGGAATCTAAATGACCTTTAAAAGAAAAAAAAGAGTGGCATGTGATTATCCTTAATAAGAGTTACATGACCTTGAAACAATATTCTTATTCATAAACCAAATATAAAGATACAATCTATAAAAGAAAATCAAAATTCCTAGTTACAAAATGCCTTTAGTTACAAAATTTAAAAAAAAAATGAAATCAAATTAATTCATTGTTGGCTGGTGGGGGCAGTTTTGAAAAAAAAAAAGTAGTGCCATCACAGAAAATAAAGTTAGTAACATAAAGATTGAGGACTATTTTTTCACCAGGTTCAATTAAAACAAAAAAAAACAAAAAAAAACAAACTATATGAAACCAAAAAGGTAATTAAAGTCAGAGATTTGCTCCTACACACATTCTATAGAAAAATGTTCATTTATAGTGACAAGTTGAAATGACGTATTTATCAATGTTTTTATTGTGGAGTTGGATTTCTTTAGTGTGTTTAATTTTTGCGTTCAGGAAGTAAGATGCCATTCTCCCATTTATGTTTCTTTCAAATATGCCAAAATCCTAAAATAATGTGGGCCTACATTCATATATTCATATATTTACAAAAAAGAGGGCCTTTCTTTTGAGGGGAGAAAAAAGAGAGGCAGTTGGGATTAACAGATGAATCGTCTTTACTTTTACTGGTGCACGTGGCTGCACAGCCTCTCATTCCCTAGTGTCAACATTCTGGGGAGGACGACGCTGGTTCCCTTCTGTTTGGATTAATGCTGTACTTTAGTACCTGTGCATCCGTGAATTCACGTCTAACACTTTTGAGTTCGCTGGATAAAATAATTTTGGACCACTGGTTTGGTTTGGTTCACGTGAGCTGGACAGCTGTCAGACAGTGAGGAGACGCAGCAACAATACTTCTAGTTTTATATACAGATCTGAACTTTAAGCATATTTTTTTCCTCAGAGTCATTCAAATTTTTGTCTGTTTAAAAAAAAAAAAAAGATTCTGAAAGAGACTTAAAAAAACATCTAAAAATGTCTAAAATATAAAGATCAAGCTTGTGTTTGTATTCGTACCTGTGTAAACACAGAGCAGCCAGGTGCCAATGAGCGGGGCGAACGTCTGGCCAGGTTTGGTCAACAAAGCGACCATCCCGAAGAGGAGAGCAGAAGCGGCCTGCTGACGTCGGTTTAACACAAAGTCTTCATCGACCAGGTCAGAAATCACCAGTTTCAGCAGCTTGCAGGTGCCCTCTGTGAACACGCGGTTACTAGGAGGAAGAGGCGACAAGTTAGAGTCTCTGCTCAGCTGCAATATCAGCTGCTAAGCCTTGAGCGAGAGCAACTTCAAAGGAGCAAAATGATTATAGACAGAACAGAGTGTACTGGTGAGTCGGGGAGCAAAGCCACACTCGAGTATGTGAAATGATGTAATGACATTTTAACTGCTGCTTCTGTTTCAGTACAGTATGAAGACCTGAAAGAAGCAAAAACCTTTACAGATAAGCACACAGATAAAGGTTGGTAATGAGTTAACTGATAATACACATTCATTTTAAAAATAAAATGAGCATTTTAGCTTATATTTAGAAACAGAAAATTCAATGACAGACATAAGTTAACACAGCTTGGAACAGGTTGCAACAGGAAGAGACCTTAATGTGTCCCTGTGCTGTGTACAGTGTGATGACTCATGTTATTTGTAAATCTAAAAAAAAAAGGAGAAGCAAAGTGTAGCGCATCAAATCTCTAATGCAAGTGCTCATGGCCATACCTAGCAATGAAGATGCACAGCAGATAAATATGGTCAGCCCCTGCAAGCAGCATAACCACGCTAAGTCCCAGTTTGAGTATAAACAGCCAGCGGATAACCTGGTAAACCCCATAACGCTGGCACAGTGTCAGGAAATACAAGTTGTTCAGGTGGGGGGCAATGTAAGAGATGCCTGTGGGGGGGCAGAAGCAGAAATGTGTCAACAAAACAGACAGGACTAAAAACGAAACAGGAAAAAGAGAAATCCTTTTGGGAAACGAAGAGTGGGAGGCCAAAACAAAAAAGCATAAACAAAAAGACATCTTTTTTTTGGTGTCAATTCCAGTTTTACCCACTGATAAATATGAGATATGTTTCAACGTTTAAAGTCAGAGGTTTTCTGGGAATAAATAGTATCACTAATTATTTTTTTCCCTCCCAGGGCTAGTGCAAAAATAAAGTTATTTTTTTAAATATCAGAATTCCTATTGAGGATTTACATTTGTTCTCATGTAGTTTATGGTTCTGACACCATAAACTACAAAACAAAAATCAAGAGCCAGAAGCTTCTCATTTCCTCATATTCCCTCGAGTCTGAGCAGAACACAAGTACCAGAACACAGCGATGCACCTGAACACAGCGATGCACCTGTGCACGAGGAATTAACTCTCCAGCACAGAGCACACGTCATAGTCAAAGTACAAAAAAAAAGTATGCATCAACTTAAATTTTAAAAAGTTCACCTAAACTCAGGTGTTCACAGAGTTTTTAGTCCCCAACAGTTTTGACCCAGTTTGGCGTGTTCTACTATATTTATTGAACTCAAAAACCCATTTTACTTTCAACTGGCATCATACTGATTGTTTTGTACTTTGGGCATTTATTAAGCTGTTAAACTTAAAAATGGTGAGTCATCATCTTCAAAGTTCCTGGCTTAGGAAGATTTGTGAACAATGTTTTGGTCATCAGCAATATTGTAACGGGCTCTTACCGAGTAAGATGGAACCTGTAGAAGCAGAGATGCTGTCAGACAGGAGATGTTCCAGGAAAAGAGGGAAAAAGTTGCTGTTGAAGTGGCAGTGAAATACCTGCAGTAAACAGAAATTTAAAAATTGATTTCTTTTAGAATAACCATGACTCCTGTGATGAAAAGGCATAGATTTTTATTTGTATTTTTAATCCTGTATTATACTATAATAAACAGCTGGGATAACAAGGACAGAATAAAGTTTGAATCTCAGCCAACCCTACTTGAAGCATTTGGAGCACCTCACCTGAATAAGATTCATCGACACAAACCACAGGAAGTTCCTGTGTTTGGAGAGCTGCCTGAGATACTGTCCCACAGTGACAGGTTTCTCTGGCTGTGTAAGTGGGGCACTGCCGACAGCGAGCCTGGCAGAGTAGCGAGAAAGAAGAACCATCTTCAAAAACAAACCTCTCAATTCTTGGTCATACTTCGTGAAGCTTTTAAAAGTCTTACTCTTTAAGTGCAGACGCGTCATCTTGTTTTGGATGGATTTCCTTTTTGAAACGGTGCTGTAGCAGCCGAGACACGAAGTAAAAGCCCAGGATGGAAAAAGCTGACAGAGTCACGCAGAACAGACGGAAGGAGTAGAAGTTTCCCTTGTCCCAGAAGGAGTAGGAAAGAAAAACTGAGAAGGAGCCCAAAGCGCTGAACACCGAGCAGTGAAAGTTGAGTTGTGTGCGGTCGGTGGCGGACACAGCGAGGTCGGCCAGCAGCGCGCTGTGGTGGAGGTCCACCATGGTGAGAAAACCGTCATACAGACACAGGCACAGCAGGAACTGCAGGCCCGGCCTGGCCCATGCCACCCAGAAGGCCAGGAAGGACAGAGCGAAAAGCGGGCCATTTGTGGAGAGGGCCTTGAGACGCTTTAGGACCACCTCTGGAGATGTGATCTGAGAGCCTGACCTGTGTAGAAAAAAAAAAAAAAAAAAAGCATGTTTAAGACTCACAGATAAGTTCAGTGATAACTGCAGCTGATATTAAACAGCATCCACGTGAACTTGGAACCAGCAAACACAAATAATGCACCACAAAGGGTAAATAGTGCAGTTCCTGTTTGCTATGTGCTTTTTTTTTTTTTTTTAAACCACCACCCTGACACTATACAAAGCTGCTTGCCTTAGTCATACAGCCATGCAAACATGGGTCGCATCCTAATGTTTGACACTGACGCCTGCTGAGATTAGTACAGCTGATAAAAGACCATAGTAAGACATGTGAATGTGCATGTGAGTTTAAACGACTTCGGGAGAGGCAGTAGGTGGGTGACACGGAAACCTGCAAGATGAGAGGGCTTTGATGGTGCAAGGATGAAGACGACTTTCACACTTTATGATCAAGACGGTTTTATGAGAAACAGATATAAGACAGGAAAATGTGACTGAGGCTGCGGGCTAATGCCAAAAATGATACACTCCATAAATACATATACAAAGCAAAGATAAATGATCTTTATGCACTTTAATTGTCAGTACTTCACCAAATTTTAGGCGTTGTAATGATTCATTGTTTGAAATTATAAAACATAAAAGGTTATCTCTCAAATTAAAGGGTTTCCCTCTAATTTAATATTTGTTTAATGTGAGTAATGTGGTCTTTGAAGCACAAGTACGCAAATACAGCCACTAATTCTCATCTTCTTATTTACATTTATCTGTGTATTATTACCCATGGAGTTTATAAAATACTTAAGTGTTTTTTATTTTTTTCTTCTTTCAATCTTCTTTTGAGTTTTAGAGTGAAAATGGACCCAGCAGCAACTTGTTCGTCTGTGGGGGTGCGTGGCGTGTAAATATGGATGGATTTTCCATTTCTTAAATCTTCAAATGACAAAAATGCTTGGTGGATGTGAAAAGATGTCATACAATTAATAATTTTATGACATAGATTAAGTTTTGGGAGTGACTGTTTTTTTTTTTTTTTTAACCTATTATTTTTACAGAGACAAAACTACATATAAGCTAAATAAATAACCTTTTATTGTCAGTGTTATCTGGTAAAGTCATTTCTATGTTTAAAAAAAAACTACTTGTAGTTTGTTTTGCTTTGCTGGGACAGATGTAAACACTTACTGAGAGCTGAGGAAAGAGCGGTCGCTCAGCCAGCCGAAGAGAGGGTCGTTCAGACTGTTCCAGATAAGGAAAACCGTCTGTGGGGCAGCAGACAAAGCAGATTATGGAGAAATAATGTTCTTCAAATCTTTAAAGACTGCATGATGATGGCTTGATAATATGATATAAAATTAGAAAGAATCAGAACGTGTAGGATTACTATGGCTCAAGATAACAGCTGTGTTTTTAAATGTTTAAGGCTCCCTCTTCACTCACCTCTCCCACCCAGAAGGAGACTTTATCAATCTTATAGATGGACACAAAAGTTTCCACATAATAAAGCAGGAACACATTATGGAGGATGGAGGTAAACAGAGCCAGTGAGCCGTAGAGCACTGCAGTGGAGAAGACACTTCGCCAGAAGCTCCAGATGTTCCTGCCCATTCTTCTCTCTCAGTCTCTCTGCTCCGCACTTTCTCTACGCAAAGCTGCAATCATTTCTTGGCCTGGCCGACCCAGAGTCCCCACATCATTAAATCCTGTGAAAATCACAGTACAAGAGGTATAATGACTGAGATCCAGCAGAAAGACTCATAAGGCTGTTTTCAGCTTAGTAGACTAAAAATAATACAGCCCCCGCGGTGTAACAACAAAGACAAGATGGATTTATGAGTTAGGGATAAGTAAAAGGTTTTGCAAGGGGTTAAATTCCAGCACAGACAACCTTCAACCATACTCAAATTCTTGCCTCACCAAAGAAAGTGTCGTTTTCAGCATAGTGGCGCAGTAGGTATTCATTAAAGCTAGTTAAAAGAACAGCGGCCCACAGCCGTTCTCATTTGACTAACACACAGCAGAGACGTTTGTGTGTGTGTTTTTCACTTAAATTTCTCTTAGCCATTTTTTTTTAATGGCCAATCTAGAAGCTGCCTTTAGTTTGAAGAAACCAGCGAAAAGCGACACGCATCTTCAAACAAAACACTGTAATGTTGTCTTTCTGACTCAAACTGAGAATACATCGTTTCACGTTGCAAATGCAAATCCTGTCAAGTTTTGTTAATCACACTGTTTCACTTCCTTCTTTAAATCACAAGGATATCAGAAGGAAGAATTCACAATAAATAAATAAATAAATAAATTTAAAAAAAAAGAATCAACAAATGTGTTTCTCCTCTCACATTTTTGAAGCACAAGCTTAGACGTGCCTCAGTCTACATGCATTATCTCACATCGTCAGTGGAAAAAAAAAAAAAAAACACAGCTGAAAATAGCAGTCTGTCGGAGTTAACTACAGCGTCTGGGCACAGCTGCAGGCTCACATCTCCATCCCTATCAGATCTAAGTTTTGCAGCAGGTGACTCCTGGGCTGTCTGGGCTCTATCACATCTCCAACCTATCAAAAGTGTTTATTTGGTGCCAGACAACATCTGTAAATATCCAGTTCATGTTCTCCCAGGCACAACATACTCAGAGCAGTTTTTCCACCTGTGGAGCAGCTTCTTGGCTGGGACACAAGGATGCACCTGCTGGGATTTCTGATAGAAAGATACTGCGAGGGTAACGCCTGATCTCAGAACGGTAAAGGCCACCCGTTAGTTCACGCAGCACCCGTGGTAAACGTCACGTGACTAGTAAATAACCCGGTAAAGCTGCGAGTTTAACTGGAGATATGGGACGAAAAACAAACAAACAAACAAAGACACGACACACAAACAAACACCAGCGTGGTTCAGATACACGCTGTTTCAGTGAAACACACAGTCTCGAAGCTGCCGGCACGATGAGGTTGGACTCGTATTTAAAAGTCGCCTTTCTGTGCGATTTGTTCCTGGTTTCAAAACAAACAGAAAAAAGGGCTACCGCTTCCTGGAAAGTCAGAAAAGACCAAATTAAGAAAAGTTCACTTTGTTTTCACAATATTAGCAAATTAGCTCTGCTACAAGCCCGTCGATTGACAAAACTTTACCGATTTCGACGACTAAAATTAAAACCATCTTTGTACACGATCGGTTAAGTTGATCCAGCAGCTCTTCGATCGACAGATACCCTGTTTGATGATCGATTATTGGTTTTATTGTACGCCATGACAACAGATGGCACTAGCTAGCATTAGCTAGCTGGTTAACGTTATCTAGCTGCTTATCTGGAGATAAAACTATTTACTATTTTGCTGCCGAAAATACTCCAACTCGAGCACATACGTGTTGCTTACCGTTAAAAAAAAGCTGTTAGCTAGGCAGTTTACACGTCGTTTTGTATCTGTGGGAGGCAGAAGTGTTGTTTCGGCAGCTGTATCTCAGCTCCAGACAGACCACGTCATGACAACTATAGTGGGTTTACTCCACTCACACCAGTGATGAATCCACTGGGTTTGTGAAAGGGTTTCCCAACATGGCAAACGGTGAGAACTGCAGCGTCACCTGCAGGTGAAAGGTGGAACTGCACTGACGCCTGCACAGGCTGACATTGTTTTCCTGTCTTATCTTGATGTGTTACAGTCCATAATACTAGACTGTACAAGATCATACAGTACATATATATATATATATATATATATGTACTGTA
>JAOWBL010000114.1:0-18390 GCA_028564865.1 Zenarchopterus dispar | reverse complement strand
ACCCTTCTGTCCCCCTTTTTGAAGAGGGGGACCACCACCCCAGTCTGCCAGTCCAGGGGCACTGTCCCCGACATCCACGTGATGTTGCACAGGCGTGTCAACCAAGACACCCCCACAACATCCCTTAGAGACAAAAACGTTTATTTTTTTTAAATAACACTTCTGCTCTGAGGTGATGTAATACCACTCCTGACCAAATGGGGTCAGCGTATGTTGTGACAGTTTGGGTCAGTGATCGTGGCCTTGCAGGAGGCCCTGTGGAGCAGATCACAAGCATGTAAGCTAAAAATATGCATCGCTGGACCGCGGCTAAACCGAGTCCCGCGGCGGGTGGAAGCACCGTGTTCTGGATTAGCATCATCCGCTGGTCCCACCAGGACCGTTTCAAAAGGAGAGCCAGTCCAAATGTGCCCTTCAAGGCTGCATCCGTGCAGTTACAAGTTCACCTGAAGGTTTCTCCATCATGTGACAATTGTGAGCTAACCTACTCACTCAAAGTCATGCTTTCTTATTTCTAGAATTATTTATATAATAACGATTTTTAAAATCCGGCAGATGCGCTCATGTCTGACTTCCTCCCAGCCTGATCTACTGATGGGCTTTAGCGGCAATCCTACAGACCCCTGAGCAGAGGGGATGGTGTCTTCTGGGATATTTCTGGGCTGCTTCACGGTGCCTCCTGGGAGACCCTAACCCTGCCTTGAAAAGCTTCGATCCAGAACCGTTGGAGCCCCAGTTCTGTTGGACTCAAGTTCAAGCGGCATCAGTTTCCACAGAGCAGAACTTAGCTGCCACCGAGATCTTCTGGAGGCCTGGTCAAAGCATGGACAGCGGGCACTATGGCTTTTCCACAATTTCTAGCCATAAAATAAAAGTAAATAAATAGATCACAACTAGTAATCTTTGTGGATGAAAAGTTTAAATGTCTTAAGAATTCACGGGTTTACGTATAGTAAGTCTGCTGCATTGTGGGAAATAAAAGTTCAAGGTCTTTGCAAAGAAATGCACTGACACACACTTCTACAGGTTCTTCAAACATGACTGAGAGGTGCTCCTTTGTTATGCATCTACGTCTCGTTTTTTCAAGAAAAATCCTTCATAATGTGCCTTTAATTCACAAACAGCTGAGTTTCAGACGACAGGAAGTTTACTGTATCTGTGCTGGCGTTGATCTCCTACCGTCTCTGAACAGGTTGTACTCCTCGCAGCCCAGTGCCTGTTTTTCTGCCTGGCGACAGCAGAGCCACGCCCCCTCCTGCCAGAACTGGGGGTGGAACTTCAGCGAGACCACCGGGTTGTTTTTGATCTCTGGATGACCACACATGCAAACACCCAAGCAAAGAGGAACAACGTAAAGATGCTATCGTCAAGTAAACAGCCCATTGTGATGTTATCTGGGAAGAGGTTTCCTGGAAAACCTCTTCGGTTAACTGCCATTCAACACGTTTTACCCTGCACTTCATTAGTGAATAAGTATAAAATATGTAAAGCTTGAGGAGCTGCAGCTGTATCATACGAATGCTTTTCCTGTTTTTTGGGAGGGGGCGGATTTTTGCTCGAGTGTCGTGTAATGAAAGTGAGACGTGACGTGCACCTAACTGTGAAGTGTTTGAGAGCAGTGGAAACACTGGGGGCTGTGGACCATGTGTGAAAACCACCCTCAGCTGTGTGGGTCTGGGTGTGAAAACGTCCCTGCTGCAGCTCAGATAAAAACCTGAGAGCGTGACCCGTGGCGCCGCCGCCACCACCGCGGGTCAAAACACAGACTGACCCTCTTTGAGGCTCTGGACCCAAACGCTTCTGCTGGTTGGATTTGGGGCGAACACGTAGAGGGTGTTGGTGTCGTACACGACCTGAACACAAACACAGAGAAACATGTGAATGTAACAGCTGATAAAAATGTTTAAGATAAGATATACTTTATTGATCCTCCAGGTCCAGGACTGAGTCGCTCAGTCCTGGACCTGGGTGTGAAGGAGTGTCTGAGTCGTTCAGTCCTGGACCTGGGTGTGAAGGAGCGTCTGAGTCGCTCAGTCCTGGACCTGGGTGTGAAGCAGCGTCTGAGTCGTTCAGCCCTGGACCTGGGTGGAATAATCCGCTGGCTGAAAGAGCTGCCCATCAGCCATGGCTCGTTGTACAGAGGGTGAGCAGGATTGTCCAGAACTAAACAGATTTTGTCCTTCACGCTCTCCTCAGCCACCACCTCCAGGCCGTCCAGGTCCAGACCCACCACAGAATGGGCTCTCCTCACCAGACCTGAGTCCACCCCACCAGCACACTACAGCGAAGAATAGTGGACTTGCTACCATGGACTGCTAGAAGGCCTTGAGAAGCCTGCTGCAGACACCAAACAACCTCAGTCTTTTAAAGTGGAGTTATATGTTTGTCTTTACATAACAAGCACCTTTCTTGGTAAAATCTCAGTAAAATTTATATGAATGAAAGAAAGAAACAAATCATTTTAAACCAACATTCCAACTTCAAGGCAGCAAGCCAGCAAGGAAGTAGAAAAGGATGCAGTTCCTCTACCGACCACTGGAGGCTAGAAGAAATCCCAGTGTGGGTCTGCGTGACAGATTCCACACAAACGTGACTGTTTACATGCAGGATGAGGGTTGTTTGTGTTTGTACCTGAAACGGGTACTTGTTCTGGCAGGGGATACTCCCACCTCCGTTCTTCACGATCTCCACACATCTGATGCGGCTCAGCTCGATCGAGCCCCTCTTGAACTTTTTCTGTTGAGGAAAACAAAAGTGTGGGTTTTTTTTCCACTCTGAGACATGTGACTTCCTCCCGTGTTTGTCAGATGAAACCCAAAGCAAGCCGTCATTTCCTCCAGCAGCGTATTTCAGTGGGTTATCGTTTCCATCTCTGTCGCTAGACAAAAGCTCCCCAGAAAACAAAACTTCACACCAGACAGATAATATAATGTTTTTTTGAATGAAAAAAAAAAACCCAACTAAAGCCGGTTTGTGAAAGTGTGTGTAAGATTTTATTGCATTGATGTCTGTGGGGCAGCTGTGGATCAGTGGCTTGAGTGGGTTGTCCTCCAACCTCAGGGCCTGTGGTTTGATGCTAAAAAGTCGCACGTTGTCCATAGTTTGTGACATAGTTTGATAACCCTTTCCAGGTTGGTGGACACATTGCTTATGTCGTTCCCTCTTGGCATTGTGCTAATGCTCAACAGAAAACTGCTGAAACTTCTGCACACCAGCTGGTGATCAGTTTTGACAACTGATGATTAGCAGCATCTTATGAAACAGTAAGGGGTACTTAGTATTGCCCAGATGTTTTTTTGTTTGTTTTTTCCGCTTGTTTTCTTTTCAAATAGAATAGAAAGATTTATTGTCATTGCACAGCAGTACAATGAAATTAAGGTAATTAGATACAATTAAATTAATGAAATAAATAATGGTATGGTGAAAAAACTTGCCATTGTTCTATTTTGAGGTTTTTTTTCCCTAATGATTCGATCCACTATGACCAGATTATTTTTAGTGAGTTTTGACAAAAAAATCAAATCAAATAATAAAAAAAGAAATAAAATATAAATAATCATAGGATTGATGCTGGGAGAGCTAATTTATGAACGTTACTGTAATGCTCAAAAAATCAAGGGAGTTCATGTCACAAAATAAACTACTTTTCTATGAAAGGGTAATGACATTTTTAGTCCGGTAAACAATATAAACATCTGGATTCTAGCTTCAAAGTTGTGCAACGTCTGCATTAAGTAAAGATGTTCCTGGTGAAGTATTGATTTGAGCGTCGGTGTTAAGCTGAGGCGACGGTGAAAGCAGAAACGCCGGCGTGACGGGGTCACCTCGGCTCGTCCGTCGTAGTAGGTCAGCCGGCTCTTGGTCAGGACGAACAGTCTCTCCTTGTAGTTCAGCGGCGACGTCCTCTTCTTCTGCTGCGAGCGCTTGATCAGCGTCTCCTCCAGTAGCAGCTCGGCGCTCATCCTGGCTCCATCTACAGCGTCCTCCCCACTCCACGGCAACCGATCTGAGCTGAAAAGAAACACAACCCAGACTGTAAAAATATATACCATATTTCTCCTAATTAACGCGCCTCGGCCATTAGCAAATTACAGGCAGGGCGCCTCTATTTAAGACCTAATTATGCAAGTTCTTCAATGTTAGGCTTTAAAACAATAAGATGTCACAAAAAATGTCTAGCATACACGAATTATTAAATATTGGTTGTTAAATATGGTAAATGATCCCGCTCATCCACCTAGCATATTGCTAATTTATATGTAAATACAACGAAATTTGTTTAAAGAATTAACTTTCTTATCAGCACTTTCTTTCCATATATACATACCGGTCATAATAAAATGATGACTGAAAAAAAATCCTATATGCCACAGATAGCAAATATTAACCAAAACTTCATAAATCCGCTCCTGCCTGTTTTACATTATACTGGCCAGTAGCGCGTCGTAATCACACGCTCTTGTTGACGTCATGTATAACGTAAACAACGCGCTGTTAAAGTGACAGTCACAGTCAATTTAAATATCCAATCCATGAAATACTGCATAAGATTAGGAACATTTTGAGCAAGGTAAGTGTCTGTCTCTGCAAATCATAACTCTTGATCATAACTGTGATCAATTTTTATGGAAACTGGCATAAAAATAATAGCTGCACCCTAGCGTTGTGGGTGGGGGCGTATCTATTAGAGCGGGAGCGTTAATTAGGAGAAATACAGTATATATATCAATAACCAATGAGTCTTGTTACAATCTGGGTTTTCCAAAATTCAGATTTGGGAACATCCACACCGGAGTAGCTGCGGAGCAGCTGGGATCTCCTGTTCCAAATGTCGTTTCCATGGCGACGTCAGAAATGACAGCTGGGTTCAGCTGATGCTCGGTTATCATGAGTCGCCTATGGCTCGTCCTCAGACGCCTCCAGACCCAGCAGCAGCCGGTCAGGGCAGTGCGATAGTGAAGGTAATGCAGGGAAGTAGAGTGTTGGTAAAACCAGTTCAAATCACAACGATGGCGTCAGAAAAGAGGCGGAGCCTATCCTCAAACATACACTGGACTCAAAAAGAAACAGGAAATGAAAAAAAAGGAGACCCACTTTCAGGACCGTTTACTGAAAACAAAAGAAAACCAATTCCTAGAATCAGGTCTGTGTCATCGTCTGGCCTCAGACAGGAAGTCCTTCCCACACAAAGAAAAGCTATAACACAAATAGAAACTGCCTCCTGATCCTTTCACTAGAAGTTCAGGAGGTTGTCATGTCTGAATGCTGAACCAGGCAGAAGACCGACTCTGATGGACCCAGAAGGTTTTTCTCTGAGCAGCTGCAGTCAAAGAACGGAGAACCTCCACCTGCTCCAACCTGAACTGATCTTCAGTTCAGCCTGAACTTTACTGCAAGCTCAAATCCAAATAAAAGATTTACAGTGAACACAAACAGCACATCAACCCTTACACCTATGCTAGAAGCGTTTCCATAACTTTTATACTTTTGGTCCCACATATCAATAAACAGTGAGCTCAGAGTGGAGGAACTTTGGTCCATGTTCTTCACGGTAGGCTCGGGTTGGGGTGATCCAGGAGTAGGAGGTACTAGGTCTGTTGCTACGGGTTACTGAGCACAAGAAAGAGTCCGGTTCATGTCGTTGCTAGTAAATGTGGAGTTGGAGTCCATCAGCTTCTTATCGGGACTCTTCACAACTTTTATGGAGAACTTGAAGGCTTGATCGCATCATTCCACAGGTGATGACATCACTGTTCGTTCGCTCTGAACGAGGTGACGTCAAGCGCTGCTGACCTGAGTCCAGCGAGTCCCATGGTTGGACAATTTTCAACTTTCAACAGGAGCAACAGCTGCAAGCCAATGAAATCATACCAACACGGCTCATTTGTGTAGCAAGCATCAAGACATCAGGGTTGTTTTTTACGTTGTGAAGAAGCCACGTCAGAAGATTCATCCGTCCAACATCAACAGGACAATGCTGTGTACGTCTACTGTTCAGCGCATAGACGATCAACATGTCGAGTCTTTGAAGATAGGGTGAGGGGTTCAGGCATCCCAGCAGGATGGGTGGATGGATGGATGGATGGATGGATGATGGATGGATGGGTGGGTGGATGGATGGATGATGGATGGGTGGGTTGGGTGGATGGGTGGATGGATGGATGGATGATGGATGGATGATGGATGGATGGGTGGGTGGATGGATGGATGGATGGATGGATGGATGGATGGATGATGGATGGATGGATGGATGGATGGATGGATGGATGGATGGATGATGGATGGGTGGGTTGGGTGGATGGACGGACAGGTGTCGAACTCCGGTCCTCGAGGGCCGGTGTCCTGCAGGTTTTAGATGTTTCTCCACCTCCAACACACCAGATTCTAATTAATGGTCGTCATCAGCTGCTCATCATGGTCTGAACAAGTCTGTTCATGACGGTTGTTTGTGGGTCTGATGAAACAAAAAAAACATCTAAACATCCAGGACAGCGGCCCTCGAGGACTGGGGTTCCACCCCTGGGATACAGGAACTCTGCCATCTTGTCCTCCAGAAACTGCTGGTGTTTGATTTTAAAGTCCGTTCCCTGTGGGTTTTTTCTGCTCACATTCTTCACGGACGTGATCTGAACTCGTCACTGTTTTGGTTGGTGAGGTAACCCCGTCCGCTGGGCCTGACATGACCAGTTCTTGGATCTATCCATGAAAGTCTGGTGCCAGCGTTGCGGCGCTTTTTCTGGCTCTAGAGACGGTCGTTGATGGTGACTGACGTTTGAAAAGGAAAATAAAAACCGTTTCCAGGTTTGGCTGGAAGGACTTTGATGAAAAAAGGCCTACATGGGCAAGATCCATCATCGTAAAGAGGTAAGCAGGTGTCCCAGGAGACAACCAGCAGGAGGGAAGGGAGACAATACTTGAGTGAAGTTACCAAAAAGTTCTTCAAATGAAACAGAAACTACTGCTGAAAATAACTTTTGCACTGCAGGAACCACGAACCTTCATGACATCCTCCACCCTAAACCTGAATGTTTCTGAGGTCGTCATTTAGTCATATTTGCTTAGCGAAACACCCCGATCGTGGTTTCTGAATAAACACAACACTTCAAACTTCTGCAAATTGGTTTGTATATTGTTTTTCAATCAGATGTTGCTGATATCAACTTCATGAACTTGAAATAATTTTTTTCTTACATGATTAGAACAGCTGAACTGGCTGAACAGCTAAAGCTACATGACACGGGGGCGACACCTAAAAACACCTCCACCTGGACTTTACAGCGTTAACAGAGTTCTGATGGACTACGTCAGGATCAATACACCCAACATGTGGAGGAAAAACAGGGTCCGGATTAAGTCCAATAAACACGGAGACGAGGTGATGAGGAGGGTAAAGTACGTTGGCTGTAAAGATATATATCTCAATAACACAATCATAAATCCAGGAATGTGAAAAAGGAACACCCTCTTTAGCATTTATGAAATCTTTCTGTAGGATTTCCTGTTTCTCAGCCAGCTGTTAAAATCATTTCAGTTGTCATAAGAACGGTGAAATCCCGGGTAAACAACGGAGGTCCTGGATCACCGGCACCTACGTGTTCAAATGTTTAACTTTAGAGCAGAAATAAACATGTTTACAGTCCGGCTCAAATCACCATTTTGGTTTAAATCGTTTGATTTCACATCCGTGGCAGCTCAGGCGGGTGGATGTTTTTGTACAACGCCAGGAGAGTTCAGAGCGAAGCTTTGATTGACATGTGGTGGGCGTGGTCCAGTCGGCTTCCCGAGCAACATGGCGGCATCCCAAAAGAAGAAAACCAGGCTTCAGAGCCGGTCTTCAGAAACCAGGGGGTCACATGACCCACTGCGTCATCCGTTGTTTTATATGGTCGATCTCCATTTACTTCCACGTTAAAATAGTAATTTTACGAACAGCCTGGCTGTGGGTCGGCGGGCGGAGCTCCAGCCGAGCCCAGCGGACATTTGGAAACCTTGTTGTAAATGTTGACCAGCAGCTCTGCGGCTCTTCCTGCGTGGCTCCCAGACGTTCAGGTGGCTATGCTAGCATGCTAGTCTGATCTAACTCGGGGAACCCCCCAGATCCCCGCTGATCCTTGTTTGAGCTCCAGCAGCTAGTTTCACATCATTTTTGTCACGACAACTGAAATTAGATTTATGCACAGTTTTGATCAGAATGACTGAAACATAATATTAATTAGCATTAGCATGAGCTCAGTTAGCCAAGCTGAAATATCATCTATAATATAAACTGTGATAGGTTAGCGCATTCCAGCCAACTTTCCAGATGTATTCCCTACACCTCTTAGCCGCATGGCACAGTCCCAGGCTTCCCTGCTGGAAAAGCTGCGGGTGACGTCACAGGGCGCTTGTCCAGTTCTTCTTGTACAGTGTTTGAGTGTGAGCGTGATTTGGGCCCCTGAGGCCCCTCAGGTTCCTGCAGCTCCTGAAGCGCTTCCGGTTTGTTCTCAGGTGTTTGATTTTACTTTCAGGTTTAACACCAACACCCAGAGACATTTGTTCCGCACGGCTCAACTCTCAGACCTGCCAGTGCGGGGTTTTTACGCAGCGCAGCCGCAGATGGTTGCGCCACGGCAATTAGATTCCACAAACTTCCTGAAATCAGTGAGAAGAAGTTGTGAGCGGTTGTCCTACCTGGCGGCGTCATCCTGCGCGTCTTCACCTCCACCTGCGCTCGTGTCGCCGACGACAGCAGCCGCCTTCAGGAAATGAGAGCAGGGAGGCGGACGCGCGCACACACAAACACGCGTTTATGCACTTCCTCGTCCTGCGCCACAGCAGTCACACACACCGCACCACACGCATACGCGCACGCACGCACGCGCGCGCAGAAAGAGGTCAGGAGTGTGTGAGATCATTTGAGTAGTCAAATCAGCGCAGAGTGGAAACTATTGGCCAGGAAACAGAAGTGAACATGATCAAACTTCCTAAAAAGTGAGCAGAAAGTTAAATCAGAGTTGAGGCTTTAAGGTGGAACACCTGCGAGAAGTAAACGGAGAGATTTGACTTTTTTATGGACATTTTAGTAACATGGAAAATGAAAAAAGTTGCACGTTAAAGAGACATGTTGGTGTGTTTGGAGTGAAACAGATTCAGTCAGAAATCACCATTTATTAGACACTTTCCTTTCAATGAATTCAATTTATTTGACTTATTTTTGCTTTTTAACAACTGTGACATCATATAACATTAATCAATTATAATAGATAAATGGTTCTGAACATCCAAACTTCATCAAAGTTAACCTTTAATTTAACTCAGCACTTACACCATTCACCATATAAGAAATAAACACACACACACAAACACACACACGGACACACACACAAACATTTTCAACATCGTATTTACTGCTACATTAACCTGCATATATATTTATGGTTAATACCAAATTTGGAAAAACTTGTGTTTTTGTTTGTTTGTTTGTGTTTGGGTGTGTGAGAGTGTGTTTGTATGACCAGCCTGTGTACCAGACTGCATATGTGTGTGTGCATATGTGTGTGTGTGTGTGTGTAGTTAAATACAAACATGAACCGATATACATAAAGCCAGCACAGCAGGTTTAATGGTTGGCATTGTTGCCTCACACCAAGAAGGTTCCTGGTCCGATTCCTGGTTCCGAGTCCGTGGAGTTCTCATATTCTCCTCGTACTGTTGACAAATCGACTGGTGACATCTGACCTCTTAAGAAGAAAAAAAATCAGAATTTAGTCAATTTAACAAGAACAAATTGAGACCGAGTGAGGAGATTGGTGGAAAGGAGCATCTTTATGGGGTATTAGTGGAAAGATTAAAAAAAAAAGAATCCAAACTGAAACTGGAAGAGCAGCGAGATTTTTTAAAAAAAAGAAAAAGGGAGGACGTTCCCAGTCAGCTTTTGATCGAAAACTGGAAACTTGTGACTGTTTGTTGATTCTGTGTTGATCCGATTTGAGTTACAGACTTGGGTTAGCTGAAACTTTCTTCTTCGTTCTCACATTGGCAGAAAAGAAAGTGACTGGGACATTTTAGACATTTCAAACGTGTCTTGAAGTCAGGACTTCCCTGGAAAATGAGGATGACACATTTTAAACTTCAGACCAAATCTGGTCCACCACCTCATTTTTACTGGCCCATGAGAACATGAAAAAAATTCTGGAGAAGTGGACCATCACAACATGTCCCACAACACATCCTGATTTTGTTACCTGTGCCATGATGGCATCTAGCCACTAGATGGCAGTATCTCTAATTAAGACAACCACTTATAATATAATATGATTTTTTTATGCAGCAGAAATCAACATATTTACAGCCTGGTTCAAGAAACAGTTTTAGTCTCTGTAGTTAGATTACACATTCAACCATTTTGTTTTTTCCACGTCAGGTAAGGCTAGCTGTCGTCACTTTTGGAATCAAACACCTGCTAAACGCAGCTGTTTATTTCTGATTTTGACGAAAGACTGGAGACATGGTAGGTCCTTTTAGGACACCTCCAAGTGGACCTGAGCTGGGACCTGGAGTCGATCAGCCAGTGCTGCCGGTAGGTTTGCCCAACTGCAGCAGGTCTGTCGCCCCCTAGTGGCAGGCCACATAGCTGCAGATCCCAGCAGAGCTCTGCTTGTCCTCGTTTCTGTTCTGGTGTCAGATGTTTTCAGTAGCTGCAGTTGAAATGAGTCTGTTTGGACAGATTTGATCAGAATTATCCTTATATAGCTGACTTCCAGAGATTTTCAGGCATCGTGTTGTTTGAAAGCATTTTTTAAAAATGAGAATAATTGAAGTTTTTATTGAAAGAGAGACACACGCATTGACTTGTGTGGTGTTTGGACTCAAGTCCCCCAAAGTGTAGAGAAACCAGTGTGTGTGTTTGTGCATGTGTGTACAGAGGAGCTGAAAGTTTTGATGGAGCTCCTGCGTTTATATCAAAGCTTTCAGATTTAATCATCAGCAGCTGACTGATCGACGGTAAAGAGCAGCATTGTTGCCGTCTGTGCCAGTCACACAACTCTGCTCTACTTTTTCTTTCTCAGCGTTTACTTCTCTTATTCCCGTCTGCAGCTGGTTTCAGTTCTTTTCTTCGGGGATCAGCTTGCAAACACATGAAGCTTCCTGTGGCTTCACAGTTCATAACAGCCAATATTAGACATGCACAACTATGTAAGTGTATAGCATAAACCATCACTTTACGTGAAAAAAAAATTCAAAAGTAAAAGAAAAAAATAGATTTCTTAACTGACTTAATACATTTCACTTACAATGAGAAACTGGGTGGTTTATCGTATGGCAGCCAGAACTGATAAAGATGCTGCTTCCAGATACTTGTCAAAAAGTCGATTTCTAGAGCACTTTATTATTTTGAAAACCAGTTGTGTGATCGGACAGATGACAAGCACCAGGACAGCTTACAGCATGTTTCTACAGCGTTCACTGGCCAAGCCTTAAAAAAAAGGAAATGAAAGGAGCATCCATCCACCCACCAGCTTCTGCTGATCCAGATTCAGGTCACGGGGCAGCCGGCTATGCAGACAAGCCCAGACCGCCGTCTTCCTGGAAGTCTCCTGGAGCTCTTCCAGGGGAATACCGAGACATTCCCAGACGGGCCAAGGAAGATAATCTCCCCTGGGTTTGTACCTGGAAGATAATCTCCCCTGGGTTTGTACCTGGAAGATAATCTCCCCTGGGTTTGTACCTGGAGACTCTGGGAGAGAATCAGATTTGGTAGCGTTGTGGTAACAGAAGTCAATACATCATTACACCTTATCTCACATAAATGGTACACAACTCTAATCTGATGAAAACAGTTTGACGTCCCGCCAGTCAGTCTGTCTCATGGCACGATAAAGAAGTGAACACATGTTCATTTAATCTTTTTTCATGTGGCAAACACTAAATCATGTTTATGAGTAAACAAATTCTAACCAGCTAGGTTTATTTATGGGAGGCATTTATCGTCACTAACTCTCGGGACGAATAAAGAAATTTGTTAAAAACTCGACTTTATTCCTCCCCAATTTACAAACAAATGCCTGACCTTTTGACCTTTGACGATCTTTCTCCATTTTCTTATTTGTACATTTTTTGCACCTCTAGAACAACTTATTTTTGATGCCTTGACACTTAGCCATCTGTAGCCTCACTTATGGGGATAATGGCCACCTGTCAATCATTCCCAGCTGCCCGTCAGTGGATGTCACCCACTATGACTAAAAGGTTTGACTTAATTACACCCCAACAAGGCTAGCCACAGTTTATCATCACAGCCGATTTTATTCTAATATCACTGGTCATTATAATTAACTTTTTTATCTTCCCTTTGGTCTCGTTGCTTTTGAAAGTTTCATCTCCACATCATCTGTTGTTAAACCCTAAATGTTATTTATAAATGTTCACTAATTTGTATAAGATATACATATATGTGTGTGTGTGTGTGGATAGATAGATAGATAGATAGATAGATAGATAGATAGAATTAGATAATTATTTATGTACATTTTCCTAAATGTTTTAGTTTTTGCTAAAACTTAAAATATATGCAAAGAAAAGAAACAGTTTCAACCTGATATTTCAAATATCAATAAAAATATCAATAAAGTTAATATTAAGTATTTATTTAATCGTTTGTATATTATTCTCATTACTCAGTCATGGGGCCTCGTGGAAGGTGATGACATCATATGTCATGGTGACATCACAGGATCTCATCGTTCACGACAGTTGAAGAGTTCCTGCAATGAAGAGCTGAGAGTTTGACGTCATCAGGACTCAGGAGAAACTATCTTCATACAGCAGCAGCACAGTTAAAAAAAGGTACTTTAAACGAACCATTTATACAGTCAGACCGACTGAAGACTGACGACGGCAGCGAGCAGAGTTACAGGAAACACTAGTTGAACGTGTTACTATGGTTACATTGTTTTACAGTAAATCTGGTCCAGGTCAGCTTCAGGAGTTTGTTTTTCTTTTTTTAATGATTCTATTAAAACACTATAAAAAAAAACAAACAAGTTATGATGTTTATCAGCCAGTTTTAAACCGTACATATATTTCCTTTTTTTTGTTATTTTCTAGTTTTTTCAGCGACCATGGTGATTTTTTTCTTCCTTTAATGGAAAGCAAGCATCACATTTATTCATTTCATTTTGTATTTCACAGATTATGTCAGCATATTGCTTTGTTCAGGGAACCATAGACTTTAACAATTATCAATTAAAAAAAATCCCTATTTGAATCAAAAAATCTGATTGATGAGTATTACAGTATGAGTGTGAGCACTTCCTGGATTCATTCGTAGACGGATGCTTTGTGGTTTCTTTCAACGTCACTCTTTCACTTCCTCTCCATCTTTGTTTCTCTATCTGTCTCCCACACTTGAAACGCTGTAAATAAGCGATTGGAGTTCAATCCGTCCACCAGCAGCAGCAACGGTGACAATAAAACAGCCTGGTCTTCCTCCCCAGGCTCCTCTTTCTTTTGTCCTCTCTTCGTCACCTTTGACACTTTCTCCGCCCACCTGCCGCTCAGTTTTTTTCTCTCTCCGAGTCTGGCCATACGTCTCCAGCGCTTCCCCACTCGTGACATCATATCAGCGAAGTCGATGCAGCGAGATCGAAGTCGACCTCAGAAGTCCGAGATGAAGGACAAAAACTGGAGCTGAAGGAGCACCACGAAGGGAGGAGGAGGAGGAGAACGGAAGAGGAGAGAAGCCAGACATGACTCACTCCAGTAAGTACCTGCAGACAGAGCTGGACTCCTCCGGTGGAGGACGTGGACTCTCCCGGCTCGTAGGACGGGGGTGGTCAGGTGAACGAAAGCTGCTGCAGGACACAGCCAGAGCAAAACGAAAAGCCAAAAAAAATTAAAAAACAAGAATAAAAATGCGTTGTTCAAAAGCGTTCAGGCCAGTCAGATCAAGACGAGTTTCAAAACAAACCAAACAAAGGCTTCAGCTGTGCCACTTTCTTCTGCTGCAGATTTGGCAGAAGAAGACGTGGAAATAGTCACTTAAAGAAAGAGACACACCTGTTTGCAAAGTGACACCTCTGATCTGCAGAGAAACGGTTAGCAGCGGAGGTTTCGGTTCTGTTTCTCACGCTGGCGTGAGGGTTCGGTTTCCTCCACGGTGGAGTTTAAAGCTGCCTCTGATGTCTGAGAAACACGTCCACCACCTCAGGTAACGTCGTAGCTGAGGGGGGTGGACGTGTCAGTTTGTGGGTGTTTTTTCATTAACCAAAGCACCGGACAAGTTGTTTTTGACAGATCCTGAAGACCCAAACTTTTCGTAGCAAGTCTTGCTTGTCTGAAGTCCTTGCTGACATGTCTTTGTCCTCTCACCGTCACTGTGGTTGAGGTGATGGCCACCCTTCCTGGGTCTGATGGGGGGGCCCTTCCTGGGTCTGGGTCTGATGGGGGGCCCTTCCTGGGTCTGGGTCTGATAGGGGGGCCCTTCCTGGGTCTGATGGGGGGGCCCTTCCTGGGTCTGGGTCTGATGGGGGGGGGCCCTTCCTGGGTCTGGGTCTGATGGGGTAGGGGGTTCTTCCTTTAACGGCGTTGTTACCCTCCCGGACAGGCCCATTACCTGCCTGTGCTACAAAAGTCTCACCTCAGTGTCCACGACACCAGTCGTGAGTTCGCTCCCATGAGAAACAACTTCATGTAGCTGATGTCAAAAGTAATGCTCTAATTTTAAAACACAATTGTTTAAATGAGAGGTTTTATTTAACGAAATACAAGCTAAAGGAGCTTGCTAACATGCTATTCTGCTCGTTGTCCTTCACAGCCCCCCTTCAGATCAAAGATCAAAACATCTTTATTAGTTTTTAATAGGTAGTTTCTTATCAACGTAATCTCCTTCATGTCAATGCAAATAAAAAGACACAGATCCTGGATCAGCATTTTCCTCCACCCTGGTCCCCTGGAAGGGTTTAGATGTTTCCCTGCTCCAACACACCTGATTGGACCACTGTCATCTCATCATAAAGGTGTACACCAGTCTGTCAGTAGTCCACTAATGTCATTGGGTCAAGGAAACACGCCTCAGAAAATTCAACTCTGCTCATGTCATGTCTTTAGGTACAAAATTAAAACAAATGACCTCATAGCTGTGCTGACACACTTTAACTCTGGGGGTCGAAGGAAAAGTTTATCACACTACAACAAGAACCCAACCACATGTTCTCCAGGACCACAGGAGGTCAGACATGTCTGTGGTCAGCCAAGAACCAGATCTGAAGATATGTCAGGCCTGAAGGTCTGCGCTAGGTGTAAAAACACATGCCAGGTTTAAAGACGCGCATCAGATCTCAAGATATGTGTCAGATCTGAGGAGTCATGCCAGATCTGACGAGTCATGCCAGATCTGACGAGTCATGCCAGATCTGACGAGTGATGCCAGATCTGACGAGTCATGCCAGATCTGACGAGTCATGCCAGATCTGACGAGTCATGCCAGATCTGACGAGTCATGCCAGATCTGACGAGTCATGCCAGGTCTAAAGATTCGATCCAAGGTTGTTTTCACACATAATAGTCTTGTAGACTCGATACGATTGGGGACTCCTCACCTGTGGTGGCGCTCCATTAAGAAGTACTGAAGGAGATGACGGGTGGATGATGGTTGGAGATCAATCCATCCTCATCTCTGAAGTCTGAAACATCTCCTCCATCACTCCACCGTTCATGTCCTGCAAAACTGTAAAGTTTCTTTTACAATGTTTTTCCTCTATCCACATTTGTTTTTGTGCATGTGTTTGATAGATAGTAAAATGGAAACCCTCTGGCTTCTTCTCCTCCTGTTGCCCTTCATCATCTCCAGCAATATAAGGAAAACAAGGATGAAATGAGAGCGGAGAAAAACACACTGTCTCACTGTTCTAGTGTTAAACTATGAAATAAAATGTTTTCTATATGTTCTCAGTACGTCGATGAGCTCTGAGCATCTACAGCGACATGGAAAGAATTTAAATATGAAGTATCAAGTAGGACTGAAGAGTCAGACACATCTGTAAGATGTCGTTTGACTTTACTTTCAGACAAAACAAACAGACAGAAGAGTAAGTGTAAAGGACAAAAACAGCCATTAAACCTGCCTGCGTGGTCATAAATCCCTTGTCTACGTCCGTGACGAGACTCAGAAGTGTTCGTTGATAGTTTGGATAGGAGAAAGACATTTTAACTGTGTGTGTGTGAATGAAAAGGTCATACAGGGTTGTGTCTCCATTTACTACCATGTCACCTCAAGTCCCAAAAGTCGACTACCGATACTGACCCAAACTATGATCAATAGGAACAGAATCTGGAGAGTTCATGACCCCTGTTTGCATCACCTGCCTATATTTTCATAAATATGTAAGTACTGATCCAGTTCTAAGAAACAAGGGGCCACAAACGCTTGTTTTGAAGGCCATTTTAGAGGAAAACAAATGTTCGTTTTTTACTCAAGACTGATTCATGTTGTTTTTGTCCTGAACAACAATTTACACATTACAACATAATAATACATCCATGTTTGTTTTAACTCTGGAATTTTCCAGTTTGTGAAATCACTTTTCACTTCCAGGTCACTCAACCCAGTTTGGTGTTTTCTAATAAAAACAATAAAAGATTAATAATCTAGAGCAAGTTCTACTCACTGGCTAGCTTAGCATCTCAAGCTAGGAGACGCTTGTACATTTTTGACCAATCAGAGCAGGGCAGGGCCTTAAAGAGACAGCAATCAAAACAAAGAAAATCAATAAATTGTCCATTCCTCACAAAAATGGATTGCAAAGTCTTCATTTATTTTACGAATTTTGATTTAAAAGGTTTCATTTTGTGCTTTCATGAAACATTAACAACAGAAACTTGTTAATGGGATACTGCTTCACAACAAAACACCTGAAAGGTCCGTTGCAGTTCTTCTGGGTCAGGGATGAAATGTTTGGAGGCGCCCTTTTTTTGTTGCGGCCATCTTAAATCACATGACAGGTGTTGGTTTTCAGATGTGTTTTCTTTCAAACTCCCACAGAAAGTGAAGAGGACATGTAAGCATGCCTGGCAGGGGTAGATGGAGTGGCCGTGCACTCACGTACTCGTTAACTCGCCCACGGAAACGTACACGTGAACTGAGTCAGGCAGACGCAAAGCTAGTTCTGCAGAAAAGGAAACAGTGCTTCCTGACAAAGACCTCCCACTCAAAACCGCAGACACACAGAGACAAAAAAGTTAACTCACAATAAGGTGCCACCTTTCAACCAAAGAGCAGTTTCCACAATTTGCTGCTCGAGCAGTATTTTTTAAATGGAACAAGCATGACAACAAAGGGGTGTTTTCAGCCTGCTATGGGGGTGTCATGTTGACAGTTTCTTAAAATTATTTCTAACTTCACATCAAGCAATAACCAGTACAGACTTGATGCACTTAAAGTATGCACGTTATAGCAGACGCTGTTTCCAGAAAGTACAGTTTGCCTTAATATAGCATCACATAACTTTTACTTCACATTCACTTCAATCAAATGTGTCCAAACGTGCTTATTTAAAATGTTGCTACTAAAACAACATCCAAAAATGCTTCCAGATGTGAAATGAAGAGCTTCACTCGGCCTGCTAGTCACAGAGATAGACCAGCTGCAGGTCCCTGCAGGTCAAGCAAGTCGGTGTAGCTCCTGAGTTGGGGAACCCTTGACTTTGGTTCCAGCTAGACTTCTTCTACTTCTCACCAACTCTACCGCCACCACCACCAAGCACTGTGGCAGTAGGGTTTTTGGAAATGCTAGCTAGCCTTCATCATGTCTTTATAATGTGACTGCTGTAAGAGTGTTAGATGGCTGCTATTAACATGTCTAAAACCAGAATTAAAGATCAGAAGCTGATTGGTTACAATGACTACCCTCAGCTCAAACTAGCCACTTACTGCGAAAACTACGCAGGAAAATGGTCACACCACAAAAAATATTTGCACGAAGACAAAAATCCTCCTAAATATAATATGAGGTCACATAGGTAGAATTGTTCAACCACCATCCAGGATGTAACAACAAAGGTCCAGAAACACATTCAGAAGATGAACTGACAATGATGAACGTCTCAGGGAAGAGAAATCCAACGAGGAGGAAGAAGAGACAGGAGAACTTGTCATGGCAAGAGAAACCAATGCACAGCATGGGCCACAGGTAGCTTGAAAAAGTGACTGACAATGACACACCTTACCAGTAGATAGAAAAGGCTGGACACAACAGAGACCAGGTCTACCACACCAGACAAGACCGAGACACAATAGAGACCAGGTCTACCACACCAGACAAGACCCCAGACACAATAGAGACCAGGTCTACCACACCAGACAAGACCCCAGACACAACAGAGACCAGGTCTACCAAACCAGACAAGACCCCAG
>JAOWBL010000112.1:0-18400 GCA_028564865.1 Zenarchopterus dispar | reverse complement strand
TATACATATAAACACATACACACACACACACACTAAACCTCCTTTTACATTTCTTTGAAAGTGCTTAAATATAATTCCAAATGAATATCAGATGATATATGACATCATGCCAATATTTTTTTCCAAAACTAAGCCAAAATGGAGAAATATTGTTTGAAAAACTCAATACACCCTTATTGCTTCGGTATAATGTCACGGGTAAGTACATAAATATGTATTTTTAAAACAGTTACCAAGTGCTTTTAATTAAAAACAAAATACATTTATTTCACATTTTGGCTTATTCCCTCTATGCAGAGGGGTCAACACAGTGGAGCGTCACAATATTGATTTGGCACAAGTTTTATGCTGGCTGCCATTTCTCAGGCAACCCTGCAAGCACAGGAAGATCAAAAAAGAAAATGTGATAAAACAGTTTCAAAATATTTACTAGCGAACCAGCAACTTCAGTTTTTCTGGTAATTTTTCAGTGTGACTTCCCTATACTGATTTTTCAGTTTGAATGTACTCAAGAACTGTAATTGTCCAAAATATCGGCTGAAGGAGCTGGTAGCCACGGCTAACTTTGATGGTAATAAGGTCGGCGTGTTCGCGGCTTGAATGTAGCTTAAGCATCTGATAATCGAATTAACATCATGACTAGATATTATCATCTTTATTGAATAAAATGTTGGGACAGTTTTTTACTGGTTTGGAGGACCACGTGTTAAGATCTTCCCAGCTGTGGATGTCGAAGGAAGTTCACAGCCAGATCCAGCAGTGCAGCACTCAAAGTAAAGAAAAGAAAAGAAAATCCATCGAATTAGAAAAGTATGAAACAAGTATGATTTGAAATCTACTTCTTTCTAAAAACATGATGGCATAATTTGAAAAATTGTAAGTGAACTATAATGAGACTTTTTTTAACAATGAACTTTGGACAAACAAGACCAAAGTAGAAATAATACAGCATGTCAGCATAAACATCTCATACCAACTATGAAGCACGGTGGTGGAGCGATGATGGTTTGGGCTCGTTTTCCAGCCATTAGACCTAAGCACCCTGCAGTTATTGAATAGACTTTTCTTCTTCTTTTTTTTTTTTAACCAAAGTTGTCCAATATGTGGTTTTATGTCTGCTAATGCATGTCTGAATACATGTCATAAAACGTATCCAAAAAACACATCAAATCAATGACAGAATAGATGAAAAATAAAAAATAATAATTCTTAAAATGACTTTTTAATAATTTTCAAATATTGATTCTTGTTTCTTCTTGATATTATAAACACACCTAGAAAGCTGTTAAAATCAAAGTCACCATTTGGCTCATTAGCAGACTACCTTTCACAAAAGACCAAAGCCCACCCCACTTCCTCCCCCCAAGGACAGGCACACACATGCCCACAGTTCTTTAAAGTCGGGTTGTGGTATTTAGTGTAAATAATGTGTTTGATGCAGACAGAATTAATGAGCTCACTCTGTCCACATAACTGAGGAGTCATTTCCGTCTGGTCTGCTCTTCTGAAGAAGACGCCTCGAATGCATGGACAACTCGTGTGTAAGTGTGTATATGTCTTCTTTGAGTCCACACAATCAAATTCATAATTTTTGTAATATAATACATTTAGTTATTTTCATTAATGTGAAGAATAAGAATTATTGAAATTATTCACATTCTCACCTTAGACTATAAATTTAGTTAGCAAATTATTCCTAGTGATTATCAGAGCTTACTTTGCCCTATATGTGCGCCTAAGTTATTATTTTTTTTAATTTGTGGCTGCGCATATATATATATATATATATATATATATATATATATAATCTCCATTACAGTCTTTCAGTTCTGTTTTTGTCTTACCATTTCCATTTATTTGTCTTTGTCATTGAAATTACTTTGTACTTGAGTGCTTGGCTTGTGCGTGGGTGTTTTGTGTGTCATCGTGTGTGCATGAATTCGCTTGTTTGGGAGTAAGCGTATCTTCCTGCTCCCTCAGTGACGCCACTCTGTGATTTTTAAGCCCGAGGGGGCAGGTTGACTCGCTACACGGAAAAGTGAAAATTACTACCCTTCTTTTAAAGACAGCTTGAATTGTTGCCGGACAGGTACTCGTCTCCCTTTCCCGCTCCTTGACTCTGCTTACTCACCGAGGCCCTTTGCATAGTTGGCAGTCTGCTCTCAGCCACCTCTGTTATGGTATTTAGGAAGCTGCCAGCTTTGAAGAGTGCGTACTGCCTTCCAGATATCTTGTAATAGGCGAGTGTGTCATGCGGTGACTACACAGACAATTACAAAATGTGGGAATGCTGGAAACATTTTCGCATAATCATGCCAAAGGCAACAGGTGTTATGCTAGTTCTGGGGAAGAAGACGCTGTGGCATTTTCAGTAACGGTTTTGAGGAAAATGTCTTGTAATAATGTTCCACTGCCAAGCAGCTGAAAGGTCAAAAACATGTCTGTTTTCTTAACCATAGCGTGTGCAAAAACAGCTCTTGGAAACACTGCAGCTGATTGTTTATTTTGATCAGCATGAAAATATAGTTTCTGCCTATAAATATAGATTTGCAACACGTAGGATGCAATTTAAAGAATCAGAATCACTTTAAAACAGGTTCCCAGACTAGGAAATTGCTCTGATGTTATGGTGCAGATATAACATAAAATAATGGAAAACGTAAAAATAGAATAAAAATAAATAAAATGAGAATAAACCAAATGAAATAAAATAAATATTCTAGGTATGTTTACAAAAAAGGTTGTGTGGAGTTTATTATATTTATAATAAATTAAGATGTGGTCAGAAGTGTTCCAGCATTTATAAATGTTAGAAGAACATCACATAATAGTACTTTTCCCATCAAACTGCAACAAAAATGAATGGAAACAAAAACACATTGCAAATATTGAGGCTGCAATGGCCTGGTGGGTAATTAAGCTACATACATACTGCCCAGCTCTAAAATTCAGAAATTCGGCAAATATTTTTTAAAAATGTTGTTTGACCTTGAGATTAACGAGTTTGTAATTTGGAGTTACCGAAGGAAGATCTCAAAGTTCAGTGGAAAAATTTTCTCTCACCCCTCTCGGTTTCTTGAGAGACATTAGGATTAGCGGTCCTTCACCCACGTCTATTGTTTTGCCTTCAATTAGGCGGATTGATTCGCCTCCATCAATTAGCTGACATCTTGAGTTCCGCCTCTCTTTTCACTCAGCGAGAGCGGGCCATATCTTTTCACCCCCGTCCCGATGATACCTCACTCTCATTGCGTTACCATGTGCTGCTGTGCCAGCTAAGGTGTCACGCCGCTTGAAAAGAAAGTGTCTTCATCCAAACAGTATCATGCTTCTTTCTTTAGGGATCAGTAACTCCTTCTGTGTATGGTGACTGTTTTTAATAATTCACGTTTGCCCCTTTAAAAATGCAATGAAGGACCTGCCACTTAGTGCACTCTCTCTGTTCTGGCTTTCGGCGACGATCCTGCACGAAAGGCCGCGCTTCCTGCCAGTGACTCAGTCTTTCTGCGTAACTTGAGCGCAGGCTTCGCACCTACCTAGCCACCTTCATCTTGCTCGTTCGCGCCTGACTGTGCGGTATGTAGTTACCATTCGGTTATGTGATCCAGGTTCTCGCCGGTTTCCTTTTCACAGCTCCATGATTAGGCCCTCTAGCGTGTCAGACTCTCCGTTTGACACCTCAGGTTGGGTATCGGCCCGCACTATACTTCTCTGAAAAGACAGTTCTTCCATTGTCCAGTCATTCTCTGTATTTAGACCAAGGCTGGAGCTTGACACCCTATGAACATTCTTATGCGCTCTATTCTCAGTTTTCAGTGCAATGCAAGGCCAATAAGTTTAGAGTAGTTTTGATACTCATTTCCACCAGATCCCTTGCAATAATGACAACAAATACTGTTTCAGAAAAAGCACACACATCACTCACTCTACCAGAGAAAATACTATTTTGGTTTATTCCAATATTGAAAATATTTTCAGTTTAAGACACAAGTTTTATTAAAATTAGCTGGTGTAGTGCCAGAATTGTAAAGCGATCGACCAAGTGGCTGATACTGTAAGTCACACATCCAAGCTGATACTTGGATGGTGTCCAGCTCCCAGTACTCTTTTTCTAATGCCCCAAGGACCTGGGTCACTTGGTAACAACCACTAAATTTTTAACTTGAACCTGAAGTGATAGTGAGACTGACATTTACAGAGGGCATTTCTATTGACATCAGACTCAAATTAAAGATCTGTACTTAAGTAAGGTTTCAGCCAACAAAAGGTAAATTTGCTTCTTTTTTTTTTTTTTAAAAAAAGGTCTATTTTATTCATCAGCTGTTAGTGACATGGAACTATATGAAGAAGGTATTTATGGACACTTGAACAGTTTTAAACCTTTTTCATTAGAAATGGGTTTAGGCTAATGGGGAAATTTAATGGGAAGGCCCGTTTGTGACCAGAGAGCTAGATTATGTCTCCACAAACATTCTGTCATAACCAGTTTTATAAGCTGGATAAAACTTCACAAGTAAGAAGTATTCACATACTAGACTTAACTATACAGTGTGAAGGTTTTTGTGATATCAAGCGGCCTACATGACAAACAACTGAAAGACCTCCACCTACCTCCAAATGACAGTCAAGAACCACAGATCCAGCGTCTCTCTCTCTCTCTCTCTCTCTCTCTCTCTCGCTCTCTTTTTTTTTTTTTTTTCCCTCTTGGGCAACTGCTTGTAAAATTGTTGTGTATTTTGGTAAAGAAGCAAAGGGGGACACTTTGTGTATCTTTGGAAAAAAAGCTTTTTAAGTTAGTAAAAGTTCTTACTGTTAAGGGATTCTGCACCAATGAAAGTGTTCTGAATATTATATTGTGTTTCCTCCAATAAATCACCCTTTATTTTGTCTAGATAGAATAGATTAACCCATAATTGTACTAGCAATTGGTAAGTATTATTTTAAATATTTGTCTGTTGATTTGTCAGTAGTCTTCAGGTTCCTTTATAGTTTTCATTCTTTCAATAGCCCAAACTTGCACCTTATTTATCATTATTATATAATACAGTATAATATAAGATGATGTAATACATTACAATGTATAGGATACAAGTTGCTTTGATTTTTAGATTTTCATCTAATAAAGGCTATTATTGGGGAAAAAAAGTCACAGAAAATTTCATTTTATTAGCTGGACTTTAGTGGTGTTAACACATGTACATAGCAGAAGACCTATGCATGAAGTCTGGAGAAAAAGTCATAACCAGCTGTAGTCAGAGTTTACTTGAATTGTGTCTGGTGTCTGCTGGTAATTTCCCACACATGGAATGTTGTGGCTGGAACGCTGGTGAATGATCCTCAGGGTAGTGGCTGCACACATCATGATTTACTTGGTTCAAGTCTGAGATAAGATAAGATTACCTTTATTGTTATTGTGCAGTCACCTGAAAAACAAAATTATTAAAGACAAAGAGAAATTGAGGACCTCAGGTCTAAGCTTGAGCTTCAAGATCATTGCTTTGATAGGTAGCTAAGAGATTTACCTTCCTCTTGTTATGACAAACAGTGTGAGAAGTGGAAATATGGAATTAATTTAATTTAAGAACATTTATGATCAGTGATTCAATGTCTCAATTTTTAAAATTGTTTTCTTATCATTTGTTTTTGTCTAATAAGCAGCAGGCAGGATTAGTAGGAAAACATTAGAGCTGGAGAATCCCCAAAGGATGTCACATTCAATCTGCTATTCTCCCCTCACAATCTCAAGGAGTGCCAGATGAGTGTTGTTTAGTGTCCGTAAAACCTCACTTTTCTGCCAAGTAGATACTAAAGTAGGAGTTAATGACTTCCAGAGAGATCAGCATCAGTCTGGAAGTCACTGGTAACATTTTTAGAATTGCTGATTGCTAAATATCACATTCTAAGCTGTTGGGTTCATCAAAGCAACGGATTCCTAAGTTTTCATTCATTGCATTTGCTTACACAGTCTCATAAATACTTTCCACTTTAACCTTGTGAAATCTGATAATCAAAAAACCCCAAAATCCCCATTTGTTATCTTGCACAAAAACAGTCCTTTCACAGCATATATTCTCTCTCTCTCTGACGTTAGCATTTAGTATCTTATGGAGTATCTTGTTTTTAGTATTTTTAAGATTACCTTTGGAGGTGTGGCCCTGAACATTTATGATATATTGACTATTTTCAGCTTAATATTTCTTTCTTTTCTGTATTATTCATTTCATGTTTAATATTGACAGACGCTTGTAAAATGAGTTAAATGTAACTTGTTACTCACAGTAATTTCAAATTTGTCACAAATTCGATGTGTTACATTTAGGGAGATTTAAGACAACTGCCGTGCACTTCCTGGTTTGGCAACTTTATAGGCTGCTGTGACTCGCGGCAGGTGTGACACTATGGCAAGGAGACATGCTTCACGTTTCTGTAAACTCTGTCCACACCAGTGCAGTTTCATTTTAAAACTCTGTTTTAAAGGAAAACCAAACTGCGTGCGCTGGCGTTTCATTTCTGTCAGAAAAGATTTCCATCCGCACCATGCCACTGCAAACACTGTTGTTTACCCTGACAGTTGATGTTTGCCTGTTTCTGTTGTCCTCTGGCAAAGGTCATGTGATATGGGCTTGGTGAATCAGGGAGGGGTAATCATTGACTCAAAAGAGCAAAACAGGAAGCAAATGTTTGCAACTATATCACCTTTTTTTACTGTTGACACTAAACTGAAACTCCAGTGCTCACAAAATGAAACGTGCTTTGCAGTGAATTGAAAATTTCTCATTTCTGAGGGTCAAAGTTACCCAAGTAGATTTTTTTTTTTTTTTAATGAAACGCCACTACTGTGCAAGTAGTCTAATTTGCCATACCTAACCTGTACTTAAAAGGCTCCTATACACTGTAAGATTTTTGGCTATCTCAGATGAAAGATGGCTGTCGTGAAAATATTATAGGTCCAAATTGGCTGTCCTAAATTGTACAATATGAGCGACTAAAGACTGCCTGATATCATTTTCTGATGGAGCCAGTTATCCTACGACTCCATCTACTGACTAGCCAATTAAAATGCAACTTGAAATGATGTATCAGTGCAACCCAGTAAAATTCCTTGAAAAAAAGCTAAACATAAAAGAAATTTTTTCCAACACTATGAAGGAATTGCGATTTATCGCACACGTTGCTTGTATATGCATGCTCTGTCACATGACGGTATTGTAACTACTTAACTTGAGCTTCCTTTCCAAAACTGGGATCCAGAGTTGGCCTACCTAATAATGATTCTGCTTTTCTGCTCATTTTTTAAAGCATTTACAGCACAGATAAACACTAGTACCAAGAAACAAAATTTCATTTTATTTTTTTATCACACTGTATGCTGATGATGCAATCCTAGGTCAGTGCCCTCTTATGTCGTAGGTCCATAGCCTATGACATAAGAGGGCATCATCGCACAGCCTGTGTCTACCATTCTTGGTGTTTTATTAAAATTGTACATCTTAAACATAGTCCAATCAGTGTGAGATGTTATGATCTAATACAACTGCAGAAATTGTGCAGTGTATTGGAGCTTGGAGCCCCGGTAGAAATCTAAAAGATTTGGGGTGGTCAGAATTTAAAAAAAAAAAATTTTTTAGCCTTTTTCATTTGCAATGCACCTTTCTTTTAACCTTAAACACAATTACTTAAAGTATGACATAAACTTAAGAAATGTATTAAATTGAGTTTTGGAAGACAAACAAATGTAATAACAGATAGTTACTATGAAGCCACTTTCTACAGTCAACAGACATCATCTGAGGATGCTTCTGTATGAAGTCGATTAATGCAGCTTACGTGAAAGTTTATTTCATACATAAAGTTGGTCCACAGGATGAAAACTTGTCCACATTTGTATCTTTTTTTTTTTGTTTGTTTGTTTTTTTTTGTGCAGTACATTTGTATCTCCTTACTATTTTCTCTGCTCTAATTGTAGACACTGAGTGACAGGCCGTTCATCCAGAAACTGTTTCGCCCCGTTTCACCTGAAGGAAACACACACACTCTCTGTGACCTACTGAAGGAGATGTACCCAGATGCTCTAACAAATGACGGTAAGCCTATGCACAGACACACACATGTACACACAGGTAGGAATGCTTTGTCTTCATTTAGGATAACATAACCTCCCACCATTTATGTGATAACACAAAATAATAACAACTGTGATGACTCTGAGAATATTCCCAAGAAAATAAGTTTTACACATATATTAAGCCAAACATTACCATTAGTTATCACCTAAAGAGCTAAAAACAGTAAGAGCCGTGTCTGGTTTTCATGTCAGATAAAAGTCATGTGCCCCAGAGGTGAGAAAGAGAGGAACACCTCTCTTCTCATTTTTTATTTTATGTGCACAGGCACAGAAGGCATGTTTGAGATGTTTTCGCTCAGATAACATGAGCAGTGAAGAGCCTTGATGGGGGAAAATAGAGGCAAATAGAGGTTTCCATAAACAGACAACAATGATGTGGGAAAGGTAAAGAAAGGGATGGATAGGAGCAAGGCAGCATCAAGAGGGAAAAAGAGCAAAATGCAGATGTGATGGGATCGAGGAAGGGCTGGAGGTAAAAATAGCAGCAGTCTGAACTGATAAAAGAAGAATGATCGGTTTGTCCACCAAGAATTTTCCAAGCCCATTTCACAAACGTCAAAACCAGAATCGCTGGCAGGCTTTTCTAACACTTAAAACTATTTTCCAAATGCAGAATTTATATTCTAAGGGTTTAATCATCAGATATGGATAGTCTAGTACAATCTTGATATCTTAGTATTAATGTTCAGGTTTTTAGATGTACAGATTTGATATTTCTGCAGACTCCCCTTAACAAAACAAAAAAAAAAAATCATTTTATCTTTCTAATTTGATTGCTGTTTTAAAAAGAGACATTATACCCCAAAGCCCTGCCAACTTTAGCAATTTACAATACATAAACTGATGGTAAAAAATTATGACAACCAAACTTAAAGATGAAAAATGAGATGAGGAACAGACATCTGGCTGTTTGCATGTTCTGAAATCCAAAAGTCAAAAATTAACCAAACTCAGCAAAGGCGGTATTTCATTTTACAGATTTTTGCCCTGCAAATAAAAAATACCCAATATGAAATCAACTGGATTGATTCAAGGTCAACAAATCAATGCATATATGGCTATTAGAAAAAAATATCATGTCATGGTACTCTGTAAAAAATACATATATTAATTAACACAGTATCATGCAAAAGCAAAATGTTGGCCAAATATCAGATAAACAGTTGTGTAAAAACTGTTGGTCGGACATTTTACCAGCAGCTGTGACTTAAAAGTGTTGTGCATTCACGGCGTACACTTGACTTGCAGCTGTGGCAGAAGAGTGCCGATAATGAAAGAAGAGATGAGAGGAGAAGGATAAAGAGAGGGCAACCAGCAGTCTAAACAGACAGCTTCTACAGAGGAAGAGAGAGGAAGTAGATAAGAAGACAATGGTGTGTTAGCACAGAGGACCCACAGGAGAACCACCTGCATAGAGGCGACGGAATCATTAACACCTCCCTCCTGTGTCTGTCGGCCCACTTGTCTTTTTATCATTCACTCTCTTCACATCTTTATGTTATTCCTAATAGTCTATGTCTCACATTCACTTTCACATCAGCAGCTGAAATGTTCTTTCTCATTTTTGAAGTCCTACATAATTTCCCACGTCTTGAACTCTGTTGGTAGTGTATCTGTATTCTGGCCCCATTTAGTGAGGTTTTGTTGGGAGAGAAACGCAGACGGTGTTTCTAAACTCAGACTGGTAAAGTTAAGATAGTGAGCTGCAGTGAAAGTAGGACTACGACTGCAGAATACACCAGAGCGGTGTCGTAATGGCATCGCTCTGTAGTGGTAAACGGGTTTGTGCACCTTTTGTTATAAAAGCTTGTTGATCTGGTAAATGCTCTCCCCGATCTGGTTTCGACTTTTATTTCTAAAACGGACCCACCACGCTTTCGCTTTCACAGAGCTCTGGCATGGATTCCCAGATTTTAGTCGAGTTATTTGTTTTTGGTTTCACGCAGCGTGAGACCTAGCCAGCACTTAACATCTCACAATCAAAGCTCTTTTCGCCGTGTCGCCGATAGTTTTATATGCGCTGATCCGTATAAGACCAGCTGCTATAAATTAGTTTGATTTGGTTTTTTCATGTACTTCCAGATTTTAAGGTCCACTTAGCGTTTGTGTGACTGTTTGGTCTCGTCGGAAATATCAGTACTCTCTTTCTGTTTTATTGCTTCTTATTCTCTGTAGTTTCCCTGATCTAAGCCTTCTTTTTCCTCTTTGATCCGGTATCTTTGTCTCAGAGGTAGTCTTCAGCATCTACCGTGTCTGCTGTGGCCGTCTTTCATGTCTTTGACTTTAAATCTCTGCTTTTCTTTTCTCTCCTCCCCCCCCAAAGGAGTCTGCCAGCCTGCCTGGTTGATCAAGGTGAAAGTGGTCCTTTTGTGTAATGTCGTTTGTTTGGTTTCCACCACTTCCTGGGCTAGAAGATGAGTTGGGTGATAACCAGGGATTATGGTGGCATGTTTGGATTAGAGAGCCCAGGACGTGTGTTCAGGGACTGCGTGGGGTGGTGTGGCGTTGGGGGGATTTGCTGTTACTATTGTTCATGAGTTCAGATTTTTTTTCTTTGTCCCTAGGATCTGAACACATAACAAACAGAAAATCTGGGGTGCTCCCTGTCTGTGATCTTTTACACATCAAATAACAAGCTCTCCCTTCTGTTATGTCTGAGAGAGGCTTACTGTTGACCCCTCTGGGACTCGGAAACCATTTGCAGAAAACAAATGGGGGTGGGTTGAATTAAGAGCTAAAAAAAGAGGGGATTCCCAAATCATTCTCAAACTATGGCCGAAAAGTCTGTTGCTGTGAATCTGCAACTGTGTTGCGGGAAACAAGCCCTAAACATGTTCCTGTAAGTAGCGGTCAACAGTGACGTGTGTGTTGGCACTGTCTCATGGTTTTTTTTTGTTTGTTTGTTTGTTTAATTTTCTTCATTTCTTTCTTTCTTTTTTTTAAACCAGGTGTGTTATTGAGCAAGCTTTTGACAGAAAGTTGGCCTGAAGAAAGAACTGCCTGAAGGATGATGCAGCGTACAAATGTCAGGACTATTGACAGATGGTTCTCGTAATCAGTGTCTTTCTTTTGACCCTGAACGTTAAAACACAAGCTAGCATTGATTATTGCATGTGAATAATCAGAAAAATCCCCCAGACATTACTCCATCCCAACCTCGTCTTCGCCCTCATTCCCATCTGAGTGACAATTCCACACAGTTGCCCACCCACATCCCCATCTCAGACGTCTGTGGTATAGCCCACTCACTGTTGGCCTGCTTCCATGTATAGGAGCTAATACAGATGTGCTTATCAAACTGTACGGCTCACTTCTGAGCCTGCAGGTTGAAGTGCAGGTTTCAGTGGCTGTTTTGATACAGCAGATAGTGGGTTATGGTTCATGTGTGGAGGCGTGTCAGATGTGCACCAGACAGGGGAATTCAGATTGGCTCAGAAGCGTTCTTGATGACTGTTCTGCGTCGAATAAAATTTATCAAGCTGAGATCTTTTGCTATCAAATTCTGTCTGTGTAACTTCACTGTAAAAGGGCTGAAATGTTTGTGAGTGTTTTGGAGGAACCGAGGAAGGTTCTTAAGGGGAAGATGTCGACTGTTTTCGAAACATGAAAGTTGTTTCTCAAGGTAAATATCCTTAAGACGGCTTTTTGTTGTGAAATCTAAATGGAAGAGATGGGGAAACACGCAGACGCCTTTAAAAAAGTTGTGATCGCAATTCCGTTCAATCAGTATAGTTTTTAATATTACATATTAAACAATCACATTAATGAAAAGCGATACAAGTCGTTCTTCTGTACTTCCTGTATGTTGACGTTCACAGCTTCCAGTAAGTGAAAAATGTTGGAATTTGCTATTTGCAAAAGCAAAAAAAAAAAAAAAAAGATTAAGAAATAACTAAAGTCTCCATACCCAAGTTGAAAACTGAATTTCTACCCACTCATCTGCAGTTACATAAGTCTGTCATCACGGTAAAGGTTGTTACAGAGAAATTTGGTCGTTTTCTGGAGGTAACGAGAACAAAGTTGATTCTGGATGGAACTTCTCACAGTTGACGAGAACCTAGTCCAGAAAAGTCCAGAATTCCCGGAAGTCCTCAGAGGCCCCTCCCACTGCTGCACCTATGTGCAGGTCACGTTCAGGGTTGCCGGAGCAGAAAAATAAATGAAAGTTGTATGAATGCTAAAAACAGTAGTGTGGAAAGATTATGTGGTTATTTATTATGAAAAGAGTGTGAATCAGTAGGGCTTCAAACATTATTGTAAGATTTAAAATGCGTCAGGACGACAGATTAGGGAGTGGCTGACAGGAGGGTGTGGGAGTAATTTATTTTTTATTTTATTTTATTTTATTTTTGTCTGCATATATTTTAATGGTTAGTACCATGAATTGGTAAAACCTTTACCCAAGGGATATATATATGCATTTTACTCTTTTAGCAGACATTTCCATTTGGTGCATTAATGTGGGGTGTGTGTCCTCCTTGACAGTCTAATCTCATGGAGTAATTTATTTTTGAGATAATGTCACATATGAGTAACTCAAAGGAAAACACGTGTTTAAAAGTGCGTGGTCTGTAAAGTGTATGTACAGTAAAGACAAAATACAAAAACTGTAGTTTATACCAGCACAGAGTTGCAGTACAACTTCCGCACTGTGGAAAAGTGGGGTTGACATTTCTAAAAATATCTCTCAGAATTACAATTACATCTGACATGACGGCCGACGTGGGAAGAATAACAGAAGAAGAAATGAGTGACCGAGGAAGAGACCAAACGATCTTGAGTAATCCTGGACAGGGTTGTGATTTAACCTCTGCCCCTACATGGGGACCCAGTGAGCTAAAAGTGGCACATGTTTTAAACCTTAAAACAATTTTCATCAACAAGTCTGTTAGGATTTGGTACGTTCAGGGGAAGTAACAGTGGCTCTTGTGCATTTCCATGGATCATGCAGAAGAAGAGTCTAGACATCAGAAAAACACTTCAAAGCTCATGCTTAAAAGCAGCAAAGTAACAGTCTACTTCTACTTCGCAAAAATGTGGCAGTAAAGGAAGATATTTGGTTATATCAAAGGATCTATATTGAGGGGGAACAGGAGTGAAAGTCGACAGAACTCGGTGCTGGTGCCACAGGCACATCCGCCATTTCAAGATCCAGCTGACATAAACTTAAAGCTTTCTCAGCCTCAGTTTCCAACCGCTTCACTTCTAGTTGGAGCTGCCTAAGCTGAGATGTTTCTTGGGCCTCAAGTTGCAACCAGGCATCAACCCTTGATCAAAACTAGATCCTTAAACTCCTTCTTAACAAGTTGCTTTTAATATGCGAAAGAGAAGTGGGCTGCTACTTGAGCTAGATCGTAGTTAGATCGTAATTTGGTTCAAAGCCATGCTTTGAACCAAATTAAAAACAATACACAGGAAAAGATTAACAATTCCCAGACAAGACCCGTTAATGTTACAACCTAGCTCATTACTACCTGCAGTAAGATAATGTATTGACAACTGCATCAAAAACATAACAGAAAACCAACAGAGGATTATAAATCCAAAAAAGTCCTCAAACAAGAAATGAAATGATAGCAAGGTTTACTGAAACAAACAAACAAAAAATACAATCTGACTCTAAACAAGAGTTTGTGAGCAGAATCATTACAGGCCAGCAACCTCCAGGGACTTGATCATAAAATACAAACAGGCCAGGGGCCGTAACAAAGTCCAAAATCAGAAAATTCTAAAATTAGCAGAAAAATAAAATCTCTGTTTTCAGATGTAATTATTATTATTATTATTATTATTATTATTATTAATTTAAACCTATAAAATTGAAATAGTTATTTTTTTAAACAATAGATGACTTTCACTACAGAAATAAACAGTATTAAATTTATGATTTAAAAAATAATAGCACAGAGGAAGTACTGTGACTTGGCTTGATTGTATTCAGCATGTGCATTAAGCTTGGGTCTTTGGCTGTAACTGGGCTGTGTTTTTACTGATACATAGTATCCAGTTATTTCTTTTTTCCAACTTCTCAAATGAGAGCTCTTGCTCTTTTTCTCCCCATTTTTTTAAGGATGGATTGATGGATGGATTGGAAGTAAGTAAATAAATCCTGTCAGCCAGTGGTCTGGCCAGCTGCAATTTACCCCATCAGAGACTTTTAGGCTGTTTGGTGAGTGAAGATTTGCGGTCTTTGTAAAGAGTGTTTGGCTACACTCAGCTCACAAAACACGTCGTTTTGGCCCGCAGTAATGTACCACTTAACCACAGGGCTCGTGTATGTGTCAGTAAAAAAAATTGTCCAGTTTTTGTAGTCGCAACTTTGCTTCAAAGGCCAGTTATTGATAATTAGATTATGGTTTGGAAGATTGTCAGTGAGCAGAGTCCATGAAAAATAGACTCAATTTAGTACCTTAATAAACTTCTAGTTTACTTTTTTTTTTCAGCCTCATCAGCTGTGGCATGTGCCATGATTTCTTTGAGTGAAACTCTTCCACTAAGCAATTTTCAGTATTTCAAAATGACTTTTGCTTTCTTCCCATGTTCAGTCCTTGAGAGGATTTCTTTTAGGGCTTTTTTTCTGGCAGATCCAACGTTGAAACTGACGTTCTTAAACAGAGTTTTGCACTAATGGCAAACTTACGCAGTGTTTTGCTCTGGCACTCCTGACTTTGGCTGATACCAGTTTTATTTAGGTGAACTGTGTTTTGTTTTGTTTTGTTTTGTTTTTTTTTTACATTGTTTTAATTGAAATGTTAAACTCTGAGTCAAGCAGATTCAGATTTGCATGAAAACCGGAGGCTAAACAGCTCAGGATGTTCAGTAAACCTGATTTTCAGGTTTAAAATCAGGGCCTGTGTTTTTAAGGCCAACTGTGACCTCAGTAAACATAACATTTATGAATTGTTGTTGTGTAGAAGGAAGAACAATCGACTTTGCGCTCGACAGGTAAAAGTCAACAGTTTTTCATTGTGGTTGTAACAGAGCTGTACGTGCATGTAGCACCATTTTGTGGTATTTTTTAAGACCGCCTGCCACAAGAGGGTAACTGAAATGTTGCTGCCTGTCTGTATGTCTGTTTCTGCTTTAACTGCGTTCTTAGTAAAGTATTAACAATAAATTAAGTTTTTCCCAAAACCACAGCACACTACAGGCCCTTCTCTTGTTCTCTGTGACTGGAAATGTACAAATAAATAAAAATAAAAATGCTCCAGACTACTGGACAGAAGTATTTGCATTTGTTTTTAATGCCTCAGAGATGGGAAAAAAAAAAAAATTAAATACAAATTTGAAATTTTAATAGCCCAGCTGTTATGTTGCCACAGCCACCCAACTCTGCAGTTAGTAAAATTTATTACCTGTTTTATTGCTATTTCGCTAATATTTATTAAGATCAAAAGCTGACTCTTGCACATTAATTCACTTTATTGTTGGATGTGTGGCGTTGACAAGTGTTTCTCTCATTGTTCCTGAGTTGTATGCATGTATTAGAACTTAATAAGGCAAGAAAACTATAAAAGTATTCAAGGTCTCTTAATGTAAAAAAAAACCCTTTTCCTTAAATGACTGTGTGAAAGTTGTATCACATAAATTACTAAGCGGTAGGCCACATACCCTCAACCTTGATGCATTGTTCTGACTGTCAGTGTTAACAGAAACTTCACTTTTTGTTTTAGCACCTTCTTTGTCATCTTACATTATTATTTTTAAATACTTCTCACGCATTGAAAGTTGCTAGCTTTTGGATCTTCCTTACTCTGTAAGAAACTCGCACATCAAAAGCAGGTTATCCCAGAACACTTGTGTGCAAAATGTTCCCAGGGGTGAAAGTAGGTCTAGATAGAAAACAAACAATCCCGTGGACAGAAAAACAGGTGGCTTGGTTCCTTATGTGAACCTTGTGCATCATTGTCATCTCTTTATTTTGATTGTCATATTAGTTAAGGTATGATCAATCTAACTGGTTATGAATCAAATCTAGCGTTACATAACTCTAAGTAAGCCTTTGCACTTGGAAGAAGAAAATGATTGAACATAGTTTAACAGAACAAAATAAGTAAATATGTTATTGATATGAACAAAGATTATTGGGCTTTTAGCTTCAGATAACAATTTAAGGTTAAGATACAATTAATTTCCCTATGAGGATGAATAGAGTATTTTTGAAATTTTACTTTACATAAATTTTTCTGTCATTTTAAATCTCATAGTCTGCATATAATTGACTGTTTGTCGGCCTGTGAAGCAGCTGTTCCTGCGGTTGTTGCTTTAATTATTTGCAGAGGATGGTGTACTCAAATGGGCACACACCTCTGCACACACCTCTGCTATACATTCATGGCTATTTTCTTCTTTCACGACGCGTCCTCAGGTGGTTAAGCTCATATTTTTAGGCAGCCTGAGGGTAGAGTGAAGTTTCCAGCAATCACAGTGGTTCCCCTGTAAGGAAACAAACACCTCTCACCGATGCAAGTTCCAGCTACTGCTCAAAGAGTAATGTTCAGCTTGGGGAAATTTTAATTCTTTCAATTATTAGGTATGTTATCTGATAATAGCTAATACAGTGCAAGGATCACAGAAAACCCATCGTCCACCAGTGTGAACATTTGCCTGTGATTTATATACTAGATGCACTTTGAGCACCAAGTGTGAACCTTTTACATGTCACTTTTTATATAAAAGTCAATAGTCCATCTTAGATTTGTTTATTTGAAAATTGCAGTTCTGTGGTACATCAAAAGCATTTATTCAATGCAGGAAAGGTAGCCTAAAACCCAAATCACACATAAAATAAATTGACATCAACAATAATAATAACAATTATATTTGTACTGAACTTTTTGTCAAAGCTGATATGAGCAAATTGAAGATGACTTAAAATCCTGAATGTAATATTGTTGCTCAAATTAAATTAAGTTATTTTATTTAACTTCTTTTTGTTTACTTTTTTAATCTTTTTATTTTTATTACATAATGTTTTCTTTATTTTGTTAGTTTAAAGTAAAAAGATATTGAATGGTTTTGTGAAGATTTTAAATTAAAAAAAAAAAATTCCTTGTGTAGCTGATTTAGCTCAAGTCGTAGTATAAATATGAAAATCAAGTATCACACCCGGACAGATTTGCTCGATGAAAGACGGAAGTTAAGGTGAAGTTTGACAGCTCAGTCTTGAACATTACTGGAAATAAGTAGATAGTTCAAAACTAAAGTTTATATGTCATGTTTCTGTGGGAAACTAAAGTCTCAAAACTGTGGTTTAACAAGTCTCAGCTGTTCTGATGATGCAGATGTTTTTTTAAGCATTTTTTTTTTTTTCATATTTCTTCTAGTTACTGGATGAATGTGTGGGTTTGAGCGCAGCTCTCGACACATGTCTCTGAGTGGTTTGCGTGCGGCAGGATAGTGCAATGAACTATAGTAATTTGTATTTGAGTGTGTGGGTGTGAGTTCTTGGGGGCGTGGCCCGTTGTGAATTTCCCCCATTTCTCATAATGAGACTGTAATACACCTACTCCACCTACATCTGCCCGTATACTGCCAGGCAAGGGTTGAAAGTTGATGATGGGTGATACACCTTCCACCTTCCAGAAATTGTGTGTGTGGGCGTGTGTGTGTGTGTGTGTGTGTGTGTGAGAGAGCCAGAGAAAGTGTCTGTCAAGCAGAATCACACCTTTTACTTTCAGACCTTTGAGTTTAACTCCACATTGTTTGTGTTTGAGCACTTATTTTGCCAAGGCGCCGCAGTCAAAATTAGCTCATTTGAGTTTGTCTTCTTTTTCTTTTTTTTTCCCTCTGCCAGGTTTATTTCATTTTCTGATGACGAAATAAGAAAACCAGAAATAAAAAGACATTTCAGTTTTAAAGAGTAAGTACTGGTAATACAGGTCATAGTTTTTGAAAAAGAAATTAGAAAATGACTGAAGACTCACGTTTACTGGTTTGTCTATTTCAGGTTGATAAGTCAAATTGTTTTTAATCAATATTTTGTTACATGACTACTGATTACCGTACCATAGCTGCAGCTTTGACCAATAATAGTGAATTACAGGATACCTAAATATGGGACTTATTTCCTGATGTAATGATATAATTGTTGCACATCACATCTTAGTACATCAGTGTGTGCGCGCGCGGCTGTAGACACACGCATATTTTATATATATATATGTGTGTGTGTGTGTGTATATATATATATACACATACACACACACACACACACACACACACACACATATTTATATATATATATATATATATATATATATATATATATATATA
>JAOWBL010000111.1:0-18404 GCA_028564865.1 Zenarchopterus dispar | reverse complement strand
ATATATATGAAAAAAAATGCATAATGTGCTGATTCGTCATGGAGTAGATGTTGTTTTCTAGTTACAGTATGTCCCAGTATGAATATCTACTCTTGCTTTTTTGGTGTCAAATGCAATTAGTCCAAAACATTAAAAAAAAAAAAAAAAAAGAATGACGTGAAGGTAAACATGGAATTGCACACTTATGTGCATTATGCAGGGTTTCCTCCACCATGGTGACCTAGCAGCTAACTCTAATTGTCCCTACATTAAGAGGAAATCTAAGTCTATGCTTCTTTGCATGTTTTCTATAAAACAGAAGCAAATTATGCCGAATTGTCATCCCCTTGGGTCTGCTGTGAATGTGAAATATTCATAGTGCCTCATATACATTTTCAGATTAGCTGAGTGCCTAAAGCAATGATGAGCTGGCTCAGATCTGGGCATCCTCAATAGTGCAAATAGATCAGTCACAACCCTAAAGGTTTCTTCTACCTAAAATGAACTCTAAAATGAGATTAATGGGACCAAAGTCTCTACATAAAGATGAAATACTTTTCAGGTTGTGACAGAATCCAGCTAGTAATGGTTCCTTCTCCAGTAGCTTGCAATTAAAAAAAAAGTTTTGCCACCCCAGTTTATTTATACTCTTCTTTTTAGCGTTGATGAATATCAGCAATTGGTCTGGTGGCAACCCAGTTGTCCCCTCAAGTCCCAGCTGGCACTGCTGAAAAAGAGAGGTTAATAAGAAGAATGGATCAATCTCTTCAGCTGCTATCTTCACAACCCCTGTCCCACAGCCTTCCCTACACCTAAAATTCCCTAAATCTAAAATTTCTTTCTTGCATCTCACAAACATAATGTCCAGTAAGTCATCAAATGTAAAACAACGTGAATACTTTACATTTTGTTTCCTCAATTATACCAGAAGTGGAAGCATAACTAGGCTGACTTATTAGAATTAGTCAGTGTTGAAATTCAAATGAACTTTGCTCAATGTTTAATTACAAAAAAAGAAATGCCTAACAATGGGAAAGCACAAACTGGGGGAAGTTTTTAAATCGTGGTGCTATTTATGGTTTCCTTCCTCCTCTGATAGACAGGAACTTTTTAACTGTAAGGATGGATGGAAAAGCATGTATTACATACTCTATAAAAGTGTGAATTGTGTTACCAATAATGGGAGTTACGACTCAATGAAATGCCTCCAAGCAAAATGCATACACAAAATAAGTAAAATACTTACATTGGTCCACAGGGCAACAGTTTGACAACCAAAGGAAGGCAAGTTGATTCATATGGCATATTTCAGCAACAAGGCAATTCAAAGTGCTTTAGAGAATGAAAAGATAACAAGTAAAGATAAAAATAATACTGAGATACAGTGCGTTGGTTTGATAAAGAAAGGTTAGGCTTAAGATAGAGTTACATTTTAAAACTAAAATTAGCATTGCTTAAATTTAAATTCAGACTGGTTTAAATAAAAAGAGGCTAAAAATTGAAAATATTTTCATTGCAAACCATCACAGTTTGAAATAATGGGGGCTATTATTGTTTGCATTTTAAGGACACAGAGACACATAAGGGATTATATTTTATTCTTTTATGCTTCAAATACAATAAGCTTGAAGATATACTGTAGCTAAGGGAAAAAATCTAATAATTTCAAATCTTTTCAAATGTAATGATTTGCTTATTATTTTTGAAAGCCAGCTGTCTGATAAAAAAAGAACCAGAGACAGTAGAGAATCTTTACACAAGACCCAGAAAACAAATGATCACCGGCTATTTTTAGCGCAAACAAAGTCACAAAGAAACACACACAGACAGCACAATCTGTGGCATGCCCTAATAATGAGGAATGGTCACAAGCTCTACATGCAGGGGTGGGGTTGGGGTGGAGGATAGAGGGTTGGGGGTGTATTTGTTTGAGACAGCAGAAGCAAAAGAGGGAGAGAAGAGAGGCGAGCTGAAGAGAAAAAAGAAAAGACCATGCATAATGCAAAACATGTCACTAGTAATTTGAACAGCAAAGGACCACAAATATTGGCTTCTAATAGAAATGTCAGCCATTGTTGTTCAGTGTTTAAAATAAATTTTGTGGTAATCTAGATTGAAGCAGACCATGTACAAACAAATGCAGATGTAATGTTTTTAAATGTGGTGGTGAATATCGAGCGGCAGATTTATGCACACTGTAAATGTCATTTGTCACTTCAGATGGTACCTATGATTGAAAGTACTCTAAAAGTCAATTGTACACTTAATGTAACAAAAGATCAAACACGGTTACAACCACTCGAGTGTAAAAACTGTACTTAAAGAGTGTGTATTGGCATAAGTTGTAGAGTCATATGAAAGCAAGGTACAATCCAAATCTAAAATTTTGCAAGGATCAGCACTGACCTTTATGTAAACAAAGCCAGAGACTCTAAATTAGATTGGAAATTTGTTTAAATATAATTTGAAATTGAAGTAACCGACGAGGAAGAATAAAATTGGGGAAACGTATTTTCAACAACAACCAAGATTATGCATCCACAGTCGTATGAAACCATACAAAGATTAAGATAATGTCACATCTGATGTATTAGAAAGTCTTCTAATTTATGATTTTATGTGACAAAGGCACTGTAACATTGTATCCTAAATGTGTATATTCAAGATGTTCTTCAAGTTTCACTAACTCAATACCTACAATGCAGCCTGACTCTCACAGTCACTCATGCTTTGGTTCATATGAATAGAACTTTGCCTATATTGGTAGTTAAATAAGTTAAGAACTCACAATGATGTATTTAGCTGATAAAAGCTTTGCTAATTTACATTTTTCTATGGTGATGGCTCCCTTAGAACTTAGTGGATATTGTTTTATTCAGCTTTTGATGTTTTAATTCAGTTTTTCTTGTGCTCAGAAAGGTCACCTTGGAAACTTTTGCTGCTTGGTTAACCTTTGCCAGAGCAAAAGGTTGACCAAGCAAAAGGAACAAACATAACCCATCTTTAATCATCATTAATATTGTATTTGCATGTATATCTAGGTCTATCTTGAGTGCTTTGGGATTATTTTTTTTAAAAAGTTGGAAATATATATATATATATATATATATATATAAATATATAAAAGGTAAGAACATATAGATGACTTTGTTTACTTTGTGTTTCCAATATGTCTTGTGAAAGCATGTAGTTACCTTAAAAAGGCAATGAACAAAGATAACTTTAAACAGACCTAGCTGAACTCAGTTTGTGGTACAGTGCTCAACACCTCAACACTATCTCAGCCAGGCAGCAAACACATTTTAGACGTGTTTGCATGTCTGCAGGCACACAAATGGCACAAATCCATTTGAAACAGCTTTTGACATCAATACAAATAGTTCACTTTATAATCGCTGCCCTAGCTTGGCCCTAACTTCAGGACAGCAGGTAGACCGCCCAATAAACAGCATTTGAGTTACGTACTGCAATCACTATGTGAAGTCTGTGGAAATGCCAAATGCCAAAGTGTGCCATGTCTCACAAAGACATGCTTTTGTCTGCTAAAAGCTTACATAAATGTTGCACTCTGACTTTCACATGAACATTTTACATTAAAGCTGTTGCATTGAATATGAAGCGTGGGAGCTTGCTTCACTGAATATTCAGGTAAACACGCATATACATAGTTACAAATCTGGATATGAAATAGAAGCATATATAAACTACAGTCACTAAAAAAGAGGTCCAAATACACATACATTCATGACCACTGTTTTTTTGAAAGCCCAAGTAACAAAAACTATTTACCAAGTCATGTGAACTCACATGGAATATAAACTAATGCAAAATGCAGGAAAAGTTATTTTCAGATAAACTTGTTTTAATTGTGCTGTTCAGCTCATTCATGAGGCAGTAATCCTCCATGATCTCTACAGGCTTTCCTCATTCATGTGTAATGAAATGGTTCCTTATTCATGCTCTGGTCCTCGAATCAGTTGACAAAGCGAGGAGAGGACACAGAGACAAAGGCTTTGTTACTGATGTATGAGAGCTGGAAATCGAGAGAAGCACCAACTTCCGGGCATAAGGGAAGGTCTTTGTGTGTGTGTGTGTGTGTGTGTGTGTGTGTGTGTGTGTTTGTGTGTTTTCAGCTTTCTGTTTAATCATGCTGGAACATGGAGCTTTATAGGCATGAATGCAGAAACAGTGGTTTTATTTTGTAATCTTTTGCTTTAGAGACCTAAACGTGGGGCCGAGCATGAACTCGCTGAGCACTGTAAGCCAAACAAATGGAAGTCTGTGTCTGCTTTTAAAGTGAGAAGCACAGATAAACAGTTGTTTATTGTTGGATTTTTTTTTTTTAAAAAGTGTTTTAATAATATTCTGAATACAAATTTAGAGTGCAGAGTTCAGTTGTGTTTGATGTTATAAATGCTCACATTAAACTCTGCATTACAGATCAAATAAAAACAAGCAGCACAGGTTGGAGTGGGAAACAACATAATTCATTTCTTCATTTTCTAAGGGTTTGCTTTTAACACTACTCATAACCAAAAAGTAATTAACCAAATATCTGTTTAGCTTGAGCTACCAAATTACCTATACAATACTGTCCAAAAGTTCTAGACATCTAGATGTCTCTTTGCAAACAGTAAAGCTTTCAGTATAAAAATATTTAATGTTAAACAAAGACAAAGTGACAGATCTTTCTCCAACCTAGATTAAGCAAAAATGATTTTGCTCAAGGCTAAGATTCTATCAAATAGGTGCGGGAAAAAACCCCTCTAACTGAACCAAAATGAGATGGGTGAAAGACAGTGGAACTGGCAACCAGGTTTTCATTAAAAAACAAACAAAAAACAAACAATCCTTGTCAGACATACTCCACAGGACCTTCTGCAGGAGAAAGAAACAGGCAAGACTGAGGGTTGGGAACACAGGGTTTGTGCAGAAGATGGACGACACATACAGTTGACTTCCCATTTAAAATCTGTGGGTGTCCAGCACTATCAGCACAGAGCTGGCTGAAACCAGTGGGGTGCTGCTACAGCCATCTACAGAGTAGAAATGCCTGATCAAAAGTAGTCTTTGTAGAAGACTGGCAGCCAGAGGGCAATACTTGCCATGTGGAAACAAAAGTAAGCAATTTATCTCAGATGGCTATAACAAGAACTGGTTTGCAGAGGAATGGCTACAAGTCCTCTAGAAAGAATCAAGAATGTTGTCATTGCTTAGGACAGGCATCTAGTGTACACTACCATCAGAGTGGAGTCTGATCACTACAAAATTGTTTGTGTCAAATCACAACTAAAATATAAAGTCTGAGACATAAAGAACTTTTGGTAGAAAGAAAAAGAAGCAGTACAACCACAGTTTAAACTGACCCCTACAGAGCCCTCCTCTCACAAAAAAAAACAAAACAACAAACAAACAAACAAAAAAAACATTCTAGATGTTACGCAAACTCTCTCTCTTACTTAAAAAAAAATGTGTGTGAATGGAACAACAGTAGTTACAACAGTAGCACCTGTAATGGTCTAAAGCTAAATCCTCTTTTCAGGAAGGTCTCTGCAGTCAGTTATTTTAGTTCATGGCATTAAATAGAGAAGTATTACAGATCATGAATGGGCCTTTCAGTCCACAGACACTGTAGATTGTAAATTTAATCTACTGGAGTTGTGTGTGTGTGTGTCTTTCATGACCTGCTAATAATTACTAATATACTGTTGAATAATAACTGTTTTTGTAAAGCTTATGCTTAATATTTTCAACTATAAGGAGAAGATGCTGATAAATAATGTAATGCCTTTCTTCCTGCACTTCACCTTGGTCCACTGATTTCAGGTCTGCCTAGTGCAGTCATACTGAATCATTTCAACTATCCATCCATCCATTTTCTATGCCCGCTGAATCCATCTACTGGGTCACGGGGATCTGTTGGACCCAATCTGAGCCCATTTTAGGTGATAGGCAGGGGTACACCCTGGACAGGTTGCCAGTCCATTGCAGGGCCACATACATAGATGAACAACCACGCACACTCACACCTACAAGACTCCTGTTGGTCCAGGAGTCAAATCAGGAACCTTCACGCTGTGAGGCAACAGTGCTAACTACTAAGCCACCGTGCTGTCTTGTTTCAACTCTATATATGTAATATCTTAATCATTAACTGGCTTACTGTCTCTTTTTGTTAAAAGCATTACCCTGAATTCCTGTGGCAGATATAGCTGTCTGCACTTCACCAACAGAAGCTCCACTGCGACCACAGCATGGCAAAAAAAAAAAAAAAAAAACAACCAGCAAATCCATATGTATCACAATCATGTTTTTCTGGCAGTGCTGTACCACACAAGACCTGTTGGGGTCCCCCTAGAGCAAATAACAGTCATTCTGGAGTCATTCTGCTCTTGGCCTGCACCTTCTAATTGAGAATCACAGTTGATTTCTACCACTGTTGTGAATACTGTGGCTATATAAACAAATTTCCATTTGACATAATGCAACCCAGTACCTGTGCATTTTGTTGACAAAAAGGCTAGTGAAGAACTGGCAATCCAGAGGCTTTGTTTGGAAAACACTATGTCCACAGGCAAAGTAGAGCTTTTTGCACATAAATAATTACAAGGTTGTGACACTAAAACAAAAAATTTACCCAATGACCAAAAAAAGGGTGTTTTAGTTTGCCTTTTGATTGTGAATTTGGTGTATATGTGATATTGAACATTGAAAAAGTTGTAATCTGTAAGTTGAAAAAAATGGCATTAAGGCAATGATGCTGCATGGTTGTCAGTGACACACACCTGAGAGTGAAATCTAATTACTGGCTTCTAGAACTGAAAAGTCAAGGCTTCTTTTTTTGACGTACAGTTTGGGCATAAGTAGTCCATTAGTTTGTATAACCTGCATGAGTATGATCATTAGCTTCAAAAAGGATCTGTAATTGATTGGGAGTTGAATTCCACTTCCACACACTGTGTCAAAAGGGGCATAGGTGAACAAAAGAAATGTGTATGGATATATAAAATCAAAAATGCGTCCACATGGAGGATGGTTACACACCTACAATCAGTAAAAATGAGCAATCAGACACTGACACTGTACAAATGATCAACCCAAGAAACACCTATCCTTTGAAAGCCCTTCCCATCTAACAAGAGAATCATACTTTAGCATTCTGATGACTGGAACCAAGAACAGTCATATAATATGTAACGAATGAGGTTCAGGCTGATGTGAGAGTGAGGAGGAGCAGATTTGACCTGATTAACCAAGTGGCAGCACCTGTGAGTGAGGTGCAGGAGTTTCAAAAAGAGCTCAGTTAGTGTGTGTTGCTGGTCTGGAGAACCAAGCTTGGTGGTTGTCACAGGGCCACGGCCCAGCCAAACAAAATGTTATGTGCTCAGTAGGTTCTGGTGGGAGGGGGCTGATTGCAGCTTGGTAGGACTGCTGGTGGTGAAGATAGTTAATCTGGCTGTTGGGCCAGGTTGCTGTTTAGGCAGGTTAGTGCTAGACAGAAGGGACTTCTAGGAGTGCCTTCATGTGCTTTCAAGCTGAGGAAGAAGGTCTCTTGTCGGCAATGGAGACACCTTGCAGTGCTTGGCCAGCATCTACCCTGAAATATAGGCTCCATTGGGCTAGACCAGTGCCAAGCTCAGACCCCATGGGAGGGTTTTGACCCCCGGAAAAGTTAGGTTACCTTTTAACTGTATACTTTTTAAGGGATTTTAAATATCAGTCAATGGAGAATACAGGGAGGGTTGGGGGTTAGGTTTTAATGTGGAGTTAGGGGGTAGGGACCGCCTCTTGCCGACCTTATGGTGCCACAGATTGGGTGCAAAGAGTTACCTTGCAGTGTTTAAGCTTGCAGTATGACTTTGTGCTGGGCAGATCCCAATCCATTCCCTTTCTGCAGTGCTCTAGTTTGGTGTGTAGGTTTTGGCCCCCCGCCCCCTCCATCTTAACAGTGCACAAGTGAAAGCAGGTGGAAGGTGGAGAGAGAGAAACAGTCTAATCTGTACTATTTTCCCTGGACTAAAGGAAATGGCTCTGGCTATCTTAATGAGTTGAGATTTAATGATGGTGTTTTTTAAAAGCATAACTCTCGGTATCCCATCCTGCAAGACTTCTTTTCAAAACAATGAAAAGATTTTGACTCTGTGGAGGATGACCAAAAACACCTTACTCTTTGACACATTATGATTACCACTGTTGCAAAAATAGCCAAGAGGACAAAGGCAGTGAATGACCTTTTTTAAATGATCATTCATAAGCAAAGCCCTTATGTAATGCAATAATCCATAATGATTAGGTGTTACAGCACAACTACATTGTATTAAGAAGGACAGGGGGGTTGAGGACCACAAGTCCAGCTTCTTCTGGACCGACTTCATGGAGGTGTTCAATGTTGGTGGGGCTGCCTCAAAGCCCACTAACACTCTTTTGAAAAGGAATTACAGGATTTGATACTTTATGCACTTAATTCTGCTTTAAATGGCATCTACAATGTACCGTAGTTATAGAAATGGAACATAGTCCTTATCAGAGCTGTCCTCATCATCACAACACCTATGGTTCATCCAGCTGTCATCCATCTGATACCAGCCATAAGCACAGTCATAAAGGAAGAACAATCTATGGCAAAATGTTGAAGGGAAAAAAAAGTATATACTGTTGCACAAATCACTACTTTCTCATCCAGAGAGTTATTACAATCTTCCTCAGCAACACTGAGGGAGTGAATGCTGCAATTATAAAGAAATACAAGTATAACAAGAAAAATGGGTACTCGCAGCAAATCAGAATCTGCATCTCAGAAAAACTCAGCTGGCTTCTAACACACCAGCTTCTTTCTGTTTCTGTATCTTCATCAGCAAAGTCGCTCCTGTTTCAAAACAAAATGTAGGTCATTGTCATAATTTCACTGAATGAAATATTTAGAAACATTAGCACAACAATAAATACCCATCATGTTCTGACTCTACTGAGAGCATTGACACAGACAGCTGTGGACATTGTGTGTATCTTTTGCATAGTATAGATATTTTTTTTGCCAAGTTTGATAGCTGAATTTAAAAAAAAAATCAGTGTGTTTATAATATGCAATTCAAAGCAAAACATACACTACATAAAGAACATTATGGAAAAAGGGGAAATTCTTATTTCTGCCTAATGAAACAACCTAAGTTAGAGATGCAAAAAGTTACATTATATTTTATGAACAAACAACTTCAGTTACACAGACCAATTTAAACCAAGCTCAAAAGCAGAAAACAGAATGTTAACAAAAAAACAAAACCACTAATTCAATATCAGCAAGTCTGGGTGTCTATTGGTCCTGCAACCCTCTGCCTCATTTGACTTGTGCCAGCATTTTTAACCTGGTCTGATATTCACTTACCATTGGGTTCTTGCTATATCAGTCTCTCTCTTTCTTTACCATGACTCTTCTGAGAAAACCTTTTTCACTTTCTTTGCTGGCTCTGCTATGGTATTGGTACTGATGATGCTTATTTGATAGCTTCTTCTTGCAGCCAGCTGCTGGCTAACTCTATCTAGGAGTTAACTTTGTAGTGTATGCTGTAAACCAGGTTATCGTATTTGATTGACAAGAAGTAGCGGTTCAGTTTATGAGTTACACAGTCCATTAGCAGGAGATGCAGACTTGCTAATGCATGGGCATAAGTGCTGTTTGTTTTTTAGTCAATCTACCGGAACATAATTGTAAAAAGATTTTAAATTGTTTTTTTTCCTAAACAGCTGTGTGTTACTGTAGAGTAGAATATGGCATGAAACTTACACAGAGTGTTGTAAGACTTTTTCTCACGTGGTCTCACGTGAGAAAAAAAAAGAGCCAATATGTGGTATTTGCAATTTAGTGTGCCAGATAAAGAATTTTGGTGAGGTCACATTTATTCAGACAGTGAAAAGGAATTAAGGAAAGTGATAGTCATAGTCAGAAATAAAGCACACATTCAGATTAAGTTAGGTTATATAGATAACCAACACTTGCCTTTTATTCATTGGAAGCATAGTTTCTGTAAGCGAAGCACATTTGTACTGAAAGTTAAAAAAAAAAAAAAAAAACTTCAACCCACAACATGGTGGTTGTCTTTCCCAAAACCTTACATAGGTGTTCTACCTATCCTGTATTTTCTCCACCCAACAAGAGGAGATCCTCCTATTCACCGGTGAATAGAGGCACTAGTGTGCAAGAAGAGATAAAACAGTTGTCTCCAGCACAAGTGGTTGCTCACTGTGTGGAAATGTCACACTAAGTCTTGCACAATGTTTTCATGAAGATAAAGCCAAAGAATTTTATCTGACCTTTATTTTTTATTCAGGTCTGCACAACCCTTTCTTGCAGCACAATGACTAAATACACTGCACAGATTCTGCTTATTTCTTACTTGATGATTAGTTTTTCTCTTAATTTTTATGTTTGTGTTTTTGCCTCATCTCATGTCTGACCAGACTGATTATTGGGAGACAAATACATTTTTAGATTATCTCCCCACATAGTGTAGTTACACTGACACAAGCAAAGCTTTTAAGTCAGCTGCTGTTGTATTCATCTATATCCACACATGCATACATTACATATAAACCAGTCTATCACAAGGCCTGCTGTTTTGAAAAAGCTTAAAAAATCTGTGTGCTATGGAATAGACAGCTTCCGAAAATGGCTTTATATGATCATCAGGATAATCCTTGATTCTGACGTTTCTGAGTTGGTCTGCATCTGTGCTGTTAAAATAAAGCTGCAGAAGTGAAAAGATATTGTCTTTTGTGATGCAGTTAAAGGAACAGTCAATGATGACTTATCAGAAGAAGATAAATCTTGTCTGTGACCAGAGATGACATTGTGCCTTCATATATTTTAGTGATTAATCAAATGACTAAAAAGCAGGTGGGCATCTGGTTCATCTCATGGACAGAAACACTATTTGCCAGTAACGATAAAAAAAATTGCAATAGGGGATTGTCCATAGAGTTTATTTTTCATTTTACTACTTTCCCCTTTTCTAACTTCTTTTTGCGAGTGGTGGTCATTGTTGAAATATCACAGGGGAGATTGTATCCTTATCAATCCAGATGTAGCCAACATGGGTCACCAAAATGGGTCACTGTGCACTATATGAAGAATACACTTGATGTGACAAAGATTAATGTGAGTATCATTGTTCTGCATCGCTCTTTGTAGTGCTGGTTTATTAAGAATAATAACTAAAGTTGTCTGGGGATGAAAACGGTATCATCTGAAACACATCACTCAAAAACAGTAGAGCAAAAAATTGAAGAAAACAACAAATGGAGCCTTACTGTCCTATGGGTCCATTTCCTGATTTTCTGTCTGACACAAAAGGACGAATATTTGTTTACAGTATTCATTTGTCCTGGCCAAGACTCTTCAGTTGTGGCTGCCCTCCATCTACATATAAATGCCTATATCACTATGGTACAACAGATACTAGCTTTTTAATCCTCTCTGTAAAACTCAAATATCAATTTCATTCATACATTGGATATACCCATTTTATCCCTCAAGGGCACAAGGTCATTGAGCATATTCCAACTCACATGAAAAATTAATATTGTATGTTGCACCCTGAACAACAAAGTTCAGGAAACATGGCTAACACCTTACCATGCATGCTTCCACCTACTGCCAACACTTCAACTCTGGGAGAAGCACCTGGACATGACGTAACAAGCACACTGAAACAAAAGAGCTTAATATATGTGAGACAACATACGTAGAGTGCTTGGAGGCATTCATGAGGCAAAATATCAGGATTTCTGCTCAGTGCACATGCGAACCTGCACAGATGATAGAGCTGGATGGATTCAAGTCTGGATGAGTGAATTACTAAAGAGGGCAGGAGTGGAGAGCATATAGATGGAAAAGCTTGATCTAAGAACAAACCACAAAAATTAAGCAGATGCATGGATGCATAATGATAAATATTAGTGTATTGCCGGGAGAGCAATCAATGTGAACCCCTTCCGGTTTTATGCACTGATTTGCCACAAAATTTAATCTGATCAGCATTTAGGCTACAACAATAAACACAATGTACTGAAAATAATGAGACTATTAATTTTAATTTTTCCTATTTTTATTAAATTCACCCTCCACCCCCATTTTTTTTTCTCCTCTGTAGATGTTTGCAAGCCAGAGCTCCCAGACCTGCATGCTGACCTGCAGTCCTACCCTGTCTCTGACCACTTCAGTATCTGCTGTTTATATAGTTTTTTTTCTGCAGATCATCAACTAACCATGTATTAGTCATATATACATAGAACCCTTAGTTCTCCAGCTAATAGATAATAAATACTGGCATATCTTGTTTTTGTACTGTTGACAATATATCTGTGCCTCTCCTTTCTCTGTTTTTCATCCTCTTTTCTACCTCCCTTTTTCTGTTCCCACCCAGCTGGACTTCAGCAGGAGGATCCCCCCTTATGAGTTAGGTCCTGCTCAAGGTTTCTTTGGCTTCTTTCTTTTGGGTCTCTGGAGAGCACCTACTGACCACTGATATTCTAATAGATGCTATTTAAATAAACTTGAATTGAAAATTGAATTGAACTCTAATGACAAAATAATGCAAAAACAATTAATTCCAGAGGGTTGACAGACATGCTCTGATCTTCATTAATTATGTTTGACTCAATCTCTCAGCCCCAGATTCAGCTAGATTCCACAGAACAAACCAGCAATCACCTGCTTTGCCTGCTGAAATGTAAACCTTTATCTGCTAGAGTATGTCTGCTATTTCACCCCTTAATCCCTTGTTAACTACAGTATCTTCAACCAAAAATTCCAAATTCAGTCAGAGCTTCACATCTATGGGAGGGTTTTGGATTTCAAACTTTTGTTCTCTATTTTAAAAGTCTTCCATCATCCTATTATATAACTCTCTAAGAGGCCAGAATAGGATTTCATGAACCCTAGAAAACGCTGTTCTTTTTCACCCTAAATGCTTTAAATTATAGAGTTACCAACAAAATTATTTGGTTATTGTTTGGATGTCAAAGAGCATTTACCACACATATTGCTATTTTTCCACAATCCCAGAATCCTCACTGAACCAAACTTGCATGTCAGTCAAGTGGTTTTTACTTTGTTCTAATTTATACTGCACAATATAATGTCCTTTTGAGGGTTAAAAAAAGTATCAAATTTATGTTGAAATAATGTCACTAATTAGTTGTGCATCATCCTTCAAAGGGAGGTGTCCTTTTGTAAAATTTGAAGAAAAAAAAAACAGGATAAAATGATTGAGATTCTTCATTTGTTCATGCTCCAAGTCTACCAAGTTTCATCAAAGTTATAATAGCATTTTAGTATTTACTATAATTCAGAAAGAGAAAAATGGACCCAAAACAGTCATGTATCCTACCCAAACCTCTTGGTTTGGTGTAGAGATAATGAACCATAAACACAGTTTAAAAACTGGCCTTTTAGAGATCTCATATATTATTTCCAGGTGATGGAAGTGTGGCTGAGGGGAGAGAAAATGTTAAAAATATATCTTTGTAGTTTAAACCAATTTTAACTTGCTCCATCTTCATTAGTAAACTAAAACATTATGAAGACTCCCGTGAATATAACCACACACAAAAATGAAGTAATACATTTTAGATCTATTTGGATTTAATTTTAAACTCAATTCCAGGTAATGCTTTTGCAACACATTTACTGAGTTTCAAATTTTACTGTCTAACTTCATTAATAATTGTTATTAGAGCTTCATATAATTATATTTATCATCTTTTGCACATAGAGCCTTTTTTCCCATGATGTCACTGTAAGAGAAATGTGTTCTGTAAGAAAGTCTGTAAGAAAATATTTATTGCTGCAATATTTCTATGTTTATTTTCTTTTAGAATTTTATAAATTTGCACTTTTAAAAATTAGGACTGCATGATGATTTTAATATTATTTGACAATTTATTTCTGCATGTATCCAACAAGAATGAAACTGTCAAAATTTAGAAAATAGTTTTGATCAATAATAATATATACAGCCATTGGAGCTGGTGTTGGACTTTTTATCTAAATCTAAGAGAGTAAAAATCTAAAATAGAGGAAAATAACTAATAAAGGCGTTTGGAGATTGTTATGCAAAAATCTCCACATATTTCTAAAAGCAATTGTATAATTTTTTTGACAAGCCTAAATGGTTGGTCAGCTGGCTAAGCAAGAAAAAGTGTAAAACCTTAGGCACACAATTCATTTTTTGGCACTTGCAGCACTGGTGATAAGTACATTTAATAAATTTAATGTCATCATTAAAAAGATGAACATATAGAGCTTACAGAGCCATGGTTTGTACAGAGAGGGATGGCACTGTGTGTTTTATTTATTTTCCTTATTATAAATAAATAAAATTCAATTGAATTAAACTCAAGAATTAAAAATACAAAGATTAAAATGGGAAAAGAAAAGCTTTTTCTATTGTAGACTTGCTAGTCACTTTAAATACAGAGAAACCTAATCTGCTTATTACATATTTTACTTCAACAGTTTTATTTCTAAAAACTAAAATAAAAATAAAAATAAAAAACCCAGTGAGCCAAAATTTATCAATTTGCAATGTAGAAATATTCAAATAACAGGCTGAACATGTGCAGTTGAAGTTTTTGAGCTATGTGTTTTTGAGCTATGTTTTTGAGCTGGTTGGCAGACAAATTCTTAGTTTTCTTAAAACAGCATTAAAAATAAAAGAAAATTATGTCTACACTTGTATAGTTATAGCTTCAAATGGGAATATAATCTGTGGAATTTGCGCATTATATTAAAAAAAGACATGTCACATTTCCACTGCACATTCACATGCCCACAAGCAAGATGTGTCAAAACACACACTGTGTTCTTCAGACTTCTAACAAGTATATTTTCATGTTTTCTGATACACTGTTCTACTGATACATAATATCTGATCATCTATTTCATCAAATGTAAATCCAAAGTCTGACACTGGGATTTAAGGCTACATTTTGCACGGTGGCTCTGCAAAGACAATCCTCCTCAAACACATCATCTCTACCTTGTGACATTGCTATGAATTTTAATGCTTGTGCTTCCACATAGCATCCAGTAAACAACAACAACAACAACAACTAGAAGGAATGCAGAGAATCTCTTATCTTTGTACTGCTGCTGCTTGGAAGGAATGATTTTTTTTCTTTTTTTTTTAACACTTGAGATGCTCTGTATAAACCCCCAGAGGTCCCAAAAACCACAGGAAGAAAGCTTTGATGCTATTTTCAGCATAAGATATTGTCCTCTACATGTTTTCTATTACTGTCTTCTCCCTATTTACTTATTCCTCCTCTGATTGTCTTCTCCACCTAATTGTCATCTACTTCTACATTAAGCTAGATATACGTCAGCACTCTACCACCTTTTTGATGCTAGATTTTATTTATTTCTGCTTCCTACTGTCCAGACAGCACATCTGTTGGGAATGCTGCAATATTTTACCTTTATTTACTATTGTCTTTAAAAAAAAAGTTATGCCAGCCTTAAAATCTTGTAAGTCTTTAACATTTTGCAATTTTGATTTGAGTTATGATCAATGACCTAAAAAAAAACAAAAACAAACAAACATCTGGATATTCCATCTTCTTTCCATGAGTCAATCATAAAAATGACCAAAAGTAAATAGCTAAAAATTCAGTCCTTTTTTTTTTAAATTAAGAAAATGTAAAAAAAAAAAAAATTAATTAAAATAAAGCATATCTGGAAAAGGGCTATCAACCTGCATGATAGTCTATTGATTTCAGGAATGTATGGGTCAACATTTTTAATCTGGAAACAAATCTTCACAAATCACATCAATCAAATCATATTGCAAATTATATTTAACTCTCTAACCTTATAATATTTACCACTCTAATTTACACTCTACCACATGAAATTATACATAGAAAATTCTATTTTTGTGTTTGTTTAAAGTGTTTATTATACATTTAAAAGATTTATAATTTTTGTGTCAGTATGAATATAATGGGTATTTCTTTTTAGATTTTTTCTTTTATCAGTTTTTATTTTTTCCATTACTTCCTTTTTTATTATGAGACTGATACAGCAGTCTCAGAAATTCATGCATCAGGTATAATGCATCCCATTTTATAGGTTGAAAAAAATAACAGAAACAAGTTTTTCTAACTGATGAGGGAATGAGTGGATACAAAACCAGATCTAAAGAGTTTGTATGTACCCATGCACAGACAAACAGGGCATATGAAATGCTAACAGGTGACAAAGAAACCCATGTTAAGCAATTTGTGGCCTCTGTGTCACACTGGCTTACGTTAATGAGTGTAACAGGACGAGAGCACCGAACAACAATTATGTGCATGGCACTCTCCCTTTCAACCATGAATTTACAGCTCTTTTCATCAGAACACTCACAAAACCACAAAAATGGAGAACATTTACGATTTTTGTGGGAATGCTTGTGAAAAACAATTTTTCATCTAACCACTCTGTGTGGACTGTTAAGGACAAGGAGCAGTGATCATGACATGAAAGCAGTGACTCAGAGAGAGCTGCTTACCTCCATGCTCTTTTTCTATGAGGTGTGCGCTATTTGAGATCTGTCCTACAGTTTGGGCTCCCATGCAGATGTACATTATAACACAAATTTCCCTTTACACAGGTTATTATATTAATGAATATACAATATCTAGGCTGAGAGCTCACACAAACACAGCAACTTATTCGAAATACTTGACTGGAAATTTCAGTCTCAGATGCTTAAATTCCATTCATCTGGAGTTCTACCATGGACTACTAGTACTGGTTTCTTATCAGACACAATCACATTGTCAGTCATGTGCTCAATTGGCTCAGGTTTGGAAACATGTCCCCTTTAAACACAGTATAAATATTTGTTCATTCATCCATCCATTCATTCATTTTGATTAAACAACTTCTATTGATTCTCCAGAGGAAGTGGTTCATGCAGCCAGACAACAGTCCTAATCACACAAGTAATTGTGCCAACGGAACACCCCAGATTTTACACCCTGAAACATATGAAGTCACATTAGTTTTCTGTCTTGGTTTATTATCTTCTTCTAGGTGGGAAAGTCAAAAAATGGTGTCAGTTACTTTAATTACTGTATATTAAAATATGAAAGATTTACAAACTTCCAAGCACCATTTTATAATTACCTGCCAAACAAAATTAGGCTAAAGAACAAAAAAGGAATGTCATGTTGTAAATGTTCAGTGTTAAACTACTGACTCTTAAATCAAATTTGCATATAGTCATGCAATTTACATACAAGTGCAATATTGAATATCTATTACCAACTGGAGAAATCTCACATGTATACGTCTTCATGTCCTGCTCGCTTTTTTCAAATTAGAAAAACATCTTTTATTAAAGAAAGATAAAAACAAGCAGTTTAAAATATATTCAGTGAAAAAATAATTTCATTTATCTTTGGATTTCAGTGATTCCTTGTCACGCCCCGAAAAAGGTCGAGGACTCAAGAGCAGGAAATTCCAGTTTCAATAATTTCCAAAAGAAGGCGATTTCTGAAGGACGAGAAAAACTACTAAGAAACAAAATTAAACTAAAACAAAACAAAAAAAAAACCAATCCCGCAGGACGAAAGGCTATGAAACTGAAAACTTGGCAAAACATGAAACATAAGAATCTACAAAAAATTAAACAAAGAACAGACTATGTTCTACAAATACACCTGGAAGGAAATGGGGAACAGGTGGACACAATTAGGAATCCGAGGAGACAGACACCTGACACATGAGGAAGGGCAAGTGACCTGAAATGAGAGGAGAGTTATGATTTCAAAATAAAACAGGAAATACACACGAGACAAAAAACCCCAGACCAGACAACTTCACCGCTGTGACATTCCTATGTGGACTCATTTAGTATGAATTTCTTTGCATTTATTGTACCTTGCTTGAATCTGTCTAAAATGTATGTATTGATGTGTTAAACAGTAGACCAAAGTGCTTCACAGATCCAGCTCTAAAAAAGAAAAGGAAGGAAGAAAATAACATTTAGATTTGAAAAATAATTGCATTACAACTTTTTTTTAATTTAAACAACTTCAAACAGAAAACTATTAAATGGATGTTAACTAAATCCAGCAATTTTGCAAGAGTCAAGAAAATATGTTTCAATCTATATTGACTCAAAATCTGTTTATATGACATATTTCACTTGGTTGTGGGTGTTTGTATTGTGTTTTTGGCTTTGAAGAAAACATCAGTAAAAGAAAAATTTTATTTCTGAGTCACAGCTTCCTTGTCACAATCACTGTTATTGTCCTTAATAGGGAACATACAGATGAATTAGATGAGTAATTGTATTTCACATGCATTCCCTCAAAATGTGTTAATGTTCTATTTCTCAGGTATTGTGAATGTTCTTATTTGTACATTACAAAGTAAT